>OY992538.1:131518291-131873701 GCA_963921195.1 Pegoplata infirma | reverse complement strand
ATTTATAGTATTAAGCAGAGCCTGCGGTCAGAACCGGGAAGCTCGAGTACCCGGGAACTCGCCTACCCGGGAAGCTCAACTACCCGGGATTACTACCCGGGTAGTTGAGCTACCCGGGTAGTTGAAATGAGCTTTTTTTACTTTTAAAACCGTGTAAAGTCTAAACTATTACTAGAAAGTATAGCAAAGTTATATAAATTTTAATGGAGAGATTGCAAGGAATAACCTCAAAAAATTTTATGCAAATCTAACGACAACTGTGGCTTCGGCATACAACTACCCGTCTCGGCTCGTCCACTTTCCATACAAATATGTGAAAAACTGTACAATTTTCAAGTTTGACATCATTTTATGAAAATTTTTTAAAAACGACTTGTTAAAAAAATTACATGGCTGGGATCGGCTTATAATTATTAATTCTTGTTTAAAATTTCAAAAGAATCCGATGAAAATTGTGGCCTTGCCAAACTACTACCCGTCCCGGCTCGTCCACTTTCCATACAAATGTGTAAAAAAGTGTACAATTTTCAAGTTTGAAGTCATTTTATGAAAATATTTTCAAAGAGACTTGTTAAAAAAAATACATGGCTGGAATCGGCATATAATTGTGATTACTTGTTTAAAATTTCAAAAGAATCCGATGAAAATTGTTGCCTGGCCAAACTACTACCCGACTACCCGTCACGGCTAGTCCACTGAAAAAAAAAAAGTGAAAAAAATCCAAAAAAAAAAAAATTTTTTTTTACTAATTATAATTGACTATATTCAAGGACACCAAATTTCAAATTTTAGTACAATCCGATGAATTTTGTGGCATTGGCGAACTACTACCCGTCCCAGCTCGCCCAATCACCATACAAATGTGTGAAAAAGCGAAAAATTTTCAAGTTTGAAGTCATTTTATGAAAAAAATTTCAAAGAGACTTGTTGAAAAAATTACATGGCTGGAATCGGCATATAATTGTGATTACTCGTTTAAAATTTCAAAAGAATCCGATGAAAATTGTGGCCTGGCCAAACTACTACCCGACTACCCGTCTAAGCTAGTCCACTTAAAAAAAAATGTAAAAAATAATCAAAAAAAAAAAAATATTTTTTTTATTTACTAATTAGAATTGACTATATTCAAGGACACCAAATTTCAAATTTTAGTGCAGTCCGATGAATTTTGTGGCATTGGCGAACTACTACCCGTCCCAGCTCGTCCAATTTCCATACAAATGTATGAAAAAGTGTACAATTTTCAACTTTGAAGTCATTTTATGAAAAAATTTTCAAAGAGGATTGTTGAAAAAATTACATGGCTGGAATCGGCATATAATTGAGATTACTTGTTTAAAATTTCAAAAGAATCCGATGAAAATTGTGGCCTGGCCATACTACTACCCGTCCCGGCTCGTCCACTTTCCATACAAATGTGTGAAAAAGTGTTCAATTTTCAAGTTTGAAGTCATTTTATGAAAAATTTTTAAAAAAGACTTGTTAAAAAAATTACATGGCTGGAATCGGCTTATAATTGTTATTACTTGTGTAAAATTGCATAAGAATCCGATGAAAATTTTGGCCTGGCAATACTACTACCCGTCCCGGCTAGTCCACTTTTCATACAAATGTGTGAAAAAGTGTACAATTTTCAAGTTTGAAGTCATTTTAAGAAAAAATTTTAAAAAAGACTTGTTAAAAAAATTACATGGCTGGAATCGGCTTATTATTGTTATTGCTTGTGTAAAATTTCATAAGCATCCGATGAAAATTGTGGCCTGGTCATACTACTACCCGTCCCGGCTCGTCCACTTTCCATGCAATTGTGTGAAATAGTGTACAATTTTCAAGTTTGAAGTCATTTTATGAAACATTTTTTAAAAAGACTTTTTAAAAAAATTACATGGCTGGAATCGGCTTATAATTGTTATTACTTGTTCAAAATTTCATAAGAATTCGATGAAAATTGTGGCCTGGCCATACTACTACCCGTCCCGGCTCGTCCACTTTCCATACAAATGTGTCAAAAAGCGAAAAATTTTCAAGTTTGAAGTCATTTTATGAAAAAAATTTCAAAGAGATTTGTTGAAAAAATTACATGGCTGGAATTGGCATATAATTGTGATTACTCGTTTAAAATTTCAAAAGAATCCGATGAAAATTGTGGCCTGGCCAAACTACTACCCGACTACCCGTCTCGGCTAGTCCACTTAAAAAAAAAATGTAAAAAATCAAAAAAAAAAAAAAAATATTTTTTTTATTTACTAATTAGAATTGACTATATTCAAGGACACCAAATTTCAAATTTTAGTGCAGTCCGATGAATTTTGTGGCATTGGCGAACTACTACCCGTCCTAGCTCGTCCAATTTTCATACAAATGTATGAAAAAGTGTACAATTTTCAACTTTGAAGTCATTTTATGAAAAAAAATTCAAAGAGGCTTGTTGAAGAAATTACATGGCTGGAATCGGCTTATAATTGCTATTACTTGTTTAAAATTTCATAAGAATCCGATGAAAGTTGTGGCCTGGCCTTACTACTACCCGTCCCGGCTCGTCCACTTTCCATACAAATGTGTGAAAAAGTGTACAATTTTCAAGTTTGAAGTCATTTTATGAAAAATTTTTAAAAAAGACTTGTTAAAAAAATTACATGGCTGGAATGGGCTTATAATTGTTATTACTTGTGTAAAATTTCATAAGAATCCGATGAAAATTGTGGCCTGGCCATACTACTACCCGTCCCGGCTCGTCCACTTTCCATACAAATTTGTGAAATAGTGTACAATTTGCAAGTTTGAAGTCATTTTATGAAAAATTTTTAAAAAAGACTTGTTGAAAAAATTACATGGCTGGAATCGGCATATAATTGTGATTACTTGTTTAAAATTTCAAAAAAATCCGATGAAAATTGTGGCCTGGCCATACTACTACCCGTCCCGGCTCGTCCACTTTCCATACAAATTTGTGAAATAGTGTACAGTTTTCAAGTTTGAAGTCATTTTATGAAACATTTTTAAAAAAGACTTTTTAAAAAAATTACATGGCTGGAATCGGCTTATAATTGATATTACTTGTTTAAAATTTCAAAAGAATCCTATTAAAATTTTGGCCTGGCCATACTACTACCCGTCCCGGCTCGTCCACTTTCCATACAAATGTGTGAAAAAGTGTACAATTTTCAAGTTTGAAGACATTTTATGAGAAAATTTTCAAAGAGACTTGTTAAAAAAATTACATGGCTGGAATCGGCTTATAATTGTGATTACTTGTTTAAAGTTTCAAAAGAATCCGATGAAAATTGTGGCCTGGCCAAACTACTACCCGTCTCAGCTCGTCCACGTTCCGCACAATTGTGAGAAAAAGCAAATTTTTTTAGGTTTGATGTTGTTTGTTTATGTTTTTGTGAAAAGTATGTTTGTATTTGAAGAGATATTCGAAAAGTTAGCACACAGAGAAAAATAAATTTCCAACTGAATTTTTCAGTTGTATCATCTAAAAATTCAGTTGCTGCTACTACATTTCGCTGTGGCAAACAAATTTTGTAGTTGTTTCAATTAAAATAAGGTTGTGTAAACAAAATTTAGTTATCACTGCCAATATTCAGTTGTTACAACCTTAACACAAATGCATCAACCGATTTTTTGTTGCAACAACTGAATTTCAGTTGGCAAATACCAAATTTGTTTTCTGTGTGCAGTTGAAAAAATAATCCAATAGTTTACTTGCTGTTAAAGTTCAAACAAATTTTGAGCAGTTTTACTAATCCAATGGTATTTGCGGTAATCCAAACGTAGACTGATAAATTACACAAATTTTGGCTGCTTTATATACCTTTTTTTTGTCATCAAAATCACTACCTAAAATGCGATGTAACATATTTTTTACAACTTCTCGCGAAATATTTAACAAAAGTTATTAAAATTATCTATCATAAAACCATATTCTTAAAAAATTTGCGCACTTGTAAGTGAAACTAACTACCTATCATAAAACTCTATCATAAAACTCTATAAGAGCAGGTAGTACTTAGATTCAGAATATATCAAGATGTTTGTTTATTTAAATGCGACTGGATCCTTTTTAAGCATAGGAAAAATTTATCAATGGTGAAATTACGTTTTAGAACTTAATAGAAATTGCCACACACACAGTGTAGTACACATTTTGGGATAAGAGTGTTTTTTTAGGAAAAGTGAAAAACTCGTGACAGGTAGTAGTTTAGCCAGGCCACAATTTTCATCCGATTCTTTTGAAATTTTAAGCATGCCGATCCCAGCCATGTAAATTTTTTTAACAAGTTTCATTGAAAATTTTTTCATAAAATGACTTGAAAATTGTACACTTTTTCACACATTTGTATGGAAAGTGGAAGAGCCGGGACGGGTAGTAGTATGGCCAGGCCACAATTTTCATCGGATTCTTTTGAAATTTTAAACAAGTAATCACAATTATATGCCGATTCCAGCCATGTAATTTTTTCAACAAGCCTCTTTGAAAATTTTTTCATAAAATGACTTCAAAGTTGAAAACTGTACACTTTTTCATACATTTGTATGGAGATTGGACTGCACTAAAATTTGAAATTTGGTGTCCTTGAATATAGTCAATTCTAATTAGTAAATAAAAATTTTTTTTTTTTTTTTTTGATTTTTTACATATTTTTTTTTTAAGTGGACTAGCCGAGACGGGTAGTCGGGTAGTAGTTTGGCCAGGCCACAATTTTAATCGGATTCTTTTGAAATTTTAAACAAGTAATAACAATTATAAGCCGATTCCAGCCATGTAATTTTTTTAAAAAGTCTTTTTTAAAAATGTTTCATAAAATGACTTCAAACTTGAAAACTGTACACTATTTCACAAATTTGTATGGAAAGTGGACGAGCCGGGACGGGTAGTAGTATGGCCAGGCCACGATTTTCATCGGATTCTTTTGAAATTCTAAACAAGTAATCACAATTATATGCCGATTCCAGCCATGTAATTTTTCAACAAGTCTTTTTTAAAAATAATTCATAAAATGACTTCAAACTTGAAAATTGTACACTATTTCACAAATTTGTATGGAAAGTTGACGAGCCGGGACGGGTAGTAGTATGGCCAGGCCACAATTTTCATCGGATTCTTATGAAATTTTACACAAATAATAACAATTATAAGCCCATTCCAGCCATGTAATTTTTTTAACAAGTCTTTTTTAAAAATTTTTCATAAAATGACTTCAAACTTGAAAATTGTACACTTTTTCACACATTTGTATGGAAAGTGGACGAGCCGGGACGGGTAGTAGTAAGGCCAGGCCACAACTTTCATCGGATTCTTATGAAATTTTAAACAAGTAATAGCAATTATAAGCCGATTCCAGCCATGTAATTTTTTTAACAAGCCTCTTTGAAATTTTTTTCATAAAATGACTTCAAAGTTGAAAATTGTACACTTTTTCATACATTTGTATGAAAATTGGACGAGCTAGGACGGGTAGTAGTTCGCCAATGCCACAAAATTCATCGGACTGCACTAAAATTTGAAATTTGGTGTCCTTGAATATAGTCAATTCTAATTAGTAAATAAAAAAATATTTTTTTTTTTTTTTGATTTTTTACATTTTTTTTAAGTGGACTAGCCGAGACGGGTAGTCGGGTAGTAGTTTGGCCAGGCCACAATTTTCATCGGATTCTTTTGAAATTTTAAACAAGTAATCACAATTATATGCCGATTCCAGCCATGTAATTTTTTCAACAAGCCTCTTTGAAAATTTTTTCATAAAATGACTTCAAAGTTGAAAATTGTACACTTTTTCATACATTTGTATGGAGATTGGACGAGCTAGGAGGCCAATGCCACAAAATTCATCGGACTGCACTAATATTTGAAATTTGGTGTCCTTGAATATAGTCAATTCTAATTAGTAAATAAAAAAAATATTTTTTTTTTTTTGATTTTTTACATTTTTTTTTTAAGTGGACTAGCCGAGACGGGTAGTCGGGTAGTAGTTTGGCCAGGCCACAATTTTCATCGGATTCTTTTGAAATTTTAAACTAGTAATCACAATTATATGCCGATTCCAGCCATGTAATTTTTTCAACAAGTCTCTTTGAAATTTTTTTCATAAAATGACTTCAAACTTGAAAATTTTTCGCTTTTTCACACATTTGTATGGTGATTGGGCGAGCTGGGACGGGTAGTAGTTCGCCAATGCCACAAAATTCATCGGATTGTACTAAAATTTTAAATTTGGTGTCCTTGAATATAGTCAATTATAATTAGTAAAAAAAAAAAATTTTTTTTTTTTGGATTTTTTTCATTTTTTTTTTTCAGTGGACTAGCCGTGACGGGTAGTCGGGTAGTAGTTTGGCCAGGCAACAATTTTCATCGGATTCTTTTGAAATTTTAAACAAGTAATCACAATTATATGCCGATTCCAGCCATGTATTTTTTTTAACAAGTCTCTTTGAAAATATTTTCATAAAATGACTTCAAACTTGAAAATTGTACACTTTTTTACACATTTGTATGGAAAGTGGACGAGCCGGGACGGGTAGTAGTTTGGCAAGGTCACAATTTTCATCGGATTCTTTTGAAATTTTAAACAAGAATTAACAATTATAAGCCGATCCCAGCCATGTAATTTTTTTAACAAGTCGTTTTTAAAAAATTTTCATAAAATGATGTCAAACTTGAAAATTGTACAGTTTTTCACATATTTGTATGGAAAGTGGACGAGCCGAGACGGGTAGTTGTATGCCGAAGCCACAGTTGTCGTTAGATTTGCATAAAATTTTTTGAGGTTATTCCTTGCAATCTCTCCATTAAAATTTATATAACTTTGCTATACTTTCTAATAATAGTTTAGATTTTACACGGTTTTAAACGTAAAAAAATTTTATTTCAACTACCCGGGTAGCTCAACTACCCGGGTAGCAATCCCGGGTAGTTGAGCTTCCCGGGTAGCTCGGGTACTCGTCTACCCGGGAAACGGGGGGCTCTGCATATAACCAGTGTTGCCTATTCAGCAAGTTACCAGATAAAAATTGAATTGAAAAAATTTTATATAAAAAAAACTTATGACCAGTTTCTCTATGACGAATGTTATGGAATGTCTATGCGACGAGTGACGTTCGTCATATATAAACGTTACAAATCTCATTTTTTAATTTTTTTATGAAAGAGCTAAATAAAAGAAAAATGTAGTAATATCTTCTTCAATTCAAAAAAATCCAAGTAACACGTTATTCTTTATTCTAATTTCATTGTCATAAACAGGGAAACCAAAAATATGCAATATGATGTTTTTTCCTGAGCGGTGTATTGAAAAATGAGTAAGGTATTTATCCGTTTCAGAAGATTTTAAGAAATCTGGCATTTTTGCATATTTTAGGTTTAAGAGCATATTTTAGCATAAGAGCATATTTTTAGAGCATTTTCCTAAATTTTTAGAACATTTTTTTTTAATTTTTAGAGAATTTTTTTAAATTTTAAGAGCATTTTTTTCAATTTTTGGATTTTTTTTTTCCAATTTTTTTATACCAACACTTATTTTTAAATATATGGTTTTGAATTGAGAAAAGTGTGAAAGAAAAATTTTTAATTTAATTTTAAAATTTTTTCATTTTTGTGGGAAGTTTTTTTTTTTTAATTTTTGTAAGTGTATTGAAATGTTTATTTGGGTTTTGTTTTCCTGTTAGTTTGAATTGTCTGGTAATTCTGCTAGAACAAAAAAATACATTGAACAACAATTTCAAACTTTTTCCAAAATTATGGGGTTCTGACGATTTTTTCCCCTTTGGCCTGTTCTTGCTTCATATCGGTATATGAAACTTTGTTTTCTTTAGATTCTGAGTGTTGGGTATATTCAGCAATTTTTTGGAAAATATTAAGGCAAATATTTTTGTGGAACATATTAACCCTCTAACTACCCCACATAATGGTATTTTTTGGGTCTGCTCTCTAACAAATTGAAAAAAAGAAACACCGCCACAAAAGGGGAAGGATTTTTTTAAGAGCATATTTTTATTGTTTTTAGAGCATATTTTCCGTTTTTAATGGAATTTTTTAAGCGCATAAAACGTGTTTTTTAGAGCATATTTTTCGTTTCCCTGCTCATAAACAATAAAGTTTGGAAGTTTTTAGGCGCTGACAAAATATTTTGTTGGCAACTCTGCCAATATTTATAGATAAATGAACGAACTTTATAAATATTACCCTTTTGTGTTGCATACCAGGCAACCCCCACTTCGCCCCTTCCAAAAATGTGAGTACGTCATGCGACAAATGACAAATTGTTTCATCACATTCATAAGTATCATACTTGGCATGTGTTTACATGAAATTTTAAAGTTTTTTTTTCTTCAATTTCAACGGAAGTTTTTTAAAAATAAATGTTTTTCTTTCTTTGTTTCGTACATATTTACGTAAGTACTTAGTTATTATAAGAATATTTAATTTCTTTAATGTGGCGTGGTGCATAGCATATGTGAAAGTGACAGTTGATAACTTTTTTTTGAGTCTGTAAAGACTCGTTCTATATTTTGGTAACATCATTCATCTTTGTTTCACTGCTTCACATCTTTGTTTCGATGTTATAGAAAATAACACTGTTCGACACCAGAAACCTCCAGTAAAATGTCTAATTGGTCCTTATAGATTTTGGACTCCTGATTTCAAATCTGCCATCCAAATTTTTCTAGCACGTACCGTTTTTGAGATATTCGCTGTTTTGAGATATTCGCTGTGGACTTTTGGGGGTCCACTGTTACGTATTCTTACGTTGAATTTATATAAAATTAACCTTTTGATTCCAAAACTGCAATCCAAATTTTTCTAGCATGTTCCGTTTTCGAGATATTCGCGTTTGAAGAATTTAGTGTGATTTAGAAAGAATATAAGTGCGTGACAGTGGAGTTTGAGTTTTTCAAAGGCCAATATTTTAAAAACGATACGCGCTGGAAAAATTTCGATGACAGATTTGGAATCAAAAGGTACCATTAATACTAAATCTAGTCATATTTTGTTTGAGCTTAAAAAAAAGTTACAATAGAGACACAAAAAGTGCGATATTAGCGGATTTTTTAATATTCAAACGCAAATGTCTTTAAAACCATACCTCCCAGCAGAAATTTTGCTGCACTGGCAGCAGCTTTTGGAAAGGAAACTCGAGTCAAGGAGCGCATCCAAACCTGCTGAATTCTCTAAGGCGATGTCACACTTTAGAGCGCTGAAAAAATCGCTATAAAGATGCAGTGAATTCATGTAACTTTTTAGAGCTGATTTAAGTAGAATAAAGATGAAGCACTATTTCTGAAATACAAATTACAAAATCTGAAATACAATTGACTATTTCTGAATACAATTGGAAAATCTTAAATACAATTGACTAATTCTGAAAATCAGTTGACTCCCTGCAAGCATTTGGAAGAAATATCGCCTAAGAGATCCAATTACATTTAAAAAATTTCCAATTATAATTCGAAAATTTCAAATTATATTTCAGAAACTTTTATATTTCAGATATTACCATTTATAACCCAGCAAAACTTTGGTAATGGGTAGTGATTATATAACACATTACCAGGTAATGTATATAACTTATTTGTAGCATTATTTCATGATGTCTTACCAAACATTTGTTCCACAACGTATTATTTTCAAGTGAAAAATAATGCATTACTAATAATTTGCTACGTAATGCATGATTATTAGAAAAAATGTATTTCATATTTATTATTTCTAAACATTAAATCATGGATGACTTATATTTGGTTACATTATGTATTATTTGAAAGTTTGAATAATGCATTATTTATAATTGGATGCATAATGCATTACAATAACATAAAAAATATTTTTTTTATAAAAAAATGCATAAGTTTAAACTACACCATTTACAGATGTAATTCGAAAAAGATCAATTGTAATTCGAAGATTCTATTTGTAATTCGAAGATTCCATTTGTAATTCGAAGATTCCATTTGTAATTCGAAGATTCCATTTGTAATTCGAATACTCCAATTGTAATTCGAAGATTCCATTTGTAATTCGAAGATTCCAATTGTAATTCGAAAAAGATCAATTGTAATTCGAAAAAGATCAATTGTAATTCGTAAAAGATCAATTGTAATTCGTAAAAGATCAATTGTAATTCGAAAAAGATCAATTGTAATTCGAAAAAGATCAATTGTAATTCGTAAAAGATCAATTGTAATTCGTAAAAGATCAATTGTAATTCGAAGATTCCAATTGTAATTCGTAAAAGATCAATTGTAATTCGAAAAAGATCAATTGTAATTCGAAGATTCCAATTGTAATTCGTAAAAGATCAATTGTAATTCGAAAAAGATCAATTGTAATTCGAAAAAGATCAATTGTAATTCGTAAAAGATCAATTGTAATTCGTAAAAGATCAATTGTAATTCGAAAAAGATCAATTGTAATTCGTAAAAGATCAATTGTAATTCGAAAAAGATCAATTGTAATTCGAAAAAGATCAATTGTAATTCGTAAAAGATCAATTGTAATTCGAAAAAGATCAATTGTAATACGAAAAAGATCAATTGTAATTCGAAAAAGATCAATTGTAATTCGTAAAAGATCAATTGTAATTCGTAAAAGATCAATTGTAATTCGAAAAAGATCAATTGTAATTCGAAAAAGATCAATTGTAATTCGAAAAAGATCAATTGTAATTCGAAAAAGATCAATTGTAATTCGTAAAAGATCAATTGTAATTCGAAAAAGATCAATTGTAATTCGAAAAAGATCAATTGTAATTCGTAAAAGATCAATTGTAATTCGTAAAAGATCAATTGTAATTCGAAGATTCCATTTGTAATTCGAAGATTCCATTTGTAATTCGAAGATTCCAATTGTAATTCGAAAACAACGAGTATAAAATCGTTTCTTACGCCTTTAAAAACATTGTTTTTTTGTTGATTTACTCGTTGGTTTTCGAATTACAATTGGAATCTTCGAATTACAAATGGAATCTTCGAATTACAAATGGAATCTTCGAATTACAATTGATCTTTTACGAATTACAATTGATCTTTTACGAATTACAATTGATCTTTTTCGAATTACAATTGATCTTTTTCGAATTACAATTGATCTTTTACGATATACAATTGATCTTTTTCGAATTACAATTGATCTTTTTCGAATTACAATTGATCTTTTACGAATTACAATTGATCTTTTTCGAATTACAATTGATCTTTTTCGAATTACAATTGATCTTTTTCGAATTACAATTAATCTTTTTCGAATTACAATTGATCTTTTACGAATTACAATTGATCTTTTACGAATTACAATTGATCTTTTTCGAATTACAATTGATCTTTTTCGAATTACAATTGATCTTTTTCGAATTACAATTGATCTTTTACGAATTACAATTGATCTTTTTCGAATTACAATTGATCTTTTTCGAATTACAATTGATCTTTTACGAATTACAATTGATCTTTTTCGAATTACAATTGATCTTTTACGAATTACAATTGATCTTTTACGAATTACAATTGATCTTTTTCGAATTACAATTGATCTTTTTCGAATTACAATTGATCTTTTACGAATTACAATTGGAATCTTCGAATTACAATTGATCTTTTTCGAATTACAATTGATCTTTTACGAATTACAATTGGAATCTTCGAATTACAATTGATCTTTTACGAATTACAATTGATCTTTTACGAATTACAATTGATCTTTTTCGAATTACAATTGATCTTTTACGAATTACAATTGATCTTTTACGAATTACAATTGATCTTTTACGAATTACAATTGATCTTTTACGAATTACAATTGATCTTTTTCGAATTACAATTGGAATCTTCGAATTACAAATGGAATCTTCGAATTACAATTGGAGTATTCGAATTACAAATGGAATCTTCGAATTACAAATGGAATCTTCGAATTACAAATGGAATCTTCGAATTACAAATAGAATCTTCGAATTACAATTGATCTTTTTCGAATTACATCTGTAAATGGTGTAGAGATGGGCTCACGACAGGACACTTCTAATGACACACACTCACGAGCATATTTTATCTACTTACACTCACTTACAATCACGTGAGTAAATTTAATACAAAATTACTTTTTCACTAATCTTAACACCTTATATATTATCTTCTGGTATGCTATATTATTTCATTTCTCGTAACCTGTAAAATATCATATATTTTACACCTTACTCGTATTCTTCGTTATAAATTTATGACTTATTTTATACCTTACTGGTATTCTTTGTGATAATGTGGATGCATTACTTTGAGTCTCATCGCCTGTTAAAATCATCAATGCTGCAATGTGTAAAATAAGAGATCCTATACGTTATTTTATAGCTTATTTGGTAATCTAAGTTTTGCTGCACAGAAAATAATATCGTATTTTTTTTTTTAATTAAAAATGGATTTGATATTAAATTTAACTTCAATTAAACATTTTAATTGATTCAATTAATGTTTTAATTGAATTCTTAACTTTTCTGAAAACAAAAATAAACAAACGAAACCGGTTTTGTATGCATTAGTGTTAGTAGCCAATGAAAAAATAATAATGAAAAAACAACAAAAAAACTTTTGAACTATTGTTTTGTATATTTTGGTGGTAGCAGTCAATGAATACATAAAACGCAACAAAAAAATTTAGTTTCATTGTTTTCTTTAAGGTGAGTGGTCGTTGCGGATAAAGTGTTTTGCTAATGAAATCTGTACAGTTGAAACAAAAAAAATAATATGAGGCATTTGCCTTGTGTTTTGCACATTGAAATATAATACAATTTTTTTTGTTTCAACTTTACTAAAGCGACAAAAATGCATGCAATAACAAGATTTAAAAATAAAAATGTAGTTTTAAATAGTTATTGATATTTTAAAATACTACTATATTGTTTCTATACAAAACTATACCAACTGTTTATATTTAATAAAGAAAATAAATTTCTTAATAATATAAAACAAAAAAATTCTATGTTTATTTATTTTAGGGCATTTTTTGAAGTTTAACTTTTAAAATTAAATTGAGTTTTGGTCTTTTTTCAATTAAGCATTTAATGTGAATCAATAAATCTATATTATTGATTTTCAATTTTATATTAATTTGTTTTTTATTTAATTACAATTTTAATTGGTTTTCCATTTTATTTTCAATTAAACCTTTAATTGATTCAATTAACAATTTAATTAAGTTTTGAAACTATTTTCAAACAAAATGAGTAATTAATATGCGCATTTTCGTGATACGTCCGAAATCAATTAATTTTTTAATTGAATCAACGAATTTCGTAATTGAAATTCATTTTTATTTTTTTCTGTGTGGGAACCAACAAAATTTTAAAAACATTGCAAAAATTTTCAATTATATTGGAAATTTCTGAAATATAATTGGACATTTTTAAATATAATTGGAGATTTTAAATATTATTGAACATTTTTTGTAACATAATTTGTATTTTCTGAAACTAAAGTGGAAATGGTGTACTAATTTTTTTTTCATTCAAAATGTGAGGTGTTATGATTGAAGCACTCTTTGCAGAGCTGATTAATGCGCAATAATGATGCAGTGAAATCATGTGTCTTTGTCCAAAACTCATGGTTTTTATTAAAAAGTGTTAAATATATTCAAAAGAAAAGCATGTATGAAATTTTATCAAAATACAATTTTATACATTTAGTTTTATATAAAAAATCTTAACAAAAAATTTTAATTTTTTCCGCTTATAGTGCGTTTACATTGGATTTCTAATCTAGTAAATTGCGATTTTAATCTACTTTGCAATCTGTACCGTTTACATTGGCATTTTTTACATTTGAGAAGATTAAGATTGGCATTTATAACAACAAGTTGGTAATAAATGTGTGTGACTGCGTCAAAAATCAGCGACGGTAATTAGTCGTCGTATGATTAACAAGGACAGTGACGGCGTTTACTAATAACAATGACGGCGACATAAACATACGTGGCGGCGTCATCAAAACGGCAGGCTTTGTGTCGGTGTTTTTCAGTGTTGGAAAATGCAAATAATAGAAATACAGAGTTGTATCTAACTTTACCAGATTGCGTTTGCCGATTAGAGTCTAAACTACTAGATTGAAAAAAATAAATTTGTATGGACAATTTAATAGATTGAAACTGGATTGGAGCCACAATCTACTTTAAGCTAGCTTAGAGGACCAGTGTAAATGCACTATTACTTTTACTGCATCCTAAAGAGCGCTCTTTGGATGCGCTCCGGTATGCTATAAAAAGATGCTGAGTCGCCAAAATCTCGATTTATTTTTGCTGGGATAATTCATGTATTCTAATTAGAGTTTCTATTCGGGAAAAATTTCCCGGGAATTCCCGGGAAATGTTTTTCTTAAAATCCCGGGATTTTTTCTTCGGGAAATTTCGGGAATTCGTCGCTAATTTTTTAATAAAAGCATATTTTATTTACGCATTTTTAACACAATCTTAAATGATTTAATAAAAATGACATTAAAACTTTGAAGGAATTAAAATTTTTAAAGAAAAACTAGTGAGGATATGCTTCAGCTTGTATATTATTTAGGCCTAATAATTATTTTTCTTTAATCGATTGCGTGACAAAATACGGAATCAAACTAAATTTCACTTCAAATATTGGTTGCAAATTGGCAAAAGTTTTCTTAATCTAAAATTCCAATGATTTCTTCTTAAGGAAATTTAGTATTACATATTCAGAACAATATAATAGTGCTTAAACAAAACTATCGATATTTTAAAAAATATATAACAAACCTGGTTTTCAGCTTAAAATTTCATATATGAAGTAAAAGCCTATCGGCCGTGAAAAAAATATTTTGTAACGAACCTTGGCCGCCGCTAGTTCTATCCCAGCAACCAGTTCAAATACGTCGTTATATTGGCTGTATAGTTAGGGTGACCATTTTTTTCTGAACTCAAATCAGTACGCCTAAGTTTTTGTGTTTTTTTTTAGAAATAACTCTCTGAAAACTCTTTACCATGTTAAATTTTCGGCTTAACTAACAAACTTAGGGTCAATTGTATTTCAGTAAAAACAACTTTAAAAAACAACTGTTATAAACTATTATCGTTACTTAAATTTAAATTTTGTTGACTTCGAAAAACTCAGAGGTTTTGAGAATAAGATAATTCCTCAGATTCTGAGGATTTTTTTCTTTAAGTTTTGATAAATTTTTCTTTGAGAAAACTTTCCATCTAATAAGCACATGTTTTTTTTTTTAAAACACTTATGTTCTCGGAGCTTCTTCCAACAAACACTGATGACATTAACTCATCAAACATTTTAGAATAATTTATGAAGATCAAAATAATCTTATGCTCAAATAGATTTTTGCATTTAGGAGCCTCTTGATTCACTAACTCTAATCTCCTTAAAATTAATTCATAATAAAATATCTTATCGCCAGAATTAAGTTTACAAAAATTCTCTACGACTTATTTTATGGAAATTAGTGCCAGTTTATAGAAAGCGATCGATACACACGAACGAAAATTTTATATATTTTGTTGTTACAATAAAAAAACACAAGAAAAATTTTCGTGTGTATCGTTCCCCTTCTGTAAACTGGCACTTAAAGTTTTTATGTAGAATTTTCAAATAAAATTATTTTTTATGTTGAAATGTTCAAAAATCAGTACAATCAGTACATATTTCCAAAAATCAGTACAAATCAGTACAAGGTTTTTTGATCAGTACACGTGATATAAAATCAGTACATGTACTGATCAAATCAGTACGAATGGTCAGCCTATGTGTAGTACATTGGTGTTCTCATTTTGGCCGTAATGCCTTAAACCAATTAATTTTAATAATTCGAAAGTTTAATTAAATATATCTTCAAGATATGATTTTCTTACGGTTGGCGTAGTCAAAATTAGAAAATTTTTCCAAAATGTTATTAAAACCGCATTTGATGCAAAATCGTATTTCCAAATTTTGAACAATTTTGCATGGAGTGGAAATACTTCAATGCAAATACTAGAACTATGATAATGTCCAATATTTCTACAAAAAATCGATTTTATGAACTTTCTACGTATATTTTAGAGGTTAGTAAAACTATTTTACAAAAGAATACATCTAAAATGGTTTTAAATTGGAAAATACGACCATAATTTGTAATACAACAATCTTTATATGGTAAATTCTAAATTTGTATTAATTAAAAAATTCCCGGGAATACGATTTTTTTAAAACGATTTCCCGGGAATTGAAAAAGTCCGGGAATTTAGAAACCCTAATTCTAATTCATGGGAGTGAAAGAAAGAAGAACAAAAGGAAGAAGGAAATTTTTTAAAAAAATTTCCAAAGGAAAAAATCTTGAAATCCGAAAATATTTCTTAAATAAAAAAATTACCATTTTTAAAGGAAAAATCTGCAAAATTTTATAGGACATTTTTGAACATTTTTAAAAGAAAAATGTAACTAAATCTGAAAATTTTCTGTGAAAAATAAAAATTTTTGTTTGGAGAAATGTACCAAAAAAAGTTTTGAATGTCCGTAAATCTGAAATTTTTTGAAAAATGAAAATTTGATAATTATAAAAAACTAAATTAAAATGTCTCACAATCAGAATTTTATATTTTGCTAAAAATTGGCAAGAATATTTAAATTAGACGAAGAATGCTATTCAAGCGATAATAATTTTTGTTTTTTTTTCAGAATTCGGGAACTCTTCTCAAATATCCGATAGAGAAACTGAGGATAAAAATTTTTCTATAGAAAAAAATAATTCAGAATCTGAGACTTTTTCTAAAGGAAAAAATATCTCAGAATCAAAGACTTTTTCTTAAGGAAAAATATCTCAGAATTTGAGACTTTTCTAAAGAAAAAATGACTCAGAATCAGAGACTTTTTCTATAAGAAACATGTATTAGAATCTAAGACTTTTTCCATAGGAAAAATGAATCAGAATCTGACACTTTTTGCATAGGAGTCTGAGACTTTTTATATAGGAATATAAGGGTTTTTCTATGGGAAAAGGTCTCAAAATCTAAACCGTTTTCGGTAGAAACAAGTCTCAGAATTTAATACGTATTTTTAGGAAAAAGTTCGCAGAATCTGAAACTTTTTCAATAGAAAGAAGATCTAAGAACCTGAGACCTTTTCTATTAGAATCTCTGAGTTTGAGACTTATTGTATATAAAAAATGTCTGAAAATCTGAGACTTTTTCTGTTGAAAAAAAGTCTCAAAGTTAAAACTTAAAAAAAAATCTTAAAAGTGTTTTAGAATATTAGATTTTTTGTGTAGTAAAATGCCTCAAAATCTGAGACGTTTTCTGTTGGAATAAGTTCTTGGAATTCTAAAATTTTTTCAATAGGAAAAACGTCATGTTCTGAGATATTTTTCGTAAAGAAAAAGTCTCAGATTCTTAGCCATTTTTTCTATAGAAAAAGCATTTCTTTACAAAAAATGTCCCAGAATCTGATATTTTCTATGTAGACAGAATTTCTTCTATTGAAAAAGTATTAGATTTACACTTTTCTATACGGCAAATGTGTTGGAACCTGAGTCTTTTTCTATGTAAACGAAAATGTAAAATTTTCTTTTAAAACAAATTTGATCTTAATGAAAATATGATCATTAAAAACAAAGCTTCTTTCAAAGAGGGTTGTGATTTAAACAATTGATAAGCTGTAATTGTTTAACGAAGACCAGTTTCAGCAATAAGGAGTGTAAATATTTTATCTGTTGCATTTTTCTAGAACTATTGTTGAAAAATCGGCTGCAGTTGTTCGGCAAAAATTACTAAATTTGATGATTTTATAGCTTTTCCATCACTTTTTTTTCAAAAACAAAAGTATCCGTGTTTCTGCTCGTCCGACAACGGTAAATTGATGATTATTTTTTAATCGAAGGAAAAAAAACATTTTTGTAAAGTGAAAAATTTTAAACATTTCTTGTGTAGCCTCCTATGCAAATCTCATAAGTCCTACTTAAGCTGAACTTAATGCTGTGAAAAAAATAAGAAAAAATAAGTGAAGTGTTAGTGTTTAAAACCAATATTTAACAAACTTAAAATTTTTTACAAATGTTTAGCTGAATTCAACTAATAAAAAATGTTACGAAATTTTCAGCTGAATTTTTAGTTAAAATTACGGTTTTTTTGCTACATTCATTCTACGAAAAGTTAACTAAATATTTTTTGTTAAATTAACTAGAAATTTAGTAGGTTCAAAATCAGGTGTTTTTTTAGTTAATATTAACTAAATTTTTTGCTAACTTTACGGCTTTTTTTTTTTGAGTGCTGTTAAAAAGTCAAAAACCCAATAATTTCGCCCTTTTGGTGGTCCACTGTTACAGATTTTCAAAAATTGGACTCGATCGCATATAAAATTGATCCTGATTCTAAAACTGCAATCCAAATTTTTCTAACATGTTCCGTTTTCGAGATATTCGCGTTTGAAAATTTTTCCACGCGAAAATCACGAACGCAAATATCTCGAAAACGGAACATGCTAGAATAATTTGGGTTGCAGTTTTGGAATCAGGAGGTCCAAACTATATGAAATCAAGTCCTAATTGTTTGAAGCAACATAACACACGGGGGGGTGTTCATGATTTAAAAAAATTTTCGGTTTCTTCCAATTTGAAAAGCAATTATGTTTCTAGATCATGTAAGGAAGAGAATTAGCCCACATTAGGGATGCCAAACGGGAAATCCCGAATCCCGAAATCCCGGGACTTTTTGGGATTGACAAATCCCGAATCCCGGGATTTATTTATTTCAATCCCGGGATTTTTCGGGATTTTCCGGGATTGACAAATACCGAAAAATCCCGGGATTTCGGAATTTTTTGTCAAATTTTGTAATCAAAATTGACTATTTCTTCAGTGTTTGTTTTCCGGTGGTGATAATATGGATATCGTTTGAAAGCTGTTTGAAATATCTTTTAAATTAGGCAAATTGGGCTTAATTTCTATTACTCTTTTGGAGTACAATTTTCGTTTCTTAGAATTTAAAAATCGTCGGAGTCAGGGTTTCTTTTTTGACTTGAAAATAGGAAAAATCCGAACAAATTTAAATAATTTTTTACTTTGTTTGAAACTTTCCGATTTTCATCATTAAATAGAACCCTACAGGCCCAATAATTTTTTGTATAAATATTGACCCTAAAGGGCAACCCCAAAGATTTTGAAATTCGAACAAAGGAAAATTTGCTTCACCCTAATATACAGTTAGCTGCAGAGATATGCATATGCCAACATTTTTAAGAAGCAGTTAAATATTTGCCGAGAGTTAAATTTATAAGGGAGCATTAAGTAATCCATCTGTCAAGTTTCTTTTTAACAGATTTATTTCGTAAACGAGTTAAAGTGGATAAGGGGAAATTTCCCCCTTGAAGAACCTAGCCAAAAAAATTACATTTTTCTAGTCCCGCCAAATGTTGTATCGGCGGAGGACATTGAGGGACACCTTCCCCTCGCGAGAAATATTAACAAATTTATTAATACAATTGTATCATTATTTAAACAAATATTTTATATCCACTTCTAAAAAAGAGACCGACCGAAAAAAAAATAATTTTCTGATCTTTTGAATTCGACTGCATCGCGTCTTTCACAGACGGACACCGCTCGAATCTATTCAAATCGGTCATAGTTATTCCTAAATTTTCGGTTTTTCTGTGCTAAATATGTAAAACTTTTCGATAATAACACTGTGCTACACCAAAAATATGCAGGGGTTCTCATATGATAATTCGGGTTGGTTGGAGTCCATAGAGTACTGATATACTCATAGTTTTTCTGGATCACTTCGTTAAGTACGTTTTTTATTGGCAAATGTGTTGAAAAACGGAAATTCTTAAATTACAATTTTAAAAAATTATTACTTTGTTAGTTTGCAACCGATTTTCGATTTTATGGATTTGTTTTAAAGGTATAGGTCTTACCTTTCAAACAAAACAAAAATATTAAAAATCGATCAAGAATTGGCTTAGCTACGATCGCTTAAGTAAAAAAAAAACGTATTTTTTGAAAAATTTGTCATATTCTTTACACTCTAAGTTGAAAGTGCATCATTCAACAATTTTTTTGAATTTTTTGTAAAAAAGTATAGTAAAGTAGCTTTCCAAAACACCAAAAAACATAACAATCGGTTTAAAAATGAATGAGTTATGCTAAGTTTTGTGATAGGGCATTTTTATATTTTTTCAGAAACGCTTGTAATTCAATCATTATTCATAAATCTTGTTACTAGTAGTAATTTTATGCGCATATGCATATAAACTAGAGATGGGAACGTAAGTAGATTTGTGCGTGATTCACACATGATCAGAAGTGAGCGTGATTGAAAATTAATATTACTCACGTGGTTGTTAGTGAGTGTCAGTGTGAGTGGAATAAAATAATGGGCGTGTCAGTTACTTCCAAATCCTATTTATAATTTTTTGGGTTTGTTTAAAAAATAGGTGTGTTCCACAACTTTCCGGGTAAAGTTCGGTAAAATGAGAGAAAATCAAAAAACCTCTCACGATACCACAAAAATGCACAAGTACGGGAACGCTAAAAACCACATTTCAAGCCCAAAATAATAAGAAATGTAAACAAACCAATAACGCAAAAATATTTTCGTAAGAAAAATTACTTTAAACAAGAAAACAAATTGTAAAAGTTTATTTTAATAACAAATTATCTTTTTTTGTATTGAAATAACACATTTCCTTGGTTTAGTTCTTTATTTTATTTAAATTTCCAATTTAGCTTCACAAAAAAAATCAGCTGTTTTTAAACATCTGACTGTTATCAATTTACCCGAAAAAAAAGTGCGGGTAAGTTCGGTAAAATGAGAAAGTAATTTATTCTTTCAAAAACTCTCTCATTTACCCAATTTTTGCGTACGGGAACGCTTTTCGGGCTGGTTTGGGTACCCGCGGGCACCCGCGGTAACGTTGTGGAACGAACCTAATATCAGTGTTACTTCTTAAACAAATAAATATTGTGAATCGGTTGAAAACAGGCTAAGGTGCGCTTGTTTAAGTAAAAAACCTTTTTTGAATAGTTATACCTGCAACATTTTTATGACAGAAAAAGCTGTGCGCTTGCAAACATGTTTTTTTAAAACGAAATTGCTAAAATTGTTGGATCATTTGATGGAAATTTTACCTGTTTATAAATATACATGTGAGGCATTCCACACCAAATGTTCAGTGAGAAAAAAATTGTGTACCAAAATTTTTTCAATGGGTCCCGGGTAAAAAAGTTTTTTATATAACTAGGGTGAGATTTCCATGCAAATGCATGTTTTTTGTCGAAAGCCTAAAAACGATATCGACCAATTATCTTTCCGAATCAAGAGATTTGCATTTAATGGCATCGATTTGCTTTCGCATATTTTGCATATTTTGGTGAAAATACATATTTTTGCATATGACTTTTTTAAAAAATGGAAAATTTCAGAACGGGTTCTGAAAATTTTCCAAAAAAATTTTAATCGATAGCCGATACAAAACTATACAAGAATCTAAATTTTTGAGATTTTGGTGCATTTAATTTTTATTTGATATATATTTAAACAAGGCAACTTGACACAAATTTGACCATTTTTCCAATATTTGACCACGCCTCCTAAGCCCAGTTTTTGAAAAATTGAACAACCAAAAACGTAATTTTCTTAGCTCCATATATGAGGCATTCCACACCAAATGTTCAGCCAAAAAAAAAGTTGTGTCGTGTCAATATGAAATCATTTTCAAAGTATTCGCTCTTAGGGTACTATTAAATAACAAAAATAAAATTTAAGTTTTTTCAAAAAGTGGGCCTTGTAGGCGTGGTCAAAAATTGAAAATATCTAACTTTTTTGCCTGAGCATCTTTACTTCAATATTTATGCAAATTAAATGAAACACAGTAAAGTCTTAAAGACAAAAGCTGTTATAGATTTTTGAATGGGCTATCAATCAAAAAAATAAAAATTGGAACATTTTCAGAAGAAGTTCTGAATTTTTTAAATTTAAACTTAAACTTTATTTATCAAAAAACATGCCGCAATTTTATTTGTTTTTTATTTTTTAAAAAAAAAGTTAAAGGAATTTTCTATCTGATCGGAAATTTTTAGAGATGTGCTTTGCCTTGTTTTCGAGAAATCAAAATTCAAAAATTGCAACACGCTTATTTTATACAATAATGGTATTTAAAACGTGTGCGTATGAGTAATATCAATACTTAAAAAATATTTTAAGAGGCGATGGTAGCGTGAGTGAGTTTTTAATAACGATTACGCATGCTCATGAAAGAAAAAATTTAGTTACGCACGATATTTTATTTTATTTATCTACGTGAGTAGAAAAAAATAAGTTACGGTCACGATGTTCACGTGAGCGTGAGTAAAATAAAATATCGTGCTTGAATATTTTTTTTTCTTTCATTAGCGTGCGTGATCGTGAATAAATACTCAGGCAGAAAAGTTTGATATTTTCAATATTTGACCACGCCTACAAGGCCCACTTTTTAAAAAAAAAAAAAAACTTAAATTTTATTTTTGTTATTTATTAGTACCCTAAGAGCGAATACTTTGCAAATGATATCCCATTGAAACCACTATGGTTTTTCTGTAGTGGAACAGTTGGTGTGGAATGCCTCACATGGCTATCCATACAACCCATTTAAAAATTTACGGTTCACATGTTTTTTTTTTGCTGAACATTTGGTGTGGAATACCTCATACGTATATTTATAAATAGGTAAAATTTCCATCAAATGATCCCACAATTTTACCAATTTCATTTCAAAAATGTCAAATGTTTTTTGTCATAAAAATGTTGCAGGTATAACTCTTCAAAAAAGGTTTTTTACTTAAACAAGCGCACCTTAGCCTGTTTTCAACCGATTCACAATATTTATTTGTTTAAGAAGTAACACTGATATTTTTTAAACAAACCCAAAAAATTATAAATAGGATTTGGAAGTAACTGACACGCCCATTATTTTATTCCACTCACACTGACACTCACTAACAACCACGTGAGTAATATTAATTTTCAATCACGCTCACTTCTGATCATGTGTGAATCACGCACAAATCTAATTACGTTCCCATCTCTAGTTTATATGCATATGCGCATAAAATTACTACTAGTAACAAGATTTATGAATAATGATTGAATTACAAGCGTTTCTGAAAAAATATAAAAATGCCCTATCACAAAACTTAGCATAACTCATTCATTTTTAAACCGATTGTTATGTTTTTTGGTGTTTTGGAAAGCTACTTTACTATACTTTTTTACAAAAAATTCAAAAAAATTGTTGAATGATGCACTTTCAACTTAGAGTGTAAAGAATATGACAAATTTTTCAAAAAATACGTTTTTTTTTTACTTAAGCGATCGTAGCTCAGCCAATTCTTGATCGATTTTTAATATTTTTGTTTTGTTTGAAAGGTAAGACCTATACCTTTAAAACAAATCCATAAAATCGAAAATCGGTTGCAAACTAACAAAGTAATAATTTTTTAAAATTGTAATTTAAGAATTTCCGTTTTTCAACACATTTGCCAATAAAAAACGTACTTAACGAAGTGATCCAGAAAAACTATGAGTATATCAGTACTCTATGGACTCCAACCAACCCGAATTATCATATGAGAACCCCTGCATAAATTATTTTTGGTCTTTTGTAGCACAGTGTAATTCAATGGTTATGAATTAATTAAATATTTAATTGAAGGGCTTATTGTTAAAACTCGATAAGCAACATTTCATTTTATGGGGGTTTATGCCTTAAAACTTTTTAAATAATGTAGAAAATAGTATTTTTGCAGATCTTTTATTCTCATTATACTTGTTCGAAGGGTTAAAGCAAGAGTTCTGCCAAAAATCTGTCAATGGAACATCAGCAAAAGGCGAAAAACACGAAAAATAAAATGTTGCTTATCAAGTTCTTGCAGTAAGCCCTTCAATTATAAAAAAAATATTAAAAATATAACGTGAAAAAGCTCAATTTTAATAAATCCCGAAATCCCGAAAAATCCCGAAATCCCGAAAAATCCCGAAATCCCGGGATCCCGAAAAATCCCGGGATCCCGGGATTAGGATTTTAAAATACCGAATCCCGGGATTTGGAAATGTCAATCCCGTTTGGCATCCCTAGCCCACATACAAAAAAAAAATACTAGGTGATTTTTTTTTTGGCTGCCAAAAGAAGATTTTGAGCACAACAAAAAAAGTTAAAAATTTTAAACAACTTTTATTTCGCTTCAAATCTAAAAATTTTGTGTTTTAGGGAGTGAAATGTATAATCCCTAACCACTTCATGTCGATTTATAAAAATTCGTAGCCGATTCGCAGAATTTTTAACCATACATTGAGATTTTGGAAAAAACACTTAAGAATTTATTGAATAAAGAAGGAATTATTTTAAATACTAATTTAAATGCACTGGCATGCAATAGAAAATAATCATACTTTGCTTCAGACGTTATAAGTTAACACACAACGTCCCGGGAATATGTTAAACTTTATTAACCATGATCGCTACATCTTTAAAAATTAATATATTTTTTGGTACATTCTGTAAGATCTTTTCAAAAATCGTTGTTGGGGTCACCCTGTTATATCACAGGGTGACTTAAGGGTGCCAACATGGCACCATCATTAAGCATAACGATGTTTATACACTTCATTTCTCCATAAGACACCCTGTGCTAAAACAGTATAACCCCAACAACGATTTTTGAAAAGCTTATGTTTTAATTGTTAAACATCCCAGCAAAACTTAGATTACCAAATAAGGTATAAAATAAGGTATAGGATCTCTTATTTTATACATTGCAGCATTGATGATTTTAACAGGCGATGAGACTCAAAGTAATGCATCCACATTATCACAAAGAATACCAGTAAGGTATAAAATAAGTCATAAATTTATAACGAAGAATACGAGTAAGGTGTAAAATATATGATATTTTATAGGTTACGAGAAATGAAATAATATAGCATACCAGAAGATAATATATAAGGTGTTACGAGTAGTGAAAAAGTAATTTTGTATTAAATTTGCTCACGTGATTGTAAGTGAGTGTAAGTAGATAAAATATGATCGTAAGTGTGTGTCGTTAGAAATTTCCTTTCGTGAGCCCATCTCTAGTTTAAACTTATGCATTTTTTTATAAAATTATTATTTTTTATGATATTGTAATGCATTATGCATCCAATTATAAATAATACATTATTTCAAACTTTCAAATAATACATAATGTAACCAAATATAAGTCATCCATGATTTAATGTGTAGAAATAATAAATACGAAATACGTTTTTTCCAATAATCATGCATTACGTAGAAAATTATTAGTAATGCATTATTTTTCACTTGAAAATAATACGTTGTGAAACAAATGTTTGGTAAGACATCCTAAAATAATGCTACAAATAAGGTATATACATTACCTGGTAATGTGTTATATAATCACTACCCATTACCAAAGTTTTGCTGGGATTCTTACAGAATGTACAAATAACTCTTATATTTTTCAAAGATGTAGTTAGTAGTCAGTTTGACAGATGATTGAAAATATAGGCAAACTTATTTTCGGGACGTTTAGTGTTAACATATGACGTTTGAAGTAAAGTATCTTTATTTTCTGTTGCCTCTCAGTGTATTTAAGTCAGTATTTAAAGGAATTACTTCCTTAATCAACAAATTCTTGAGTGTTTTTTTAAATCTCATAGGATGGTGAAAAATTCTGCGAATCGGCTACGAATTTTTATAAATCGACTGAAGTGGTTCCCTAATGTATTTTTTATTAAATTTTTAACATAATACAAATGTTTGAATAGAAAATTATATATTTATTTTTTTTGATGGAATAGAACTTTTGTTTTTGGTCCGCATTGGTCGCCGGACTTTTTCACATATATTGACCAATATCCATAGTGCTTATTTTAGCGGCTAACTTTTGCGACCGTCTGCGAAGCCGAATACAGTGGGCCGATATGTAAACCTTGTTTTTACATATATTTTTTAAACACATTTTTAAAAAGTGGGCGTGGAAGTTGTCTGACTTGCCTTCTTTTTTGTGATATTATTTCTACAGTAATTGAGAGTATATATGAGGCATTCCACACCAAATGTCCCGCTATAGAAAAACATGTGTCCCGTCAATTTCTGAATAGGTTGTATGAATTTGGTTTTAACATTTTTTAAAAACAGGGCTTAGGAAGCGTGGTCAAAGATTGGAAAAATGGTAAAATTTGTGTCGAGTTACCTTGTTTAAATATTTACCAAATTAAAGCATAATGCGTTACAATCTGAAAAATTTACATTCTTGTATAGTTTTGTATGGGCTATCGATAAAATTTTTTTTTGGAAAATTTTCTGAACCCTATCTGAAGTTTTCCTTTTTTTAAAAAAGCCAATTTATCAAAACCCCGCATTTGAATATGAAATTTCATAACAATTTTGTAATTTGCTTGTTTTTTCTTGCTTTAACGTAGCGAATGATTTCTAAGTATTTGCATAAATATTACTCATACGTTACGGTGAAACAAGAAAATACAAGCAAATTACTAAATTGTTATGAAATTCAAAATTCAAATGCAATTTTCTTGAGAAAAAACGAAAAACATATGACTGATTTTTTTTTGTGTGGATAGACAAACATCTAATCTTAAAAAAAAATTTAAACAAAACAACAAAAGTGGCCGGATTTTTTTATAAATTGACTTTTTTAAAAATGGCAAATTTCAGAAGGGGTTCTGAAAATTTTCCAAAATAAAATTTTATTCGATAGCCGATATAAAACTATACAAGAATGTAAATTTTGGAGATTGTGGTGCATTCCATTTTAATTTGATAAATATTTAAACAAGGTAACTCGACACAAACTTGACCATTTTTCTAATATTTGACCACGCCAAAAACGCAGTTTTCTTAGCTCCATATAGGGCTATCCATACAACCTATTCAGAAATTTACGGGACATGCCTCATATATAACCTGACCAACCATCCCGCTTTTGGCGGGATTATCCCGCTTTTTGATGTCTCATCCCGCCTTGAATTTCTATCCCGCTTTTTAAACAAAAGTCCCGCTTCATCCCGCTTTATCCCGCTTTTTGGCTTTTAAATAATATTTTTAATTTTTTTTGATAATATTTTGAGTATGATTGTTTTAAAGTAATTTTTAGATTTTTTTTCCGATTTTTAAGCATAAAAATGCTAACATTTAGAACTTCTTGTCGTGTTTAAAAAAATGTAAAGGAAATTTCTTCTAAAATTGTATTGGAACTCGGAAAAATTTACAATAACTGTTTAAACGTTTATTTAAAAAAAAACTGATTTTGATTTAAAATTATCTTTTTTTAATTCGAAAATTAAAAAAAAAAAAAAAAATTATAATTCAGAAACAAATTTTAAGTTTATTTTTATTTTAATTATTTTTTTATTTTTTTTTTCGAGAAATAACCTGAAACATTTTGAGCAAAAGCGGTTAACTCTTTGACCCCGCGAAAATCAATCAAAGTTTTGAGTTTTCGGCGAAAATTCACTAAAATTAAGAAAAATATTGATTAAAATTTTTATGAATATGCTCAAAACAAAATATTTTTTTTTAACATTGCCCAATCAGATAAGATACATATAATTTTCGAGATATCGGTAACCCATATTAATTTGGTAAAAAATATAATTTTTGAATTTGACACATTTTTCAAATCTGCAAAGGAGCAGAGAAATTCCAAAATTTTCAAAAAAAAATCCACCTTGTTTGAAGACTTTGACTAGGAATATATTTTTTTTGAGTAAATGATTTTTTATGTAATTTTGTTTGAGTGTAAATTTTTTTTTGAAGTGACGAAAATATTTTGAAAACTATTTTTGTGACTTACCAATGTCTTTCGAAGCGTGTTCAACGTTTTATTTAGTACGTGAATTGGAGGCGAAACCAAACTAAAATTCACGGTTATGCTCATAACTTCTGAACCACTGGACCGATTTCGCTAAAATTCAATATCAACCTGACCGGAAAAATTACATACTACTTTCTTTCGAAAGTAAGCCATACAGACAGCCAGAGAGGCGGACGGACATCACTACGTTGAATTAAAATCGATTGAAAATCATAAATTTTTATACTTTTTCGAACTTACTATTACTAAATTGAGGATATGAAAAAGTCCCGCTTTTTAGACCAAAATCCCGACTTTTCAACCTTTCCATCCCGCTTTTCGGACAAAAACAGTTGGTCAGGTTACTCATATACCAAATTCGAAGAATTATAACCAAAATTAAACATTTTTCAACAAGTGGGTGTGGCCCTTTACCGGCCTCCCATATTTTTTAGAATGTTATTTTTGAAGTCAAAACGAACATTTATACCGATTTTCAAGTCAATATAAATAAAATTGGATTTTTGTCGTCCTAGATTGGCCAAATGTGGCACTGTGCGGCCTTCCAAAAATCTGAAAAAAATCTCAAAAATGTTTTAGGCCATTAGAATTCATAATCCATTTCAAGAGTTATAAAAACCCAAAAAAAAAACCTTTTTGATAAAACGCTCTAGTGTTCAGGGATAAGCCCAAGAGGAATTTAGCTTTTTTACATAATTTACTTCATAATTTTTTTTTATCCGAATATTCGGCTTCCGCTTCGGCCAAATAAATGTGTATTGTGTGGGACACTAGAAATTTGTCTTCTCTGAGCATAAATAATAATAATATTGATGAAAGTTCTAATTATTGCTAATGAAAATACCCACCAATTGGTTTAAATGGTTGCAGCCAGTGTTAAACAATTAATTCATCGCTGAATTAGATTTGTTTAAAATATTGGGTAGCATACTTTTAGGATTAATATTTAAATAATTCCCACCATTGCACTATGGTCAAAATTTCAATTTTTCTGCCCAAAATTATTTGTATTAAGAAAATGATAATTTTTTTTATAAATGAATTAATATTAAATATTAATGACATATTTGCTTAATTCTATGGACATTTTGACGTAAATACCAATACCGATGTTTCTGCTTTCTCTTTATCAGGCATTCTTTGATTTTTGCGCTTCAGTAATATAATTTTATAATTATTTAAACACATTTTCTTTTTTAAACTCACTCAAACTAGAGCGGGGCAAAAAAAAATTTATAATTTACTTGATCCAAATGCATAACTTTTTATTATCACCAAATATTTCATTCGTTTAATCAAAGTACAAAATCGCCTGCAAAAAGGTGGAGGTTTTCAGACTTTGGTATAGTTCTTCAACGGGGAACTTTTCCTCTACTGATCCTATTTGGCCCATTTCTAAACTTAACCCGCCTATGAGCACAATAAATAATTGGGCCGAAGTACAGAACACAACACCTTTTAGTTTGGACTGCATCGTGCTTTCCACAGACGAACAAATGGACTACTTAGATTCGACAAAGATATAAAAAATAGTCTTTTTTTGGGTCCTACACAGAAAAAATGTGAAACAAATTTCAATCAACGGATTCAATAAATGTTTTGATTGAAATTCCTCCAATTAAAAAAATTGTTATACCAATCATCAAATTGTAGGTGATTGATTGAAAATTTTTTCAATCAAACAATTTTTCGATTTTGATCAAAAATTTGATCAATTTTTTATTTAAAGTCAATCAAAATAATGATTGATTTAACAAATGAATTGCAAGCTTATGACAAAATTATAAAAAAAAAGTAAGCCCGATTATTTTGTATATTTTTTAATTAATCTATTCAAATAAATTAAATAAAAAAAAAAATCTGGTATTTTGAAAATTTGTTACAAAAAATAACAAAAATTTTAAACAAAACATTGATTGACTCATTTAAATTTTGTTGATCAATAAATTTAATTGAACATTTTTAGCCAATAATTTTTTGTGTGTACATCGATATTTCGATGCTCTACATAAGGAATAAAGAGAATATACTGCCGTACTTTTTATTACGAAGATAGTAGTTTTTTTGACAAAAAATAAAAATTGAAGTATATGAAAATACAATACCAATTTTTCTTCTAAATACTTTGAATAATCCTCGGAAGGAATTACTTTTTCTTTTTTTCTAGAAATAAGTTTAATAGAGGTTCCATTTTCTTCTACTTTGTGTTGCTTTGCAGCCGACTTTGAAACAATCCATTGTTTTTGAAGCAGAGCACTATGGGCCAGGATTTCCATTTTTTGCCCATTAAGGTCTCTAAGACAACAATTATTTCAAAATATTTTCAAAATGTCGACATCTTGTATTTTGTCCAGCTTCAATATCTTTTTATTGTCCCGAGTAAAAAATTAATCTGGTGCTTTATGTAATCATATCTAAATTAATCTGGTACCAGCTCTAAATTGATCTAATATGATCTCAAAATTGGCTGTATCATAAATTATCTAAAATTATCTAATACTATCATTTATAATATTATTAGATTTAGTTAGATCCGAATTTTGGTCTAATCCGATTTTGCTAAATTTTATCCAATTATATTAAATACTAGCCGTATGTGGAATAAACTCCCCGCAGACGTCTTCCCAACCAGCTACAATTTGGAAAAAATCAAATTAAACGTCCACAAACACTACTCCCTCTTTCCTTCTCCTCATTACCTATTTTCCTAATACCAACGCAATGCATTGCATCAGTAGGGGGCATCCCCTAAGTGTTGGCTCAAAGTAAAAAAAAAGAAAATATTCCGGGAGGTGCACTTACATTCCAAATTTCAAGTCTATAGCCTCAGTTGTTTGTAGAAATATAAAATGTGCCAAACAAAGTACCTTTTCTATCCCTTTTACTCTCTTAGAATCAGCATTTTTCAAAAATACAGCCCCATTGGATTTACATTTCAGAAGGTGCGCCCACATTCCAAATTTCAGGTGTTTATCTTCAGTGGTTTGTGGAAATAAAAAAAGGACCAAAGTACTTTTTTTTACCCCTTTTACCCCCTTAGAATCAACTTTTCCAAAATCGCAGCCTTATTGGATCTACATTTCAGGAAGTCTAAAATTTCAAGTGTATTGCTTCAGTGGATTGTGGAAATAAAAAAAGGACCAAAGTACCTTTTTTACCCCTTTTACCCCCTTAAAATCAACATTTCCAAAAACCCAGCCTTATTGGATCTACATTTCAGGAAGTCCGCCTACTTTCCAAATTTCAAGCGTATTGCTTCAGTGGTTTGTGGAAATATAAAAAGTACCAAAATAAATTTTTTACCCCTTTTACTTCCTTAGAATCAACATTTCCAAAATCGCAGCTAAATTGATTGTTTGATATTTGCTAGAAATAGTTTTTTTCTGTTGTTGGATCTTACATTCCTAATTTTAAGTTTTATGACCTTTATTTAAGCATGGGATGCTACATTCCAAATTTTAAGTATATATAAAAAGTACCACAATTCCTTTTATACACGTTTTACCCCCATAGAATCATTATTTCAAAAAACCCAGCCTTGGTGGATCTATATTCCGGGAGATGCAGCTACATTTCAAATTTCAAATCTCTATCTTCATTGGTTTGTGGAACTATAAAAAGTACTAACGTACCTGTTTTTGCACATTTTACCCCCTTAGAATCAACATTTCCAAAACCCAAACCTTAGTTGACCTATATTCCGGGAGGTGCATCTATATTCCAAATTTCAAGTCTCTAGCTTCAGTGGTTTGTGGAATTATAAAAAGTACCAAAATACCTTTTTTACCCCAATTCCCTAGAATCAACCTTTCCAAAAACTTAGCCTTAAAGGATCTATTCTTCGGGATGCGCACCTCCATACCAAATTTCAAGTCCCCATTTGGTTCCCTGTTTTATTCCATTTGTTTCCCTGTTCCATTCCGATTAGTCCCATGTGGCTTTCATTCCGTTCCGAATATGCGTTTACATGCGCTAAAAAACAAAAAATTCTTTGCCTTCTTTAGAAATCTGCATTCCAAATTTAAAGTTTCCAGGACTATTATTTCAGGAATTATAATAATTACCAAAATAAATTTTTTTACCCCCCTTAGAATCGAAATTTCGAAAAAGAACTTTTTCAAAATTTTTCCCGTTGTTGGAACTAACATTTTAAAATTTTTTTGTAGGACCTTAATTTCAAAAAATTTAGAAGGTACCAAAGTAAATTTTTTTACTACTTTTTGCCCTTAGGAGTCCGAATTTCCAGAAAGTACTTTTTTGTGGAATGTTTTTCCGTTGGAGGATCCTACATTCCAATTTTCAAATTAATAGGATTTTTTTTTCAGAAAAAGTAAAAAGTACCAAAGTGCTCGCTCTTTACCCCTCTTAGAATCGGTATTTCGAAAAAGTACTTTTTCATAATTTTTTTCATTGTTGGAAACAACAATGCAAATTTTAATTTTTTTGTAGGACTTTAATTTAAAAAAATATAAAAAGTACCAAAGTACCATTTTTTACCCTTTTAACCCTTAGGAATCCGAATTTCCAGAAAGTTCTTTTTTTGGGATTGTTTTTCCGTTAGAGGATCCTAAATTTCAAATTTCAAATTAATTGAATTTTTTCAGAAAAAATAAAAAGTACCAAAGTACTCGCTTTTTCTCCTTTTTCAACCCTTCGTTTTAACCCCTTAAAATCAACATTTCCAAAAACCCGGCCTTAGCGGATATGTATTCCAGGAGGTGAAACTACAAACCAAATTTCAAGACTCTAGCTTCAGTGGTTTGGGCTGTGGGATGATGCGTGATTAGTATGTCAGTCAGTCAGTCATCAGTCAGTCACGCAACTACTTTATATATATAGATATCAATTTATATAATCTATATGGGGCATTCCAAGCCAAATCACTCACTTTTAGACCCGACCCCATTCGATTTATTTTATTTTTGGATATGTTTTAGTACTTACTAAATGCAACTTGGACACCAATTTTCAGCATTTTATTTCAAGATGGTGTTGAGTAATCAATTTTTCAAAATGGCGATTTTTTCAAAAAAATTAAGAAATTGAAATTTTCAATTAATTTTGACCATTAAAAAATATAGATAATTTAAAAAAAGTTGGACAACGTTTTGTTGGTATTTAAATGTAGTTTTAGAAAAAAAATATGAAAAAATTATTCGAAGTAATTATCACTTATTTTTTGACGTTTAAAAATTAAAATCGACTTTTTGAAAAAGTCCGAAACCTTCGATTTTTTTGTAAAAAACTATAAAAATTCTACTCTAAATTACGCAACTTTTAAGCCATAATTCGAGATGTGATCACAATTCTTTCTATTTTTTTTTAAATTTTAAAAATTGCACCTTTTATTTTTTGGCTCTGATTTATTTTATATGGTGCTCCAAAAAAAATAAATTGGTAGATATTGACCCTAACTTACCCTAGATATATTCAATTCGAGGTAGAAATACGTCTCACAAAAATTTAGAGCGATCGGAAATGGGTAAGGCGTTTAGCATGGTCCTTAAAGTTTAAAAAACGGATTACAAGGAAAAATATGAATTTTTTTCTGTTTTCGCAATATTTTTGGTATTTTAAGTTAAGTTTTATTTCAAGCAATTACAAAATAAAACTTAACTTAAAATACCAAAAATATTGCGAAAACAGAAAAAAATTCATATTTTTCCTTGTAATCCGTTTTTTAAACTTTAAGGACCATGCTAAACGCCTTACCCATTTCAGATCGTTCTAAATTTTTGTGAGACGTATTTTTACCTCGAAATGAATATATCTAGGGTAAGTTAGGGTCAATATCTACCAATTTATTTTTTTTGGAGCACCATATAAAATAAATCAGAGCCAAAAAATAAAAGGTGCAATTTTAAAAATTTTAAAAAAAATAGAAAGAATTGTGATCACATCTCGAATTATGGCTTAAAAGTTGCGTAATTTAGAGTACAATTTTTACAATTTTTTACAAAAAAATCGAAGGTTTCGGACTTTTTCAAAAAGTCGATTTTAATTTTTAAACGTCAAAAAATAAGTGATAATTACTTCGAATAATTTTTTCATATTTTTTTTTCTAAAACTACATTTAAATACCAACAAAACATTGTCCAACTTTTTTTAAAATATCTATATTTTTCAATGGTCAAAATTAATTAAAAATTTCAATTTTTTAATTTTTTTGAGAAAATTGCCATTTTGAAAAATTGATTACTCAACACCATCTTGAAATAAAAGGCTGAAAATTGGTGTCCAAGTTGCATTTAATAAGTACTAAAACATATCCAAAAATAAAATAAATCGTAAGGGGTCGGGTCTAAAAGTGAGTGATTTGGCTTGGAATGCCCCATATATATAAAGTAGTTGCGTGACTGACTGATGACTGACTGACTGACATACTAATCACGCATCATCCCACAGCCCAAACCACTGAAGCTAGAGTCTTGAAATTTGGTTTGTAGTTTCACTTCCTGGAATACATATCCGCTAAGGCCGGGTTTTTGGAAATGTTGATTTTAAGGGGTTAAAACGAAGGGTTGAAAAAGGAGAAAAAGCGAGTACTTTGGTACTTTTTATTTTTTCTGAAAAAATTCAATTAATTTGAAATTTGAAATTTAGGATCCTCTAACGGAAAAACATTCCCAAAAAAAGAACTTTCTGGAAATTCGGATTCCTAAGGGTTAAAAGGGTAAAAAATGGTACTTTGGTACTTTTTATATTTTTTGAAATTAAGGTCCTACAAAAATATTAAAATTTGCAATGGTGGTTCCAAAAACGGAAAAAATTATGAAAAAGTACTTTTTCGAAATACCGATTCTAAGAGGGGTAAAGAGCGAGCACTTTGGTACTTTTTACTTTTTCTGAAAAAAAAAATCCTATTAATTTGAAAATTGGAATGTAGGATCCTCCAACGGAAAAACATTCCCCAAAAAAGTACTTTCTGGAAATTCGGACTCCTAAGGGCAAAAAGTAGTAAAAAAATTTACTTTGGTACCTACTAAATTTTTTGAAATTAAGGTCCTACAAAAAAATTTTAAAATGTTAGTTCCAACAACGGGAAAAATTTTTAAAAAGTTCTTTTTCGAAATTTCGATTCTAAGGGGGGTAAAAAAATTTATTTTGGTAATTATTATAATTCCTGAAATAATAGTCCTGGAAACTTTAAATTTGGAATGCAGATTTCTAAAGAAGGCAAAGAATTTTTTGTTTTTTAGCGCATGTAAACGCATATTCGGAACGGAATGAAAGCCACATGGGACTAATCGGAATGGAACAGGGAAACAAATGGAATAAAACAGGGAACCAAATGGGGACTTGAAATTTGGTATGGAGGTGCGCATCCCGAAGAATAGATCCTTTAAGGCTAAGTTTTTGGAAAGGTTGATTCTAGGGAATTGGGGTAAAAAAGGTATTTTGGTACTTTTTATAATTCCACAAACCACTGAAGCTAGAGACTTGAAATTTGGAATATAGATGCACCTCCCGGAATATAGGTCAACTAAGGTTTGGGTTTTGAAAATGTTGATTCTAAGGGGGTAAAATGTGCAAAAACAGGTACGTTAGTACTTTTTATAGTTCCACAAACCAATGAAGATAGAGATTTGAAATTTGAAATGTAGCTGCATCTCCCGGAATATAGATCCACTAAGGCTGGGTTTTTTTGAAATAATGATTCTATGGGGGTAAAACGTGTATAAAAGGAATTGTGGTACTTTTTATATATACTTAAAATTTGGAATGTAGCATCCCATGCTTAAATAAAGGTCATAAAACTTAAAATTAGGAATGTAAGATCCAACAACAGAAAAAAACTATTTCTAGCAAATATCAAACAATCAATTTAGCTGCGATTTTGGAAATGTTGATTCTAAGGAAGTAAAAGGGGTAAAAAATTTATTTTGGTACTTTTTATATTTCCACAAACCACTGAAGCAATACGCTTGAAATTTGGAAAGTAGGCGGACTTCCTGAAATGTAGATCCAATAAGGCTGGGTTTTTGGAAATGTTGATTTTAAGGGGGTAAAAGGGGTAAAAAAGGTACTTTGGTCCTTTTTTTATTTCCACAATCCACTGAAGCAATACACTTGAAATTTTAGACTTCCTGAAATGTAGATCCAATAAGGCTGCGATTTTGGAAATGTTGATTCTAAGGGGGTAAAAGGGGTAAAAAAAAGTACTTTGGTCCTTTTTTTATTTCCACAAACCACTGAAGATAAACACCTGAAATTTGGAATGTGGGCGCACCTTCTGAAATGTAAATCCAATGGGGCTGTATTTTTGAAAAATGCTGATTCTAAGAGAGTAAAAGGGATAGAAAAGGTACTTTGTTTGGCACATTTTATATTTCTACAAACAACTGAGGCTATAGACTTGAAATTTGGAATGTAAGTGCACCTCCCGGAATATTTTCTTTTTTTTTACTTTGAGCCAACACTTAGGGGATGCCCCCTACTGATGCAATGCATTGCGTTGGTATTAGGAAAATAGGTAATGAGGAGAAGGAAAGAGGGAGTAGTGTTTGTGGACGTTTAATTTGAATTTTTCCAAATTGTAGCTGGTTGGGAAGACGTCTGCGGGGAGTTTATTCCACATACGGCTAGTATTATATAAATTTGTATAAACAAATTTGGACTAAAAATGTTCAAAAATAAAACAAATATTTTTTATGTAGTCAATAAATTCATTTGGGTTTATTTTCTTTTAGGTAATTTAAAAATTAAAATTTACTTCATACATTTATTGTAACTACGAAATTAGAATAAATAAATAATAATTTTAATACACTCCAAACACAGTATGGGCTAGTCTCCTCAAGTTTGGCACAAATATGTCTTAAAACAGGCTGATTAAGTTCGTAAATGGGCAAAATCGGATCAGTAGAAAAAATTTGCCCCTTATAGAACTAAACCATAAATGTTAACAAATTTATTATGATTTTTGCACTAAAATTATAGTAGTATAACTTTATTTTATAATTATTTTATTCAAATTAATATTTTATAACTACAATCACAAAATGGTCTATCCAATTCCCTGGGTCCAAGTGTAAGATTTTGAACTTTTTCTGACATAAAATAATTTTGTGTAACAAAAGTATAAAGAAACTGTAAGCAAATGCCGTTTTTTTAGAAATTGTTTTAGGTCTTTAAGGGTATTTTCCCCTGGTCCGATTTTGCCCATTTACGAACTTAACTAGCCTATCAATTTAAGACATATTCGTACCAAATTTCAAGAGTCTAGCTCTTTTATTTTGCACTGTATCGTGTCTTTCACAGACGTACGGACGGACATTTCTAGAATGTTTTAGAATCAATCAATATATTTCGATACGTATGGAATAACATACTGCGGATAGAGGTATTAAAAAATTTTCGTAACATCTTATTGCATAAAAATATTTCATGTTTTTTTAAATTAAAAAAAAAAAATGTTCCCTGTACAATTTTTTGCCATTAACGAACTTACCAGCCTATGATCATAAGATGTTCGTTGTCATACTATAGGTAGGTAACTCTTTTGGTTTACAGAATCATGTCTTCCATAGACGGACATCGCTAGAATGTCTTACTCAGTCACTGATCAATAATATTGTCAAACTTGGAAAAACTTTCTAGAGACAGTTGCAATCGGCCAGTCAAAGATTAATGATTCTGCTGGAATTATGAGTGTGTATTAGTGAAATTTTGGAAAACAAATGAACTTATCAAAGCAAACGGCGAAGAATCTTTGCCACGGAAAAACATTAACAGGTGTCTTTGTTAAAGGCGACACTGTGCAGCTGGGATTTTTGTTGATTGGTATTGTTTCGCTCGGCATTTCGTCAGACACTTGTGGTCTGATTATATGTTTCATTTCAGCCAATTGTTGTTTTACGTGCGTGGTGTCAAGCTGGTTGTCTAGGCTTTAGCGTGGCATCAACATAAATAATGGTAAATCGCATTGTTCTTCTTGGTTGCTAAACTATTGCCGTATTTTGGAAAAATGTATAATTAATCTTCAGATAGCCAAATAATTTCCAGTTCTATACGCTAGATTCCCACTTGTTTTCCTGTCATCGATAACACAGCTGAGTATAACTTAAAAAAAAAAATCTACGGAACTATGTATGTAGAACGTGAAAAACAATATTACTTTAAAAACTTTTTTTCCTCTTCTGTAGAATGATGATTATAATAACTGGATTATATGAAACTAGTAAAAAACGAACCAGGATGTCTTAAATTTTTAGAAAAATAAATTTTTCTTTCACACCTTTCTCAATTCAAACCATATATGAAGGTTTCTATTTCAAACGTACCACGAAAAAAAAAATGTTGTTGGATCAAAGCCAAACTTTGAGAGCTTATTACCCTATATGAAAGTAACAAATCGTGGAACAAAAGTTTTCCTTTTTCGGAAAAATGGGCGAGATAGGCGTGGTCAAACATGGTAAAATTGAGCAATTTTTGCATGATGTCGCTTTATATTTAATTTTTTCTACAGTAACTCAACGATTTTAAAATTTTCAAAACACATCTAATTTATAGTGTTTTTTATGGGCTATCGATTGGCATTATTAGTTTTTGGAAAAAATTCAGAACTATGTCTGAATTTTTCAAATAAAAAATAAAAATCGATGTAGCAAAAAACACGCCATTTTTAATTTTTTTTAAAAAAATTTAAATTAAAGTTCATTTCATTCTCTACATCATATCAAATTTTCAGAGAGCAGTTATTTTTGGTTTTGGAGAAAAGTGGCTTTAAAGTTTGAATGTCTTATTTTATTTTCCATACACTCATACGCCACGATACATTTATTTTTGCACTTACCAAAAACTTGTTTAATTCTATTTAGATAATTGATTTAGAGCCGATTTGTAGAGTCCAACCGAATATTTGGTTTCGGTCTCGACTTCTGCCGAATAATGGGGTTTCGGCCTCTATTCGGTATTCGGCAAAATTTTAGTATTTTAAAAAATATATAAAAAAGTAGCTGAATTTTTCAATTTCGAGTATCATTACACTTGATTCAGTTCATTTTAAAAAATGTAAAAAGGTTTTCCAATTAACGTGTTACCGTTACAGTTCAAATATTTTTTTTTTTAATCTACAGATTTAATGAACAATTTTTCTTAAGTTTATTTAAATATGATTTTTTTGTAAGTTTTTTAAAATATATATATTTTTTAATAAATGCAACAATTCCGATGGTTTAAAAACATTAAGTGCTGTATATTTATTTTAAAAAAGAAATATGTAAAAATTTTATTCAGCCAGGCAATATTTTTTTTCAGTTTCGGTTTTGGTTCGGTTTGGCCTCGAAAAACTGGTTTCGGCAGGAAGCTATTGATTTGTCATATTTAGCCATTTACTGGAATAAATCCAGGCAACAATATTCACAGTCATTGTTAACTAACAATTAAAAATATATCAGAAGTAGACAAGTTCCAAAAAAATATTTTAAAGTCTGCACTTCAAAAATTTTACAAAACTTCTTCATCATTTCAAAGATTTTAAAGTTCAAAAAAATTTTCATTCTTATTACACAGAAGACGAGTAAGCGATGGCACTGTATGTCTCTGGTAAACAAAAAAAACAGTCGAATTCCTATAAATAAGACAAATCAGCTCTAAATCGGTTATCTAAACAGAATTAAACAAGTTTTTGGAAAGTGCAAAAATAAATGTATCGTGGCGTATGAGTGATATGGAAAATAAATTAAAACATTCAAACTTTAAAGCCACTTTTCTCGAAAACCAAAAATAACTGCTCTCTGAAAATTTGATATGATGTAGAGAATGAAATGAACTTTAATTTAAAATTTTTTTAAAAAAATTAAAAATGGCGTGTTTTTTGCTACATCGATTTTTATTTTTTATTTGAAAAATTCAGACATAGTTCTGAATATTTTCCAAAAACTAATAATGCCAATCGATAGCCCATACAAAACACTATAAATTAGATGTGTTTTGAAAATTTTAGAATCGTTTAGTTACTGTAGAAAAAATTAAATATAAAGCGACATCATGCAAAAATTGCTCAATTTTACCATGTTTGACCACGCCTATCTAGCCCATTTTTCCGAAAAAGGAAAACTTTTGTTCCACGATTTGTTACTTTCATATAGGGCAATAAGCTCTCAAAGTTTGACATTGATCCAACAACATTTTTTTTTTCGTGGTACGTTTGAAATAGAAACTTTCATATAACATGATTAAAAAATTATAATACATAATTATAATTAGAGCCTGAGCTCAACTGTCTTTACAGAAAAACAAATAAAAGAATTTTGTTTTGTTTACTAATTATACAATGTGGTCAACATTGCATCACCAAAAAACCGCTACACAAGCACCAAAAATTGTGTATTTGACAAAACGTCACCTTATTATTGTTTTGCTCCATACGCCATTTGTGAAAAAAATGAGTTAGGAATGGAATATATACAATATAAATATCCTCTTTCTTATTCCGAAGTCCGTTTTTTAAAACATCTTTTCAAATTTGAGATATCCAGCATTTTCTAAGAACAAACACACCATTTTGACGTTTTTTGAAAATTTGCGTTATAGAAAAGGCTCTAGATTTTTTTTAAAATTAACGGATCTTGCTTATTTTTGGAATGAAGATTAATTATGTTGGTACTATTCTACGTACCAAATTGTAATACCGTAACTTCTAAACATTCCAAGTAATGTCATATTTGCTATTTAGGTTGTGTGAGAGGTAGGCGTGTCCATTGACCGATCATCCCCATTTTTAATACCATGCAACCTGACTATATAAGTGTTCTAAATACCCAGTTTTGTCGAACTAGCTCTTTTTGTTTCATTGTTATTTTGTTTGGCGTCGAGAACTCATTTACTCCATATCACACAAAAGTCCCAAATGTGTAAGCAAAATTGGATATGGAGCATAATACCATAAAATCTTAATTTCTTAAAAGCTTAAAATCTTTTGATCTATTGTATGTATAAGTCTGAAAACTAGAAGCTTTGTTAACAATATATGTAGCAATAAATGGTAAACATTAAAACAAAATCCATCGATTACTTTCCGAGAAAATTTGTAGTAAACCTATTTTATCGTTTTTCTCGAAACCGAGTTGTTGGCGTATGGAGCAAAACAATAATAAGCTGACGAAAAATACACTAAACTGACAATAGTGGTTGGTGTTTCTGCACAATGCAGCAGCAAGCAGTAGACAGCAAACGTAAAAAGGATTTATTTAATTATAATTTAATGCCGTAATTTTTGTTTCTCATATTTAAAAAGCATACACTAATATGCAATTACAAAAAATATATCTTTTAATTATAATTAAATACAGTACATGTGTATATCATTGCTGTCTTCTGCTGCTTTGTAAAAAACACTTATTAAATTTGTAAACTTTTAATAAAAATGGTCGGCCATCAGACCTTCGTAGAATAAAATCTATTTCGAATGAATTATCTAAAAAAGCCATTCGATTTTGATAGTCACTAAATGCATTCTGTTTTAAATATCAACATTGAATAAATTCCTTGAAATGCATTCGATTAATTGGAAAAAGTTTAAAGCATTCGATATATTTTGCATGAATGAAAACTAAATCGAATGATACCAAACACGAACTCATTATATTCGTTAAAATGAGATTGGGGAATACAATCATTAAAGTTTCATTCGGAACGACAAATCTTATTACGGAAGGAAATCCAAAGAAGCTCTGTCGGCGATTTTTAAACAATTTTTGATAATATCTTTGATTTAATCACTCACGACCATATAACAGGCATTGGCATTGTTTTTCCATATAAAAGTAATGACACGTTCCAAGTATGCTCACGACTCACTCAACTGTGTACACTCTAAAAAAATGCATGTAATCTTACTACTATAAATTGGGTAAATTTTTGTTAAAAAGCACGCATTATGTGTTAATATAAACACTAAATGCGTAACATAATTTCAAACAAATTAAACACAGCAAATTATTAATATGTCCGTTAATTCAAATATTTTACGCACAAATGTGTAAATAAAATTGTCAAACAACTACAAAAAGAAAATAAACATAATACAAGTTATATCTTCAATCAATTCAACAAGTACAATAGCCTAGCTGAAGAGTGCCAGCTTTGCGTGCAGCGGGTCCTTGGTTCGTCTCCGCTAGCAATCAACTTTTTTTTATTTTTTTTAAAAATTTTTTTTTTAATTATTTATTTTTTTTTAACATTGTATTATTATTATAGGTAAATAATTAAAAAAGTTATAGAGAACACATATAGACTTTTTATATACACATTTTACTTTTCTTTAGCTTTTATTATAATTACTTTGGTTTCATTCTATATACATACATACACAATTGTTTAATAACTAAAACGCCAGATAAAAACATAAGCTTCTGTAGGTCAGTGGTTAAGGAGTGGTGTTTCAAATCGGAAGGTGGCGAGTTTGATGCTGGCTGCCCCAATGACTTTTTTTTTTTTTTTGTTTTCTTGTTATTTTTTATTCACCTCTGTTTTATTTAAATTGACCACTGATGTTCAAAATACACATTAGGGTGGGGCGATTAGTAAGGAAGGAAAAAAATCTTAATGGGCGCTTCGCGTTTCTGATTCTTGGGATTGTACTGAGCAAAAAAGTCAACTAGACCATACGTCTACGGTGAAAATCGAGCCTCCCGATTTTGACTTGAAGTTTTTTCTCAGACTTCATTTTTTTTGGAAAATTTGCAAATTTTCTTGGACTCATATTTCGTAAACTATTTGAAATTTTGACTTATTTTCGAAAGTAAAGTTGTACACTCAAAGAAAAAGCTTCTTCATATTGATGAAAAGTAACATCAATATGATGAAATGTTACATCATTTTTCGTCCAATGTAACTTGTCATCAATATGATGAAGCGGTGTCATCAATAACATTTTTTATTTGAAAAATAAGAAAAAAAGTAGAAAAAATTTTTTTTTGTTGTTATTTGATTTTATTTAATTTATTTTTATTAACTTACAATTGTTTGTTATTTTCTAATTTTTAAAAACTTACATCTTTTTTTCGTATCCACCAAGATTAGAACGCCGGACCTCTTTGTTTGTTGGGCTTAGCCTCTACCCACTTGCCTACAGAGCTTCAACAAATAATAACAACCAAAAGCCGTTTTGTTTGTTGTGTGCTAATAATAACGCTTAAAGTTTTTGTGTAACTATGCTTTGCTAAAAGCAGTGAGAGGGAAAGAGAGGGATATTGTACATTCATAAAATGTTTGAGTCTTTACAAATTCCCATAAACAATCGTTATAAACATGTATATATACATATCGTCGGTGCGCCGACCAGAACACCTATGTGTTTTTTATGAATTGTTCAGGAGAGCAAAAAAACCGTTTTATTTTGCCAATTCGCACCATTTTTTAAAAGTAAATTTTTTTTATTTTTCCTAAACCCATTTAAAAATATTACGCGTTGAAAAACATACAAAATCTTTTTTTAATCTGAAGTGGTACAAGATTTTAACAAAAAACTACACATAGGTGATTTTGTTTCGGACTTTTTACATGTTTATAAAAAATATATAATACACATAGGTGTTTTTGTTCTTAAATTTATTTGAAATAAATTTTTATTTGTTGTTCAAAAGTAAAAATTTTGCAAGTTATATATCCGCATGGACTTGTAGCGAAATATTGATGGTATTCACGTTAGAATTTTTATCCTTGCAATGTGCGAAATGCAACATTTACTACAAAAAACACACGTAAAATTATTTTGGTGTTTTTTTCATCCCATGTGTTTGTTGTAAAAAGTTTTTCATTTCGTACTTTGCAAGGCTGAAAACTTCTGATGTGAATTTTGTTATCACAAAGAGACGGAAAAACTTTACCAATGCAGAAAGTGATTATCAGGAAAACCAAAATAATAATAAGTAATAAGTCAAAAAAAGTATTAAATATAATTCTGATGCAAAAAATGGCAAAATGTATCTTCAGTGAAATGAAATGGCGAATCTTTTCGTAGAACATATTAATCCTCTATCTGCCATTTTTAGGGGTCATTTTTGTCCTTTTTTTAAATATCCTCATACAACACCACCTACACCACAAAAACGTACATTAACGGGTTAAAATCTTCTACAAAGATTTTCTGCATTTTACTAGGGGTTGTCAAAGTCCAAAAGTTCCTGCAAAGTGCAAAATGGTTAAAAAAGTAAAATTGTAAATTATCAAATACTGTTAAACTTTTTTTTTGCAAAAGTCGAGTGAAATAAGTCGAAAAAAAATATAAATCTGCTTTTGAGCTAAATAAAGTTAAGAGATAATTCAGTGAAAATTGATGGCGGTTCTTTTCTTAGAACATGTTAACCCTTTATCCTCATTTTGGTGCTTTTTTTAAATATCATCATAGTCCACTACTAAGGCATACGTATAAAGGGTTAAACAATTTTACAAACATTTTCTGCATCAAATTTTACTAGGGGTTGTCAAAGGCCAAAAGTTCGTGCGATATAAGCAAAAGGTTTAAAAAAGGAAAATTTTAAATTATCATAATTGTGTCAGACAAAGATTTATATTTTTTTTTTACTTATTTTACACGACTTTGGTGAAAAACAATTTAACAGTTTGTGATAATTTACAATTAAGTTTATTTAAGCATTTTGCACTTTTCGCACAAAATTTTGACCTGTGACAACCCCTAGTAAAATTTGATGTAAAACTAATTTTTTTGTAGAACATTTTAATCCTTTAACCGCACGTTTTAATGGTGTTCAACGAGGATATTTAAAAAAAGCACCAAAACGACACGTAAAAATGGGACACACAGGGTTAATGTATGTAAATGTATGTTCTTAGAAACGAACCGCCTTAAAATTTCACTAAGGACATCTTTTGATATTATTTACCTCAGAATTATACTTTATACTTTTTTTAGCTTGTTCAAAACGCATTTAAAAAAAATTTGGAAATTATTTTTTTTTAAATCGTGTTGCACAGTGTTATGCAATAAGGTTTCGGAATATTACAAAAAAAATGTTCAGAAAACTTTTAAAATATCAATTTATAAAAAAACCAAAGGCAGACGCAATGTTTTTACGTTTAAATCAAAAACAGTTATGTGTACTAATAACACATAAGTGTTTTTGCCGGAGAATTTCTATTATAGGTAACACATAGGAGTTTAAGCTAACTTTGAAACCATTTGAGATAACGGGAAACGCTCTGGGGGATAAATGCATTACCTGATAGGCTTCCTAATGGGTCAATAAAAAAAAAATAAAAAAATTACACATAGGTGTTCTGGTCGGCGCACCGACGATATTATACATTGTATATAACGAAAAATGTTGAGTCTTCACATTTACATTTTAGAAAACGTTATGTAACTAAGAAGTGGTGCGAGATTTTTATCTATAGTTGGCTGAACTATCTAAGGCGTCGATAATAAACACTGCAACTTGGGGACCGTGGGTTCAAGTACCAGCCGGGGCGGAATTTTTTTTTTTATTTTTTTTTTTTTGTTTATTTTTTTATATTTTTTAATATATTTATTTAATATTTTTATTTATTTGAATATTAATTTAATTATTTACAAAAAAACATTTGAAAGGCATATTGATGACACTTTTTGAAGACATGATGAAATGTGTCATCACTTGTTTTTTCAATTTGTATGACATGTTTCATCATATTGAAGAAAACCCTCATCAATATGATGAAATTTGTCATCAAAATTGATGACAGCAAGTGATGAAACCGTATCATCAATATGATGAAGCATTTTTCTTTGAGTGTAGCTATTGTCTCGGGCTACAGTTTCTCTGAACATATTACTTAGAAAAAACTTCGTTTTCATGGTCAAAAAGTCGAAAATGTAGAAAATTCACCACTTTTTGTAATTTTTTTTTTTGATATTTTGGCCTATAACAGCCAAACCATTGAGATTTTCGATCCAATACTAAGACAAAAATTGTAGCCAAGACAATAGTCAAGAACTCTCTAGTACATTGCAAAAGCATTAGAACGCTCCTTCAGGCAGTTTTGGCATTGTGAAAGTGCAAATTTTTTGTGAAAATATTGATAAATTACCATTTTCAGTTGTTCATAGCGCAAAATCATAAAAATGTTCTATTTCTTATTTTTTCCACTTTTTTTATCCAAAAATATAATGTTTTTAACATGATAATGTTTTTAGGCTGGTGTCTAATTTTAAAAAAGTTGCAGGACGCCACCTCAGTTTGACTATATAAGCTAACGATTAACAAAAAAGAAAATTGGAATTACTGTTTTCATTTTCTTAAAACCAAACATTTTTGTAACTTGGGTTTGTAACTTGGATAATAATTCACCTCGTGGGGAATATAACAAATATTTACCAGCTGGTGAATAAAACGTAACATAATTATATTGCATTAATATTTTTGCCTCAATATTTTTTTTTTTATCAATATTTTTTTTTTCATCAATATTTTTTTTTTTCCTCAATATTTTTTGTCCTCAATATTTTTTTTTTCATAATTTTTTTTTCAATCAATATTTTTTTTCCTCATTTTTTTTTTTTTTTTTTCATCAATATTTTTTTTTTCTTCAATATTTTTTTTTCATCAATATTTTTTTTTCATCAATATTTTTTTTCCTTAATATTTTTTTTTCATCAATATTTTTTTTTCAAAATAAATATTGAACAAAACAAAAAAATGGCTGCGAAGTTTGTACTCTTGCCCAAACCATTGAATCATGATAATGTTTTGCTGTAAAAATAGGTGATCTTTCTAAAGCAAATTTTTCTAGAAAAAATAACGCGATAATAATTTGTCATTCAATGCAAAACACATCAAAATATCGTTCGAGGACCCCATTATGTTATATATTATTGATCCGTAAAGGTTTCTACACAGAAAAAAACGAATTGTTATATTGACCCCCATATTTGTGAGTAAAATTAACTTTTTCACTGAAAGTGCTCCTATACGGAAATTTGTGATATCAACTAACGTTTGTAAATATTGATTGTTGAAAAAAAAATTAAAAAAAATTGATAAACGAGTTTGTAATAGTTCTCTAAAATTATTATTTGTATTGACAAACGTACAAAATCTTAAATTTTTTTCAACAAAGAAATTCAACAAACACAATTTGTTGCTCTGACAAACTTAAAAAATCGTATTTTTTTTTTTCAACAAAGAAATTCCACAAACATAAAAATTATTTCTTGATATGATAAAATAATTTTGAAATAAAATAACTTGACAAAGTTTGTTGAAAACAAAATCGAAATTTTGTATTATGGACTAACTGGCGGCCGTTTTTACTAAATGTTTGGTTGATATCATGTTTGGTAGATTTACAATCGATATTTGTTGATTTAAATTTGACGATTTTATTTTCTGTGTAAGACATTTTAGTGATATCCATCAATCTGTTTGCTTGTGTTTGTCGATAAAAAAACTATTTTATGAAAAAAGTTTTTAATGAAAAAAGATTATTGATAAAAAAATATTTGATGAAAAAAAAAATTGGCTAAAGTGCACTTTACGGGACACGAATATTTTGGAAAACAAAAATATGCCACGTTTAAATTAAAGGGGACTGGGCCCCGGAAGACCCCCTGGACAACAGCCCTTAAAAGAACAGCCCCACCCACCAACATTTATGTATGGGTATTCAAATGAAAGATAATTTGCTAACGATTGCAAACATATATTTTTTGTATGTATTTTAACAATATTGTACCCCCTAGATCCATTTTAGTATCTTTTTGTTCAAAAGTTTAGCCATTTAGTAATTAACCGGGTAAAAGGCGTGATACACAAACCAAACTTTATTTGATGCCACTAAATTAATTTAAGGCTTTTGTATAATTTTGAAAAATTTTATATTTTTTTTTTTTTTTTAAATATCATCAGGACGGTTTTATGGACCTAGAAGGCCTCTGGAACCTAGCCCTCTTTATATTTATTTTTCTTTTTTAATTACCTTTAATTTAAGTATCCGCACAAACCTGAAGGTTCTTTTGGCTCCAGGTGGGTCCGAGGCCCAGCCCTTTAAATTTTAATTTCTTGTTTCCCCCAAAAAATGTTTGTGCTTCGTAAAATGCACTTTTGCCAAAAAATTTATGAAATATAAAAAAAATTTTGATAAAAAAAAATGTATTATAACAAAATATTGATGAAAAAAAATATTGATGAAAAAAAAAATTATGAACAAAAAATATTGATGAAAAAAAAATAGTTACCCGGCTACAAATGTTGAATATTATCATATATGATATCATATATGAGACCATATACAGTATCATATATAGTATCAAATATGGTCTCATATATGAACATATTCCAAAATTGGCGCTTATATAAGACACGATCATATATGATCCAATATATGTGATCATATATTGCATCATATATTGGGTCATATATTGTGTCATATATTGGATCATATATTGGATCATATATGATCTTGTTTTCAATTTGTTTTACATTCTTTTTCTTATTTTTTAATTATTTTTTCATCTTAAACTATATGTAATAGATTATTATGTATATATTCACCAGAATTGCAAACGGTGTACATAAGTAAATTTAAAAATAAAAAATATTTTTTTATTCATTATGGTGTTTTTCATATATTTCAATGAAAACCTTTAGTTTGATAATTTTGATTTTTTACTTACTCCGTTTGCATTTTTGGTGACCATATAAAATATATAATATAATTTAACTTATACATAGATATTAAAACACATTTTGATAGTAAACAAAATTTAACATAAAGGATTAAAAATATCAAGAAGAGAGCAAAGGGCTTATTAAAGGAAGGATGATTTCCTTGTTGTTTTCTTGTTTTATTGTTAATTCAGATTTTCTTCAGACTTAGCGATTTTGTTATGCTATAAACCTTATTTTAGCATATTTACAGTCAAAATCTATAAAAAAAAGATATAAAATATTATTATATAAGGTATTTCTAGACATTTTATTGTATTAAATGGCATGTCACAGGCTTAATTCCGTTTGGAACTGTAATAAGTGGTTTACTCGTAAAACGCAAAACGATTATTTTTTTTCGGAATGAAATCACTTTCAAAATTCAAAGTGGGATTGAATTGCATAGGAGTGGATTTTATTTCGAAAAAAATATTTTGTTTTACGTTTTTAGAGGAAAACTTTCAAACCATTTCGGAACGGAATTGACTCTGTGACAGGCCCTTAAGTATTACTAACAATAGCATTTGGTGCTGATGGGTTTTAATGATAACACTGATATCATTTAAAGAAACAACCATGTGCCTTTAAATATTGACTTCTTAGGTACATACATGTTAATAGAGTTTATTTTGTTAAGACCATGGGATGCTTAAGACCATCGAATACTTTTTACGGAATTTTGACTATAAAAATATTAAAAATAATTCCACATTCTTTTTTTATTCCAGCAAAAAATAACTTTCTACTACTAAAAACATTTTTTACTCATAATAAGCAAATGAGTACTTAAAACTTTTATTAAAAGCAATATATTTAGTAGTATGTATATTAACTTACTGGGTTATCTTTGTTAGGATATTTGAAGGAGAGGGATAAATAAACTATTAATACTTACATCATGCCGACAATATTTTCCATGTAGGTAAGGTGACAGTCTTCTTGTGATTGTTAGTAAAAACGTTGTCCTTCCCAAATCGTAACTTAACATCAAAACTGATTATACATTCTTTTCATTTCCGACAGTAAGGGATGTCAAAAGTTTGTAGTGTTGAAATCGTAGTGATAACGTTATGGTGGTGCATATGATTTTTTCCCCAAGTTGAGTGAGCTGAACGTTGCTGTAACTCGTAACTCGACCTTCAAACTGCATATATGTTCTTTCCATTTCCAATTTGTTATTGCGACAGTAAGGGATTTCAACAGGGGCGTATCCAGGATTTTATTTCGGTGGGGGCCCAACATTTTTTAAATTTTTTTTTTTTACAAAAAATTTACTTAACGGCACATGTTTTAGAATTTTTCTCGATCTTTTCCTTGAACTGAATGTAACACAATCAGATTCTTCATTTTTGAGTAAGTTTTTAACTGTTGGGGAAAAAAATTAAATTTTTTTATATTTTAAAATTTTTTGGGAGACTAAAGCCTTTTTTTAAAGTGTGAATTGTATCAGATGCTGATACATTTTCACAAAGAAGATTATCAGAATCTGAATTTATTTTTCAAAGAAAAGTCTAAGATTCTATGACAATTTCAAGTTGAGACAGTTTTTGTTATAGAAAAAGTCAAAGACTCTAGATCATATTTCCAATGGAATACGTTTCTCGGGAAAAAGTCACTTTAGAAAATGATTCTATAAACATATTCATAAAATACTTTTCCAAAAGAAAAGACTCCAATTGTAAGACATTTTCCCAAAATCTGAGATATTTCTACACAAAAAGATTTAGATTCTGAGAAAATCTTCGCTTTTTCTATAACAAAAATAATTCAGATTCTGAGACCTTTTGAAAAAGAAAATAGTATAAAAAAAGTCATAGATTCTAAAACCTTTTTCCTAAAGAAAAATTCTCGGATTCTGAGAAAATTTTCCTATAAAAAAAGTCTAAAATTCTTAGACATTTTTCCTATAGAAAAATTCTCAGATTCTTAGACATTTTTCTATAGAAAAAGTTTCAAAATTTCTTAGATTCTGAGACATTTTTCATATCGAATAAGTCTCAGATTCTTAAACACTTGTCCAATAGAAAAAGTCTCAAATTCTTAGACATTTTCCTATAGAACAAGTCTCAGATTCTGAGACATTATACCTATAGGAAATTGTCAAGGGTTTTCTTCTAAAAAATGTTTTTCATATAGAAAAAGCCTCAGATTTCCAATAGAAAAATACTCAGATTCTGAGACATTATTCTTATAGAAAAAATATTTTTGCAATAGAAAAAGTCTCAGATTTTGAGCATTTTTCTATACAAAAAGTCTCAGCATGTGTCTCTAAGACATTTTTCCTATACACAAAATCTTAGATTTTGAGATAATTTTCCTTAAGAAAATTTCGTTGATTCTGAGACATTTTTCGTAAAAAAAAATATATAAGATTCTGAGACATTTTCCTGGATTGTAAGAAAAATTCAGAGAAATTATTCCTATAGAAAGTTCTCAGATTCTAAATCATTTTTCATATTGAAAAGTCTCAGATTGTAAGATTTTTTTTTTATAAAAAAAATCTCAGATTTTGAGACTTTTTCAGATTCAAAGACATTATTCCTATAGAAAGTTCTCAGATTCTGAGACATTTTTCCTATAGAAAAAGTCTTAGAATCTAAGAAAAAGGCCAATATTTAAAGACATTATTCCTATAGAAAAAGTCTTAGATTCTCAGACATTTTTTTTTAGATTTTTTTTAGATTCTAAGACATTTTTTTTAGAAAAGTGTAAGATTCTGAGACATTTTTTTTTTAAGAAATAGTCTCGTTCTGAGACATTTTTCTAAAAGACAAAGTCGCATTTTAAGATTTGACTACATTTTACTTACAATTAGGTCCATTTTTTATGTACATAAAACTTCAGGTTCTAAGATATTTTTTCTATAGAATCTTAAGTTGAAAAGTTTCAAATTCTAAGAAAAAATTTTCAGATTTTGAGATTTTTTTAACAGCAAAATTTTCAGATTCAAAATATTTTTCTTCAAAAAATTTTGATTCTTATTGTTTTTCGATTTTTTTAAGAAGTTTTTTAATATTGTACTTGTTATTTGATACCAAATCCTGAAATTTGTGAAATCATTTCGGGGGGGGCCCGGGCCCCCGTGCCCCCCCCCCCCTGTATACGCCACTGGATTTCAAAATAGTTTGTAGTGTTGAAATCGTAGTGATAACGTTATGGTGGCGCATATGTTCTCTCTTCCAAGTAGAAGAGCTTTCTTAAACTCGTAACTCGGTATCAAAACTGCTTATACGATCTTTTTATTTCCAATTTGATATGGCGACATTAAGGGATTTGTAAAAAGTTTGTAATATTCAAATCGTAGTGATAACATTATGGTGGTGCATATGCACTCTTCTCCAAGTTGCGAGAGCTTAACGTAGCTGCGTAGTTTAATTTTCTTCAACATCAAAGAACTCAATAATATTGTTTTTTCGACATTTTGAATACGAAAATTTCCAGTTCATCTTGTTTTGGAATAAAATGTCAAAGCTTATACTTGTTATGACGATGAACTGGAAAAAAATGAAAATATGATTTTAGAATTCTTTATATATATTAATGAAAACTTACCTTTTCCAACATTTTTCTATGTAAAAGTAATTTTTTAAGCAGAATATTTTGCAAGTAGGACAATAGTTGTTAATCGATGGTAATAAAATACAATTTTATTCGTAAAAATTTTTTTTGTTATTCTGATTCAAATTTGCATACATATATGGTTCCATATATGATATCATATATGGTACATATTTTAAATACGACCTCATATGTGGGATCGATTTTTGCATATATGGCCACATATTTGTTTCCTTATATGTCATATATGATCATATAAAGATCAATACATAACCATATATGAACATACACATTTATTTTTAGCCGGGTATGGAAAAAAATATTGATAAAAAATATAGATAAAAAAAAAAATATTGATGAAAAAAAAAATATTGATGAAAAAAAATATTGATAAAAATATGATGAAAAAAAAACAAGTAAGAAAATTATAGTCGGTCAAGACCGACCATATAATACCCTACACCAGAGTTTCCCGGACCATGGGTCCCAAGTTCAAACATGGACTGATTAGATCTATATTTTGTCAAATCTTTAATAAGTGTAAAAAGCAATCACTAATCAAATTTGAGTGGAATAGGCTTCTTTTTGTTGACAATAAATCGCTTCAACTGAATATCGGGCGAAATTTCCACATGGGACCTAAGTCCAAAATGGTCCGATGATAATTAGATTTGATAAGGTTATTAAAGTACGCGTTTAACATACACAAACAGAATTTTAATTAAATATTTTCTATTTTCATGAAAATTGAGAGATTTATGTGAAAATCGGGAAGGTGGTTTGTATGGGGGCTACTAGAAGAACTGGTTCGATTTCTTTAAAATTCGGAATGGTGATTTGTGTGTATAAAACATTAATTCCTGCCAAATTTTGAAAATATACCTATTAAAATGCGACTATTAGAATCATTTGAGCCAAAACTAAAGAGGACCTTTGTATGGGGGCTAGGTCTAAATATGGACCGATTTTTTCCAATTTCAATAGGCTTCGTCCTTGGGCCAAAAGAGGCTTAAGTTTTAAATTTCAAGTCAATTGATCGAGAATTGCGACCTGTATCGTGTTTACACCGTTTACATGGACAGACAGACGGACGGACGGACGGACGGACGGACAGACGGACGGACGGACGGACGGATGGACGGACGGACATCGCTAAATCGACTTAAAAAGTGATTCTAAGTCGGTCGGTATACTTAAAAGTGGGTCTAGGACCAATATTTCGGGTAGTTACAAACATCAGCACAAACTCATTATACCCTGTACCACAGTGTGGTGTAGGGTATAAAAATTGTTCATCAAAAAAAAAAAAATATTGATGAAAAAAAAAAAAATATTGATGAAAAAAACTAATATTGATGAAAAATATGATGAAAAAAAAAATTGTTGATCAAAAAAAAAATTTTGATGAAAAAAAAAAAAATATTGATAAAAAAAAATATTGATGCAATAAAAATATTTTTTTTTTTTTTTTTTTTTTAAACTAGTATTTATTAACGCAATCTATCATACATTGATATTTAACATTATATGTGGCTTATAAACTATTAAATAAGAACTGGTAATGATCCATTGATCATTCCATACTAAAGAAAACAAAGAAAAAAATAAAAAAAGATATATGTAATAATTTATATTTTTCTTTGTAAGTGTGGATTATTATTTAGAATATAAATTGTTTTTAGATGATGTTATTTTTCCATTTTGTTGCCTTATTGGAGTAAGTCCTGGGGAGCTCTTCTTCTGAGTCGGACAAAAGTAGAAGGGTTGGCCATTAGATTTGATGCTAAGGGATTTGGATGGTTTTGAATTCTGGATTTGTAGGACGTCAACTGTTTTCTTACTTCCTCTTTTATTGTAGGTATTTTTAGTTCCCTATGTAGTTGGATGTTTGATATGTACCAAGGGGCATTTGTGACCTGCCGTAGAGTTTTCGATTGGAATCGCTGGAGTATTTCTAGGTTAGAGTTTGCTGCAGTTCCCCACAACTGGATACCGTAAGTCCAGATTGGTTTTAATACACACTTGTATACCAATAATTTATTTTCGAGAGAAAGTTTTGATTGAGGGCCAATTAAATACTTCATAGTTCTGAGTTGCAAATCAAGTGATTTTTTCTTTGTTTCAATGTGTTTTCTCCACGTTAGTTTTTTGTCAAGGTGTATTCCAAGGTACTTGGCTTTATCCGATTGGGGAATTTCCCTTTCATTAAGATTAATGGGGGGGCAAACTCCATTTTTTAAAGTAAAAGTAACTTGGACCGATTTACTTTCATTTGCCTTTATGCGCCAATGATTTAGCCATTGTGAAATGTTATCTATACATTTTTGTAAGATATTACCAGCTACTACTGGGTCTGAGTGAACAGCAAGAGCTGCTGTGTCGTCAGCAAAGGTGCCTATTAAGACACCATCTGTTTGAGGAATATCAGAGGTATACAATAGGTAAAGAGTTGGTCCCATTACACTACCCTGGGGAACCCCTGCATTGAAAACATTTAGTGTGCTTGTTTCGTCTTCCTCTTTCACTAAGAAATAGCGATCTGATAGATACGACTTGATAAAAATAAAGTAATTTATTGGAAGAAGATTCCTGATTTTATAGAGTAATCCATCATGCCACACCTTGTCAAATGCTTGCGAAATGTCAAGGAATGCGGCTGTGCAATATTTTTTGTCCTCGAAGGACTTTTGTATAGTTTCAATGAGCCTGTGGACCTGCTCAATTGTACCATGATTTTTTCTAAAACCAAACTGGTGATTTGGGACTATTGATTTAGAGTTAATAATGGGCATTAATCTATTTAGAAACAGGGTTTCTAGGACCTTGGATAGAATTGGGAGTAAACTGATTGGGCGATATGAGGTTACATTGTGGGCACTTTTACCGGGTTTCTGTATCATAGTTATTTGGGCAACTTTCCACTGTGGCGGGACGAAACAGCGGACTAAGCAGGCGCACAGTGGACGGTTTGTATGGAAAACGCGCGCATCGAAGTTTTTTGACTATATCTTCTAAACGGTTAGGAGTTGTAAAACAAAATCAGGCATTCTAAAAACTAGGGACCTTAAGCAATTAAAGCTGTGATCAAAGTTTGTTGTCCTCCTTGCACCCTACATATAAATTGAATGCAAAGTTGGTTAATTTATTTATATGAACAAATGCTAGAAAAATGTTAAGATCATTGACATTTTTGGTATATTATTACTGAATGTCGTTCGGGTAGAGTAAATATACATCATTAAACATTATTAGTTAAAATACATATAAAAAATTGAGTTAAATTATGACCAAATGTATCGACTTTTTTAGTTAACAAATCTGACAATATAAATATATAAGTGGAATTGCTTGTATCAAACCTATTTAAAATTGCACAAAAAAGATAAATTTAATATTTGCAAACATTACCTTTCACCCTACACTAAAATATCCGGCACATATGACTTTTTTATCAATTTCATTTTATTGATTTATAATAAATTAATAGTAGTAATAAACCAAAAATTAATAATAACAGGATTAAAACATTAAAAAACAAATTAACATAGACACGATAATGCAATATCGTAAAAAATAAAAAAAAATAAAAAAATAATTCTTTTGTATTAGTTGCAATAGTTCCTTTGGATACGGAACCTTTTTTACGAAGTTCGATAATTCTTCACGTAAAATGGAAATTTTTGGATCTGATTCTACCATAAATTTTTAAAAAATATCTTTCAGATTGTTTATTCTTGAATTTTTTCTGCTAAAAGTGCTTTTGTAAATCTTAAAATATTTATGCGACCTTTCTAATGATTCTTCTGTTAACTGACCTAATATTTAAATTGTATTCCAAATCTGTTCTCCAAATTTTTCCATCACGTCCAGATTTTAAGTTATTCACGGTTGAAAATGCGAAAAATTACGATTTTTGCATTATTTGAAAGCCTGCACAGCAGCCATTCAGTGGAATACAAATCTGGTATAAAGCGCAAAAGTATAATTTGTCTATGGTCGCCAACATAGAAAACATTTTTTTTTCTAATTATTGCGTTTGGTTGGGTTACACTTGGCTTTTAAAATGATACTGTTAAAATTATATTTTTGATATTTTCCAAAGAAAAACTAAAAAAAAAAATATTTTCCAAATTTAAGTTTTCTGGGTTATTTTTCGTATAAACCGGACAATATCTTAATGGGTTTAAAAGTCTGTAGGAAAGAATGAACTTTTGCCTAAATTTTGAAATCACAGTAAAGATAGGTCATCTGGTTTTTGTTTTAGAGTCTTTTAAAAATGGTGCTTTTTCTAATTTTTTTCACAGTGCTTTTTTAAAATACATGTTTGGCCAATAATAGTGCAACAACTTCAAATTTTTTTGATCATATATTTGAGATCATAGTTCATTTCTACTCTAACGCTTTATACCAGATTTTTATTCCACCCAGTAGCTGCTGGGCAGGCTTTCAAAAAAGGCAAATATCGCGTTTTTTCGCATTTTCAACCGCAAATAATTAAAATTCTAGACGTGACGGAAAAATTTGGAGCACAGATTTGGAATCAGCGAGTCAAAACCTTTTAAAATTTTATACGAAACTTCAAACCGGAGCCAAAAACCTTCGATTTGATGAGCGGTGTATTAAATAATTTCGAAAAATACAAATTTTAAAAAATAAATATATATAAGTTTTTATTTTTTTCTTTTTATGGACCCTACTTTGGAGCCTTATCCTGAATTTAACTGCAAGTTACTGCAGACGAAATAAAGTTCCTCATTTAGATAAATACCTCTAGTTTCACCCCATATTGGATTTGTCTGTATCCACAAGGTTCCACAAAAGATGCAGTCCATAATTAAAAGTCTTTTTTACACATTTCTTAAAAAATGACAACATTTGGCAGTCAATTAACGAATAACGCGGTTTAAAATTTTAGCTTATAAGGGCAGTTTTAATTAGTTACATATATTGTCAAAGCTGTGTTAAAATTTCAGGATGTTAGCTTACTTAGAAATAGTTTTACTCAATCATTTAAAAAAGGTTTCCAAAAAATTTTAATTTTTTAAAAAAACCTGAAAATGTTTGGACTTTGGAGAGACGCCCTGGTCACAGTAAATGACACATAAATATTTTATGAATGGTTTTCTATCCCCTATGATGTCTTTTATCAAACCCATGTTCAACCGATCAAATTGCTGACAATTTTGATTTTGTTACGATGCGCGTCCACCTTCCACTGTGAGGCGTTGTACACGCTCGTGATGTATGTTAAACCTTCTTCAGGTAATTCCCGTAGAGTCTTACCAGTGATGAGATCATAACCTGGTGCCTTATTTAGTTTAAGTTTTTTAATTACTGTAGCAACTTCATGTTTTTTGAATTTCTTGATCGGGAGATCAAGCTGATAAGGCTCATTTAATAAGCGTTTTATGTATTCAGGGGTTGTGTCCATATTATTTGGGGTAAAAACGGCCTTTAAGTGTTCAGCAAACGTGCTTGCTTTTTCGCAGTTTGTTCTGGTCCAAGTGTTATCAGCTTTGCGTATTGGGTGATTTATTTTTACTTGCTGCTTAACTTTTTTAGTCATCTTCCAAAGTGAATAGTCTGTTGCTTGAGTGGGCCCCAAGTTTCGTATTTCATTTTCAAATTTCTCGTTTTTTTCCTTTTGCAGACAGTATTTTAATTCACGAGTTAGCCTGTTTAGTGTTGTCTTATCTAGAGGTAATCTAGATGTCTGCCATTTCTTCCTAGCCAGTCTTTTTTCCTTTAATATGTTGCTAACTTCTGTGGAGAGTTTCGATGAACATTTAAAACTCGTTTTCGGTGTAGAATTCCAAGACGCAAATTGTATGGTTTCATTGAAGTGCTCAATGGCGTTTGATATTTCCTCATCGGTCTTTAAAGGAATTTTCTGGTTAAGATGCGTTTTTACCAAATAACGGAAATATGTCCAATTGGTTTTTTTGCTGTGAAGTTTACATTCACCTTCAGTAATATCTATAGTAGATGTTAGAGTTAGCATCACTGGCGAGTGATCTGATGATAATTCTAAGCATGAGTAGCATTTAAATGAGTTATGAGATACTCCTTTAGATACACAAAAGTCTATTAAGTCTGGAACTTTGTTTACGTCTGTTGGCCAATATGTAGGAGATCCGGGCGATATTATGTTCAAAAAGAGATTTTGAATAGCACCGTTTAATTCTCTTCCCTTAGTTGTTATTAAACGAGAACCCCAAGCAGTGTGCTTGGCATTGTAGTCTCCACATGCAAGAAATCTGTTCCCAAGTGTATTAAAAAATGAAACATAATTCTCCTTTTTGAGTTTATGTTTGGGGGGACTGTACAGAGATGATAAGGTAAGGGGTCCTTTCCAGTCTTGGATTATTACATTTGTTGCTTGTATTTCCTGTTTACAATAATGTGTGCCTTCGTAATGTTTTATATTATCCCTGATAAGAATAGCAGATCCACCATGAGCTGTGCCATCAGGGTGATTTACGTGGTAGAACTTGTAATGGGGAATTTTAAGATAGCTCTTTGCCGTAAAGTGCGTTTCTGATATGAGAAACGCATCTATTTGGTTTGTCAACAGAAAGGTTTTCACTTCTAGAGCGTGTTGGGAGAGCCCATTCGCATTCCAGAATGCTATCCTAAATGTATCCATTTCAATTGAACCTTGACATTAAGTTAACTAGAAGATTTGTCATAGTTGTCATTTGCTGCGAGAGAGCTTTAAGGAGGTTTATGACCTCAGAATTTTCATTCGAGCTGATGGGCTGGGATATATTTTCATGAGGAATAGAACGTTGTCCACCAGATTGCTGTGGATCTGATACAGGGAGCTGGGACGTTTGGGAGGGATTAGTTTGATGGGACAGAAGTTGTGAATTTCTAATTACATCGGCATATGAGCCGCCAGATGTATTGGGAGCAAATATTGATAAAAAAAAAATATTGAGGAAAAAAAATATTGAGGAAAATAAATATTGATGAGAAGAAAAAAAATATTGATGAAAAAAAAAAATATTGATGAAAAAAAATATTGAGGAAAAAAAAATATTGATGAAAAAAAAAAATATTGATGAAAAAAAAAATATTGAGGAAAAAAAAATATTGATGAAAAAAAAAATATTAAGGAAAAAAAATATTGATGAAAAAAAAATATTGATGAAAAAAAATATTGAAGAAAAAAAAAATATTGATGAAAAAAAAAAAAAATTGAGGAAAAAAAAATATTGATGAAAAAAAAAAATTATAAAAAAAAAATATTGAGGACAAAAAATATTGAGGAAAAAAAAAAATATTGATGAAAAAAAAAAATATTGATAAAAAAAAAATATTGAGGAAAAAAAATATTGATGAAAAAAAAAATATTGATGCAATATAATTATGTTACGTTTTATTCTCCAGCTGGTGAATATTTGTTATATTCCCCACGAGGTGAATTATTATCCAAGTTACAAACCCAAGTTACAAAAATGTTTGGTTTTAAGAAAATGAAAACAGTAATTCCAATTTTCTTTTTTGTTAATCGTTAGCTTATATAGTCAAACTGAGGTGGCGTCCTGCAACTTTTTTAAAATTAGACACCAGCCTAAAAACATTATATTTTTGGATAAAAAAAGTGGAAAAAATAAGAAATAGAACATTTTTATGATTTTGCGCTATGAACAACTGAAAATGGTAATTTATCAATATTTTCACAAAAAACTTGCACTTTCACAATGCCAAAACTGCCTGAACGAGCATTCTAATGCTTTTGCAATGTACTAGAGAGTTCTTGACTATTGTCTTGGCTACAATTTTTGTCTTAGTATTGGATCGAAAATCTCAATGGTTTGGCTGTTATAGGCCAAAATATCAAAAAAAAATTACAAAAAGTGGTGAATTTTCTACATTTTCGACTTTTTGACCATGAAAACGAAGTTTTTTCTAAGTAATATGTTCAGAGAAACTGTAGCCCGAGACAATAGCTACAACTTTACTTTTGAAAATAAGTCAAAATTTCAAATAGTTTACGAAATATGAGCCCAAGAAAAATTGCAAATTTTCCAAAAAATAAAGTCTGAGAAAAAACTTCAAGTCAAAATCGGGAGGCTCGATTTTCACCGTAGACGTATGGTCTAGTTGACTTTTTTGCTCAGTACAATCCCAAGAATCAGAAACGCGAAGCGCCCATTAAGATGTTCAAATCGCCCCACCCTAATACACATGCAGAGTAAAATTACCCAATTTATAGTAGGAGTCCAGTTTTCCTACTATAAATAGGGTAAGTTTCAACAAATTTTGATTAGAGTGTAGTTAACTAAATTGGCCGATACACTATCTCGGTTAAAATGAATAACTACAAAATGTTTACGCAGAACAATACTCAATTTTTTTATTACAGTGTGTCCAGATTAGCAATCATCACTTCTATCATACGTAACCTGACCAACTGTTTTTGACTGAAAAGCGGGATAGAAAGGTTGAAAAAGCGGGATTTTGGGCTAAAAAGCGGGATTTTATGTTTATATAATAAAAAAATTAAAATGAAATAAATATGTAAACACAAAGTTAAATAAAGCATTTAAAATTCATTTATTAAAATAAAAAAATTATATAAAAAACATTTACATAACATATTTTTGTACGTCAGTAGGAATTAAATCACATAGATTTGTTTATAAAAAATAAAAATATTAAAATAATGAGATCAAAATTTTATTTTGATTTTTTTAATGTAATATATGTATTTTTTACTTCACTTTTACTTTTAAAAAGAGAATATCGGCAATTGAATCTCATCTGTATTCAACTTAGTAAGTATTATAAAATTCAAAAATTAATTTACATAGCATCATTAGAAAAGTTATTTTAAAAGGGATCAGAATTTTATTCTGATTTATTTAAAAAAAAAAAAATTGTATTCTGTAAAAATACATTAGATAAATTATTTACTTTTTGGATCTGTGCTTAAAAAGAAGTAATTCAAAAGAGCATGTTTTTTTTTTTTTGAAAGAGTTTAAAAAAACTTAAATAAATATTTTCAAAAATTTATCTACACCATTTTCAATTGTATTTCAGATAGAGTTGTAATTTATGTCAACAGATTTTCTGAAAATGTAATTTGTATTTCAGATTTTCCAAAGTTATTTCCGGAATATTCTATTGTATTTTATATTTATCTAATTGTATTTAAGAAAATGTCAATTGTATTTCAAAAAATTATCAATTATATTTAAGATTTATCCAATTGTGAATCAGAAATAGTTTATTGTATTTCAGAAATTGTTCAATTGTATTTCACAAATATTCAATTGTATATCAGAAATTTCCTATTCTATTTCAGAAAACAAAACAATAATATTACATTTGGAATTTCCTGAAATAAATTAAAAATGTCTAAAATATACATTTTTGAAATACAATTGACTATTTCTGCAATTCAAATTGACTATTTCTGAAATACAATTGGATAAATCTAAATTACAATTGATTGTTTTTGAAATACAATTGGTTAACCTAAAAAAACTTGACTTTTTCTAAAGTACAGATAGAAAATCTGAAATACAATTGACTTTTTCCGAAATACAAAAAAATATTTTTAAAGCTTTTGAAAAAAAATAAAAGGGTACAGTAAAAATTAAATAAAAAAAATATAAATTAAGAACGGGGAATAAATGACTTAATATTATATTATACACTTTGCTTTTTTTTTAAAGTCATATTTTTCCGTTTTAGTTATTTCCGACAATAACCTAGGTTGTGAATTTAGAAAGGTAAAAAATTCTTGACATGTTAGTTTAAAGTTGTATTTAACTTTAATTATATCATTTAGAGTGCTTATACTTAAACGCGTTTTTTCTACAGTCCATATTTTATTTACCATTGAAAATATACGTTCAACAGACGCTGAAGTGCCGGGCAAACAAAGTGCATATTCTATGATTTTAATAAAGGAGTTAAATGGAATTTCTTTTTTCTTGAAATACGAAACTACTTCTACCCAACGCATGTCAACAGATAACTTCTTCTTATTCCATTCTTCTATTTTTTGTTCTGTTACATACTTTTTTAAATAGCTGTACTGATCAAATATATTATCTATATCATTTAGAATATTTTTGTTGAAGAGGTCTTCGGCACTATTTTCAACATCGTCCCATTTAGGAACTTCTTTCAATAAAATCCAATCAAAATTTGAGACTTGTAAAAATTGTTTGGTCCAACTTTTTAAATATTCAATTGATGTTGCTAAAATATTAAAATTGTTAGAAGATTATTTTAATGATTTTGTAAAAATAAATACCGTAAAAAATTGTTGTTGTTTCTAATAAAACATTTTTTGATATCAAATGCCCATTGTTAACTAAATGTTCCATTTCCTTTTTCATAGGCATTGACAAGAACCCAGTTGTTTTCCTTTCATTCAAACATTCTACTAATTCATCAACACTATTTTTAACCTGATTTGCTGTGACATTATCACCTTCAATTTTGTAGACTATTCGGTTAAAAATTGCAGCCTAAAAAAATAAAATTTATTTATGTGTTTATTAAAAATTTAAAAAAAACATGAACTTACCTGATCCCTTACAAAAATTAACCATAGCTTAGACCTTGGATCGTTAAAAAAATCTTTTAAAATTTTAGGGCTACTTTGAGTTTCTAAAAAGTATTTTTTAAGCCCTTCAAAAATATTTAAGATAGATTCCACAGAACCCAGCAATGCCAAAAATCGGGGTTTCGAATATCCCAAAAGCTTTTTATACTCTTCATCAACTGATTCACAAAAACCCATTAATGTTGTCACTCGGACAGTATATATATAAAAATGGGAGTAAATTTTTACAACAATCAATTCCACATCAAAAGGTAACTGCTCACAGGCACACTGAAGAGCGTTGTGGACAATATGGGCTGCACAACCAATTCCGATAAGGTGAGGGTAACATTCCTTTAATTTGGAGAATACATTATTTTTCCCGGCGCGATTTTTTCCTCCAAAATTTGTATTGGTGTTATCACCACAAAATGCAACCAATTTATTTGTAATTTTATAATTATCCATTTCCTTTTTGATCAATTTAACAATAATATCAGACGTTTCTCCACATTCGTTCGAAATATTAATGATTTGAATCTTAACTCCTTCCTCAACATGGAAGTATCGTACCACAACCGGGAACATTTTTACATTTCCGTGATTTGAAGCGTCAGTTGATATTGATACGAAGTTACATGTTCCTAATTCATTTATTATCTGTTCACAGATGTAGGGACAAAACACATTTTTAATTATGGCCTCACATTTTGTTCTGGCACAATTAAACTTCGGAATATCAAAACAGTTGGAAAAAATTTTAGAGGCGCAATCGGAGCTCCTGAAACTGTGGTTTTCTTTAACTAGGTGGTAAGCCCACACGCCTTCCTTTGCTGCAGCATTAAAATCACTTTTATTGTTTTTTAAAAAGTCCGTAACTTTTTTGTTACCTGCAATTTCTTCCAAAGACTTCTTATGTTTCTCGGTTTAAAGATGTTTTTCCACATCAAAAGCCCCACCTTGTCCGATGCTGAATGAAGAGTTGCATTGTTCACAATATACAATGTTTTCTCCAACATTAGCACGAAGAAATTTGTATTTTTCTTTTATTTTTGAATTATATGTGCACAAATTTTTCTTTTTTAACATTTTGAATATTATTTTCGTGTTTTTTTGAAAAACAATAATAACGCCAAAAACAGAGTTACCATCACACAACAAAAAAACTTCAAAAAGTGCCTTTTACACGGTAAGAAATGCATTAATGTTACCATATTTGTATGCTCAAGAACTGAAAAAAAACACTTAAATTTTTACAGAACAATATTACTCATATTTTTATTTTATAAACTATAAATTGAACTTTCAATTGTAAAATGTCAAAAAGCGGGATAAAGCGGGATGAAGCGGGACTTTTTCTTAAAAAGCGGGATTGAAATTCAAGGCGGGATGAGACATCAAAAAGCGGGATAATCCCGCCAAAAGCGGGATGGTTGGTCAGGTTAATCATACGTCACAATTGTTTGTAATGGCTGTCATTGCTAATCTGGACAGTTTATACAATGATGGTATACAATTGATGGTAACGCGCCTGTTCTACTATAGATTGCTAGCAATCAAGTGTCTATATGAAATTGCTAACCATTGCTTACTATCGAGTTTGGCGTTTGTAAACGTCAAATGTAACACTGAACACCCTTTATGGTTGCTTTGATGGTTGCTAATCTAGACCGGGTGTTATTTTCAGAAAAAACTTGCTAGTCACTCACTATGGCCGACATAGCGAATTGTCCCATAAGTGTTGGTTATGCACCCCTTACGTACCGCTAACGTAACGATGTTTTTGTTATATGAAAACCTGAAATAGTAATTATATTCATTTACAGATGGCAATAGGGTTTTATATTTGATTTTGATGGCTTAGAGCAATGGTTCCCAACCTTTGATTCTCGAACCACTAGGGGGCAATTTAAATTTTCCAGGGGGCAACGAGCGAATTTTCAAGGTTTTTGTTTAGTCAAATTAACTAAAAAAAATATTTTTTTTTTAGCAAAATGAACTAAAAAAACTTTGTTAATTGCTTGAAATTTTTTCTAAGAACTTAGTTTAAATGCTTATTTTACAAAAAATTTGCTAAACCGGTAGTAATTTTTCATTAGATACAAAAATTAGAAAAAATTAACAAATTTTTCTTGTGTGTAGGGAGGACAATGCATTTTTTTAAACTTAAAAGTGGGGCGTGGCGTTAAAAAGGTTGGGAACCATTCGCTTAGAGGGTATTTACATGCTACCTTTTTTTATGCCTTTTTTGTGGGTAAACGGGTGTAAAAAGCAAGACGCGAAATTACAAAAAAAAAAGTATGCCCTTTATCAGATGTAAATCAAAGAAATGGAAACTAAAAAAGAAAACAAACCATTTTTCAATCGAGGATATTTTGTTTATTAAAAAAAATATTAGATTGGTAATACACTTATTATATTCAGATAAATCAGAAGTATCCGCTTTAGTTAAAAAATCTTATTTTACAGATCGTAAAACATTGACCGTTGAAAATTCGATCGTTTTCGTTATCGATTTCCATCACACATCTGAATGAAATGAGTTCCAATTACTCAAGCAAAAATTAAAATTACTTCCTTTTCACTCGCACAATAATTGAACTTACTCACTAATCATTCATAATTTCTTTAACTCACATAGAGTCTGCTTAATTTTTTTTTTCTCAAATTAGCAACAATCTCCCAAGTTCTGTTTTTTTTTAAATCATTGTAATTTGCCAAAAAATCTAAAAAAATAATATGGTTCATTTCGAGTTAATTTTGTTTTCGTTTTGTTATTTTTTGTGATAAAATTACATACAATTATATCAAAACTAACTTGGAAAATTTTGCTTACATTTACTGTTATATAATAATATATTATTTCGCATGGTACTATATATATTTATATGTGGAGCTGTATTACATTTGGCCAATCTTGTATATTTTTATACGACATATATATTTATACATGTGAACACATATTATAATATATAACTTTATCTGACACTATATAATAAAATTTTGAAAAAAAAATCCAATACATATTTTGATCTGGAAACATATAGTGTCACATATAAACATATACAAATTTATAATCCTATACAACATTCTATATAAATATATATAAATTTTCATTACCATTTAATGGTAATTAAATATTTTTAATTGAAAAAATAATTACCAATGGTAATGAAATGCACCAATTGTTGAAAAACACCAATTATAATTGGTTTCAAAACCATTGGTTTGCACATTTTTGTTTTTTTGAAAAGTTAAAAATTTAAACATCAAAGTATGTTTTTACAAAAAAATATGAAAATGTTAAAGACAAAAAACAAAATGCAAATAAAAATTTCAAATATTGTGTTATACAAAGGCAATCAACGTGTGTTTGGTTTATAAAATGTGAAAAACTAAAACACCATATAACAAAAAACAACAGATATTTCCAAATATTAACAATTTTGACAATATTGTGACGACTTTTACTAATGGTAATTATTTTTTTTAAGTGATGCCATACCAATGGTAATTACACAGTGCAACACCCAAAATCGGAATGGGATGAAACCAAAAGCAAATGAAAGTTGAAATATTCCATAACAAACCCCTCAAGGCTTTTTTCTAGTTCAGAGCTACATTTTGTTTTACACGCATTTGAAGTTAGTGCACTTTTATTATAATTACAATAATAAATGCTTGAAAACTGTATAAGTGGCGAATGTTTAATATTGTAATTGCCTTTAAATAACAATCATACGCAACGGTGTCCAGTGATTTATATTAATAATTGCCTTTAAATAACAATCATACGCAACGGTGTACAATGGTTTATTTTAATAATTTGGCTATTCCGTAAATAGGTACTGGACCGATTGCAGCAAAATTCATACCAGTCATAGCTGAAGTAATTTTGAGCTTAAGTTTGGAAACTGGACCCTACATGTCCAATAAGGGCACCACCAGGGGTCTTTAAAGTAGGACACGTTTAGTACACAAAAACTTTAAATGCTTTAAAATCACCAACTTTAAATGCGTGTAAAATAAAATCTAGCTCTGACCTAAAAAAAAGGCCTTGAGGGTTTTGTTATGGAAAACGTCAGCTTTCATTTGCTTTTGGTTTCATTCCATTCCGATTCCGAAAGTACGATTTTGTATCACTGTGTTATTATACCCTCCAACCACAGTATGGGGGTATACTCACATTGTCATTCCGTTTGTAACGCATAGAAATATCGGTCGGGGACCCCATAAAGTATATATATTATTGATCTATGATCGATTATAAGTCATTCTATGAATGTCCGTCCGTCCGTCCGTCTGTATAAAACACGATTCAGTCCAAAATAAGAGAGCTAGACTCCTGAAAATTGGCAAGAATGTGTCTTTTGGTCATAGGCCGGCTAAGTTCGGAAATGGGTAAAATCGGATAAGGGGCAAAAAAGTTCCCCCTTAAAGAACTAAAAAATCTCTTTAAAAACGCAATTTTTTACAGCTTTTTTTGCATTTTTGTTAAACAAATGAAATCTTTTTATGTCAGAAGAAGTTAAAAGTTAAGAAGTTATCCCCCAGCACCCCCACAGAGCCCCCTCCCCCCCCCCCCCAAAAAAAAACGCCTCTAAATTGTTTTTATGCAATTGAACATGTTGGAGGGTATCAAAGATTCGGCACAGCCGAATTTAACACTCTCACTTGTTTTTTTTTTAATTTCCATTAGTAATTAAATTGATAAATAATTTAATTGGTACAATTGATACAACCAATGGTAATGAAAAAAATTTCATTACCATTGACATCAATTAAATGGTAATTAAACGATCAATTAATTGGTCCCTTTAATTAATTAGTCCCATCTATGCCACAGGTCAACCATACACTCACCAAACATATAATTTTCTAAAACAAAAAAAAAAATTGGGTACGCTTCGAACCAGATAGGAGATATACAAAACCCTTACAAGGAAATGTTTAGGAACGTTTTAAAAGTTTGTTATACTTTCCCGAAAAAACTTGGAAAATTTTTGGTTAATTGGAAACATTTAAAGTTATATATGGAAAAGAATAAGATACCCGAGTAAAAAAGAGATATATATTGCAGTGACAAATTAGATCCCAAAAATGGTGGGCACAATTGTTTCAAATATTATCTTCTGTTATCCTACAAGATCTGAACAGATAGTCTTATTTATAATATGATACGAAAAATGGGTATATCTGGTTTTATCAGTTTTATCCGGACTGAAACAATATAAAATAAATTGAGACTATAAGACATATGAGGCATTCCACACCAAATGTCCCGCTACAGAAAAACATGTGTCCCGTAAATTTCTGAATAGGTTGTTTGGATAGCCCTATATGTAACTAAGTAAGAAAATTGCGTTTTTGGTTTTTCAAATTTTCGAAAACTGGGCTTAGGAGGCGTGGTCAAATATTGAAAAAATTGTAAAATTTGTGTCGAGTTGCCTTGATTAAATATTTATCACATTAAAACGGAATGCACCACAATGTCAAAAATTTACGTTCTTATATAGTTTTGTATGGGCTATCGATTAAAAATTCTTTTTTTGGAAAATTTTCAGAACCCGTTCTGAAATTTTCCATTTTTTAAAAAAGTCAATTTATCAAAAATCCGGCCACATTTTTTTTCTTTTTTATTTATTTTTTAAAAGTTTAGATGTTTGTCCATCCACACAAAAAAAAGCAGAAACACGTTCATCTTTTTTTTTTCGAGAAAATCGCATTTGAACTTTAATGACCAAATTTTGTAAAACGCAACGCGCCGCACAGTGGGAAAAATTGCCCATCTAGCGGGAAATAATTCAAAAAATAACTAACAGTTTTTAACAAAGTTATAATGCGATTTTAAAGTGGGATAGTGACTGCGTTTTAATCCGTTAAGAACTTAAAGTTTTGTTAACTCATTAGGGAAATACACACCATTAAATGTTGACAATTTATTGGGCCATCGCAGTTAATTGTTAATAATAGTAAACTTGTCATCGCCGTGTATCGGAAGGGGTAAGCCGTTACCTACCAAGTGTTTGTTTTCTTTTAAAGGGTGCTATTAGGTATATTATGTATAAATTTCCATACGTTATCTGTTTTGCGAAGGCTCCCTCGTAACGAATTACATAAACAACTTTTTTTTTTAACTTGTTTAAATTCTTATGGAGCTACAGAAAAAACGCTGTCAGATGCTGCTTAATCTTTAATTATAGATTATTCTACATATAATGAAGTATTACTATTCAAAAAATTAGCTGCGTAGGCCTGCGTAGCGATTTTTTAAAATTATTTTTGTAATTTTGGTCTTTCAATAATTATAATTTTAAACCTAGGCAGCGATGCACGCGACTCACGTATATGTTGAGAATCGCGAAGGATTGTTAGTAATTTGTTTTTAACATAGTAGAGCGTCGAAATCTTGAAAAAAGTTCGTGCTGAATTAAAATTATTTTTGATTTTATGATTTTTAAATAACCGATTTAAGTCGCATTCAGTTGGTGGAAAAATTTTTAATAAAAATATTGTTACGAAATACTTTATTTTTTCGTAATTAAAAAAGTCGTGTCAAAATAGTAACAAATTTAATACCATCATTTGAATTGGTTAATAATTTTTTTTTTTTTAATTTGTTTGACATCCCGAGTAAAAATAAACATATATTACAATATATAACTTGATACAAACATAATAAATTATATATGATTATACATCCGTGAGATATTTTCTAAATTTTTTTAATGCAGTCATATGTAGTAATATATAATTTAATCATGATTTGGATTAGAAGGTGTACGGTTGATATAATTAAATAAAATAATATGAGGGTCAATACAAAATCTGTTTTTCTGTATAATTTAACATCAAATTATATATAGCTTATTCTGTTCCATATAAAATATTATATGTTTCCAATTAACCAAAAATTTTCTAAGTTTTTTAGGCAAAGTATAAAAAACTTCTTAAAATGTTCCTAAACATTTCCTTATTAGGGTTATGTATATCACCTATCTGGTTCGAAGCGTACCCAAACATTTTTTTGTTTTAGAAAATTATATGTTTGGTGAATGTATCGTTGACCTGTGGTGTATCTCAACCCAAACCAAAAAACACCAGGATTTTATATGTTTTTATGCAATTATATCTAATTAGATACACCAATATATAGCAATGTCTGGTCAAAACTCGGATGAAATCAAATCATATTTTATACAAGTTGATCTTTTTTAATGCAAAAACATCCACCATTATTCGGATCAAATTGCGTATAAATATATATTGTGTTACATATCATTATATATTGCATCATATAAAATTTTTTACTCGGGATGTCATTTCAACGGAGAGAGATATTTGAAGTTTGGCGTTAATGCGACAGTGCTTCTGATCGGAACTGAACAGTTATCAATTATATCTTGTCCAAACTTGGAAATAACATCTGCAACGAGAATGATTACTATAAAAAACTAACTGTTAGTGTGCGAAATTTGTCTAGTAAATTTAAATGTAGATGGGCCAGTGTTTCTCGCAATTTATATAGTTTTGAAAATCATTACAATATATGGTTGAATGAAAATATAGATTTTCTAGTAGAAGACGAAGATCCAGGACCGTCGCAACCTCGAGGGCGTCCTTTGAAGACTTTTTTGGAAACGACGAAAGAATCCAAGAGGAGTCGTGTTTCGGATCTTGTACAAAATAATATCAAGGAATAATTATTGGTCGCTACAAAAGTAAGTCTGTACAAATCTAAAAAGAAAGATGCAACCCAATTATTAGACGAAATTAAAAAAACACTAAAAAGGACTACAAAGATGAAAAGAGCTGTATTTTACCCCTCTGAAGCACCGACATCATACACACCAGAAGATGGCACTATACATTGACAAAAGGTTAACTAAAAAATGCTTATGCAATCAGGTGACAAAAGGTTAACTAAAAAATGCTTATGCAATCAGGTGTTAAGACTCCTATTTTAGTTATATGCTGGATGTAGGGTATATGTCCAAATGTTATCAGATTTCACTTACAATATTTGATTACCCCTTTTACTTTTCAAAAAGTGTAAAATTCAGATTTTAAACATAATTTTCCACAGCTAACAGGTAAAAAAAAAATACGCCTGAGGTTGTCGTATATAACACCTTTTGGGGCACCCTGTATTGAAAAATAGTTTCTTATTATTCATTATACAAAAAGCTCATATCCTTAGCTATAAAATCTCCAAGCATTGTTATCGGATCGGACCAATAGTTTAGAAGATATGATTTTTTTCCTGCCAGATTGGCGTTTTTTCCCACTGTGCGCCGCGTTGTAAAAATTTTAATGCAATTTATTGTTGTAACAAAAACAATTTACACAGAAATTTTGAGAAAGCGGCGCGTTGCGTTTTACAAAATTGGGGGGTAAATATCATAACAATTTTGTTATTTGCTTGTATTTCTTTGTTTTAAAGTTGCGAATGAGTAATATTAATTGCATAAATATTCGTCATACGCTCTGTTGATACAATGAAATACAAGCAAATAACAAAATTGTTATGAAATTTAAAGTTCAAATGCGATTTTCTCGAAAAAAAAGATGAACGTGTTTCTGATTTTTTTTGTGTGGATGGACAAACATCTAAACTTTTAAAAAATAAATAAAAAAGAAAAAAAAAAAGTGGCCGGATTTTTGATAAATTGACTTTTTTAAAAAATGGAAAATTTCAGAACAGGTTCTGAAAATTTTCCAAAAAAAAAAAATTTTAATCGATAGCCCATACAAAACTATATAAGAACGTAAATTTTTGACATTGTGGTGCATTCCGTTTTAATGTGATAAATATTTAATCAAGGCAACTCGCCACAAATTTTACCATTTTTTCAATATTTGACCACGCCTCCTAAGCCCGGTTTTCGAAAATTTGAAAAACCAAAAACGCAATTTTCTTAGTTACATATAGGGCTATCCAAACAACCTATTCAGAAATTTACGGGACACATGTTTTTTTTCGCTGGACATTTGGTGTGGAATACCTCATATATATTAGAGTTAATTTTGAAAATTTGATTTGCGGATATCATCATTTTTTTGAAGGATTTAGGTTAGCTATAAAGATTGCCGGTATTTTTTTGGGGAAATTTTTGCTCCTTGGGGTGGTTCAACGCATCTGAAATCGCGGATTTTAAGCAAATTTTTCTGCAGAGCAAAAACGGCTCAATATATCGCAAATCTGATTTCACCAATCGATTCAACAGCAAAAATTAATATAATGGTCGTTTTTTGAACTCTTAAAAAAGTTCCAAAAACACACCACAGAGGGCGGAAATATAAGGTTTTTCCATTTTTTTGTAAATAAATTTTTTAAATATGCACGATTAAAGGACATTTTCAGCTTAACAAAATGGTACCAACATTTCCGTTCTATCACAACCCGTTAAGAAGTTATTAGCTCTCAAAAATTGACAAAAGCACGTTTTTTGAGAACTTTGACCTCAATTTTCTCGAAAACATGACGTGATAGAAAAATTTAAAAACTTGATTCAGAAAAGCATCGAAATGTTAATCGAAACCAGGTTTTATGATCCCAGAATATCATCCAAAACCTCACAAAAAAATGCTCTCAATAATGCAGAAAAATGCATTTTTTGTGAACTTTGACCTCAATTATCTCAAAAACCTGACGTTACGGAATATTTTGGAAACCAGATTTGGAATTAGCATTGAGGGGAATATCGAAAACGAGTGTCCAGACCGCTGATCCATCCAAAAATTTTTCAAATTTCGGTTAGTGTTTTATAATTTTGACACTAGGAAAAAAAACTTTAAAGCCTTATAACTTTTTAATGGGTTGTGATAGAAAGGTGCTTTTAGTACCAATTTTCTAAGCAAAAAGAGCCTCTTCATCGTGCATGATTAAAAAAATAATTTAATTTTTTTTTAAAAATCTATTTTTCCGCCCCCTGCTGTGGGTTATTGGAACTTTTTTTCGAGTTTAAAAAACTTTTATTGTATTAATTTTTGCTGTAGAATCTACTGGTGAAATCAGCTCAAAATCCGCGTTTTCAGATGCTTTGAACCACCCCAAGGAGTGAAAATTTTTCCAAAAAAATACCGGCATTCTTTTTAGCTCCCCTAAATCCTTTAAAAAATTGATGATATCCGATAAACAGATGAAGTGACATAGTCACCAAACGAACTCTAATATATATACTAGGGTTATAACTTTTTCAATTTTTTGCAAATATCAAAAAGTCCATCCCATAGTCGTATAGGCCATGAAAAAATATTAAGAAATGATGTCTTACTTTTTCGCGATCTTTAAAAAAGTTCACGCACCAAACGTGATGAAGTTTTGAATATTAGTTTTTTTTAAGTATAAACAAATTATATTTAATTGCAAAATATGTAGGATTTTCTTGTAATTTCATTAATAAAAAACAAAATCTCATCAGTTGAATGGAGTTGAATGGTTTTTTAAATTAGCTAAATTTTAGTCAAGTGATAGGTGCTATGAGGCAGTAATTCTTTTCAGCAACTAAAGATTATAATCGCGGAATTTTGGTGCTTTTTCGCGGATGTTATAAATAAGTTAAATGTTGGTTCCTTCTGATATGTAAACATGAGTTTGTGATAATTTTCAAATAATTAAGATATGACGTCATAATATAACATTTTTAAAACAAAAAAATAAAAAAAAATCATTCTTGTGGGAGTTTTAGAAATTGCATTCGGTGCGTGAACTTTTTTCACCGAAATGACCGAAAAAATAGATTTTTGTTTTCTGTACAACATTAACCATAGCGTGATGGGACGGACTTTTTTTGTCCAAAAAAAGTTATAACCCTAATATATAAATTAGAGTTAATTTTGAAAAATAGATTTTTGAATATCATCACTTTTTAGAAGGTTTTTGTATCAATAAAAATAATGGCGTATTTTTTTGTTTTAAATTCCAACTCCTTCCCGTGCCTATAGGCGACTTTGGGTCCCTTTTCACATACAACAAAAACGGCTGAATATATGTCAAATCTGACTTTACTATTCGATTCTACAGGAAAACTTAGGCCCATAAGCTTTTTTGAGTTTTTGGAATGCACCAGAATGCATGATTAGAGTGGTCCAAAAAACTAATTTAAAAAAAAAAAAATTAAAATATTTTTTTTGTTAATATACAATGAAAAAATACTTACATCTGAGAAAAATGGTCCAAAAATTTTAATTTTGTTGTTACCCATTCAAAAGTTAAAATTTAGTTTTTTAGTGAAGTTTAAAAATTTAGTTTTTTAGTGAATATCAATTATATTCCTTTCAATCTATATATATAAAGTAGTTGCGTGACTGACTGATGACTGACTGACTGACATACTAATCACGCATCATCCCACAGCCCAAACCACTGAAGCTAGAGTCTTGAAATTTGGATTGTAGTTTAACCTCCTGGAATACGTATCCGCTAAGGCCGGGTTTTTGGAAATGTTGTTTTTAAGGTTTAAAACGAAGGGTAGAAAATGGGGAAAAAGCGAGTATTTTGGTACTTTTTATTTTTTCTGAAAAAAATTCAATTAATTTGAAATTAGAAATTTAGGATCCTCTAACGGAAAAACATTCCCAAAAAAAGAACTTTCTGGAAATTCGGATTCCTAAGGGTAAAAAATGGTACTTTGGTACTTTTTATATTTTTTGAAATTAAGGTCCTACAAAAATATTAAAATTTGCAATGGTGGTTCCAACAACGGAAAAAATTCTGAAAACGTACTTTTTCGAAATTCCAATTCTAAGGGGGGTAAAAAAAAGAGTACTTTTTCTGAAAAAAATCCTATTAATTCGAAAATTGGAATGTAGAATCCTCTAACGGAAACACATTCCCAAAAAAAGTACTTTCTGGAAATTCGGATTCCTAAGGGTAAAAAGAGGTAAAAAATTGTACTTTGGCCCTTTTTATATTTTTTTAAATTATAGTCCTACAAAAAAATTAAAATTTGCATTGTTGTTTCCAACAATGAAAAAAATTATGAAAAAGTACTTTTTCGAAATACCGATTCTAAGGGGGGTAAAAAGCGAGCACTTTGGTACTTTTTATTTTTTTTGAAAAAAAAAAATCCTATTAATTTGAAAATTGGAATGTAGGATCCTCCAACGGAAAAAAATTCCCAAAAAAATTACTTTCTGGAAATTCGGACTCCTAAGGGTAAAAAGTGGTAAAAAAATTTACTTTGGTACTTTCTAAATTTTTTGAAATTAAGGTCCCACAAAAAAATTTTAAAATGTTAGTTCCAACAACGGGAAAAATTTTGAAAACGTACTTTTTCGAAATTCCGATTATAAGGGGGGTAAAAAATGTGTTTTGGTATTTATCATAATTCCTGAAATAATGGTCCTGGAAACTTTAAATTTGGAATGCAGGGTCATTTAGCGAAAAGAGATTTCTAAAGAAGGCAAAGAATTTTTTGTTTTTTTAGAGCATGTAAGCGCATATTCGGAACGGAATGAAAGCCACATGGGACAAATCGGAATGGAACAGGGAAACAAATGGAATAAAACAGGGAACGAAATGGGAGCTTGGAATGGAGGTGCGCCTCCCGAAGTATAGATCCTTTAAGGCTGAGTTTTTGGAAAGGTTGATTCTAGGGAATAGGGGTAAAAAAGGTATTTTGGTACTTTTTATATGTTCACAAACCACTGAAGCTAGAGACTTGAAATTTGGAATATAGATGCACCTCCCGGAATATAGGTCAACTAAGGCTTGGGTTTTGGAAATGTTGATTCTAAGGGGGTAAAATGTGCAAAAACAGGTACGTTAGTACTTTTTATAGTTCCACAAACCAATGAAGATAGAGATTTGAAATTTGAAATGTAGCTGCATCTCCCGGAATATAGATCCACTAAGGCTGTTTTTTTTGAAATAATGATTCTATGGGGGTAAAACGGGTAAAAAAGGTATTGTGATACTTTTTATATATACTTAAATAATGGTTTTATTAGCTTGAAATTTGGAATGTAGCATCCCATGCTTAAATAAAGGTCATAAAACTTAAAATTAGGAATTTAAGATCCAACAACAGAAAAAAACTATTTCTAGCAAATATCAAACAATCAATTTAGCTGCGATTTTGGAAATGTTGATTCTAAGGGGGTAAAAGGGGTAAAAAAAGGTATTTTGGTACTTTTTATATTTCCACAAAACACTGAAGCAATACACTTGCAATTTGGAATGTAGGTGGACCTCCTGAAATGTAGATCCAATAAGGCTGGGTTTTTGGAAATGTTGATTTTAAGTGCGTAAAAGAGGTACAAAAAAGGTACTTTGATCCTTTTTTTATTTCCACAAACCACTGAAGCAATACACTTGAAATTTGAGACCTCCTGAAATGTAGATCCAATAAGGCTACGATTTTGGAAATGTTGATTCTAAGGGGGTAAAAGGGGTAAAAAAAAGTACTTTGGTCCTTTTTTTATTTCCACAAACCACTGAAGATAAACACCTGAAGTTTGGAATGTGGGTGCATCTCTGAAATGTAAATCCAATGAGGCTGTATTTTTGGAAATGCTGATTCTAAGAGAGTAAAAGGGATAGAAAAGGTACTTTGTTTGGCACATTTTATATTTCTACAAACAACTGAGGCTATAGACTAGAAATTTGGAATGTAAGTGCACCTCCCGGAATATTTTTTTTTTTTTACTTTGAGCCAACACTCAGGGGATGCCCCCTACTGATGGAATGCATTGTGTTTGTATTAGTAAAATAGGTTATGAGGAGAAGGAAAGAGGGAGTAGTGTTTGTGGGCGTTTAATTTGAATTTTTCCAAATTGTAGCTGGTTGGGAAGACGTCTGCGGGGAGTTTATTCCACATACGGCTAGTAACAGATAAAGCTAAACAATTTAAATTATCTTTATTTTTAACTAAACACGACTTGTTCAGACGCGAAATTTTACCACTGAACAACTTGTTGGTAAAATTTCGCGCCTGAACAACACGTGTTTAGTTAAAAATAAAGATAATTTAAATTTTTTAGCTTTATATGCTGTCGAAAGGAATAGAATTAATTAGAATTGCTGTTAAATAGAAATTACAAAACCAATAAATTATTTTGTATGCACTAAAAAATTAAATTTTTAAACTTTAATAACTTATGAACGGGTAACTACAAAATTAAAATTTTTGGACCATTTTTCTCAGATGTAAGTATTTTTTCATTGTATATTAACAAAAAAAAATATTTTAATTTTTTTTTTTTTAAATTATTTTTTGGAGCACCCTAATTATGCATTCTGGTGCATTCTAAAAACTAGAAAAAAAGCTTATGGGCCTAAGTTTTCCCGTAGAATCGAATACGGAAGTCAGATTTGACATACATTTAGCCGTTTTTGTTGTATGTGAAAAGGGACCCAAAATCCGCGATTTGAGTCGCCTATAGGCACGGGAAGGAGTTGGATTTTTTAAAAAAAAAGTACGCCATTATTTTTATTTATACAAAAACCTTCTAAAAAGTGATAATATCCAGAAATCAAAATCAAAAAAAAAATTGAAAACGAACTCTAATATATATGGATAGATATTGCTCTACATAAAGAACATATTTTTGTATATAACATTACATAAAGTGCATATGATTATATATAATGTTATCCAACTTTATCTACATAAAGAACATATTTTTGTATATAACATTACATAAAGTGCATATGATTATATATAATGTTATCCAACTTATATGACTTTATAAGAGCAATGTATGATCAGTTATAATGGTTTTAAATTATATTTAATCGTATCGGATTTCTCCAACTGATATAATTATATTGACCCAATTCACGCATCACATTTTATATAAGGGTATCCCTCTAGATCATAAAATATACCCGTAGATAATTATTGAAGTAATTGTATCCGTCATATTTGGGATATAATTAGTCATGAACTTTTTTTCTTTTTTTACTAGGGTATGAAGCAGTCCACTATTATTTATTATCTTAATTTTTACACTCATTTTCATAAATATTAGTTTCGAAAATCATTCTATTTTAACGTAAAGCAATATAAATGCAACTCTGCATTTATTTTGAATTTAACGGTCATTGCTGACTTTATTTTATTTACTTTTTATACAACAATGTTTCTTTGTTATTTCTACTACTTATTTTTACTACTATATTATCGTGAGCGTTTAGAATTGCTATAAAAGGAGCAGCGCTTGCGTATTAAAATCAATTATCTTTCTGAGTTCAACAAGTCAAGTTGCTTTGTCCAGACAAATGTCAGGACGGGCGCTTTTCTTATAAAAACAAAGAAATATTTAATTAATAAACAAAGTTTATATTTTAACCAACGTGTATTATTTCATGAATAAGTATAATCTTAGAAATAAGAATACTTCATTGGCTCCCAACTTGCTGGCTACGAAGACGACCGAATCAAAAGCCGACACAAAAAAATGACGAATCCGTAGCCGAGACGGAAAACAACAAAGAAGACACTCAAGTGAAAGACGAATCCGTTGCCGAGACGGAAAACAACAAAGCCAAAACAGAATTGAAGGAAGAGACCGTGGCCGATACGGCAAGCAGCAATTCAACAGAAATCAGCAAAATGGCAACTTTTTCAGCAGAACAATTTCAGCACATATTGGCGGCAATGGGTGGTAATCGCAATGGTGGTTCATTTACCCAATGTACTGCGCGATATCGTGGTATACGAGATCCAGCTGTTGTAGAAGAGTTTTTGACTGCAATTAACGTCTACAAAGACATTGAGAGAATTTCTGATGCTGACGCAGTTCGCGGAATGCCTCTTCTTCTGGAAGATTATGCTGCCACGTGGTGGATTGGTGTGAAGGATTCTGTGCGTACGTTTGAAGATGTAAATGCTCTCATTCGGACTACATTTTCTCCCCCTCTTCCCGACTGGCGCATTTTTTCAACAATTTATGAATGCAAGCAGCAAGAGAAAGAACCGACTGACAGCTTTATTTGCAAGAAGAGACTTTTGTTTTCACAATTAAAAGTCTCTGTTACTGAGGAAGTGCAATTAAACCTCATATATGGCCTCTTGAGCGTACAAATAAGAGACAAAGTTCGCCGTGAGAGTTTAAAAACGTTTGATGAATTGATTTCTGCAAGCCGTGAAGCAGAAATGTTTTTTTCAGAAACAAAACCTGAACCTGCAGCCACGCCAGAAATTAAAGCTGAACAAAATGCTGGCAATCGTTGTACTTTTTGCCGCCTTAAGGGTCATTCAGCTGAGGTGTGTTTGAAGAAAAAGAATAGAGATGAAGACAAACAACATGAAATGTTTTTACAACAAAATCAACAACAAACGTATTTACAACAAAATCTACAGCAACAAGGAAATAATCAACAGAAATCCACGATAATGGAGAAACCAACATTTTCATGCTATGGATGTAGTGTACCGGGAGTGAACAGGGCAAATTGCTCTACTTGTAGCACACACTCCAGGGAAAGTCCACAATATCTTGAATTTAATACCCTCTCGTCAACAGTTATTGGTCACTCGTTACCAACAGTCCATATTGAGATGTTTGGTTTAAAGGGAGAGGCTATTTTTGACAGTGGTGCAAAGACTAGTGTTGTCAATACTAGTTTAAAGAAAATTTTAACGGAAAACGACTTTATCTTCCAAGATGTCCTCGCAGATATTAATCTGGCTGATGGAACCACTATTGCTGGAAAAGTAATGTCCACATTATGTGATATCACCGTTGGAAATAGAGTCCGTAAGATCAAAATGATTTACCTTCCAAATGCCACAAAGAATCGCACTTTACTAGGTACAGATTTCCTGGAGCAAGCCGGAGTCGTGCTTAATATGGCCAAAAAATGCTGGTATTATGAAGATGACCCCAAGCGAAAATTTTTGTTTACAAATCCAGTGGAAGTAAGAATATTTTCCATGGATTTGAAGTCACCAGAAGATTCTCCTGGAACCAAAATTGTAAAAGAGGTATCCTTATTTATAAAATTTGTGGAAGGTAAGGACACCCTACCACCTCTACCATTAACCCCTAAAATGCGTCCATTGATAAAAAATGGACCAACATATTTCTCACCAACTACGCATCAGTCAGTTTTGATTAATAATAAAACTACACAGCAGCAGATTTTTCATTTACCTGTATTTGAGAATAACTCTGAAAATGATAAATTATTGATGAAACCACCGCCATCTCAAATAAAATATAATGACGATTACTCGCCACAGTCCGTACAGACTTTGCCTGCTGGACGAAGAACATACAAAGATTCATCTGGACTGTTTACGCCACCAGCAAAAGCCAGAGAAACTGCAGATGACATTTTTCTAGGTGATATTTTTTTGCCATTGCTTTCTTTGGACATCCAGATTTTAAATCAAATGGTATGGCCCAGGAAATAAAATTGGATCAAAGGTTAGTATCTAATAATATACTTCATGAGGCCAAACCTTTAAAAACAACAAAAACTAAAATAAATGAACGGAAAAAACAACTTCATCCACTACTGAACTCTGCACACATTTTACAACAGGCAGTAGATGGTCAACAATATAATGCATATAAATTTGAACAACTTTTCGTCCAGGGGGAGACCTTAGAGGATGAATGCAGGCTATCAAAAATTAACCAATGGCTTTTTAAACACAAAAAGAAGAAACCAGATAAAATGTTAAGATCAACAAATAGAAGATGCCTGAAAATACGAACGTTTTGCTGATGCCTCATCGGGACGTTTTCGGCATCAGAGGGGGAGACTGAAGCAGTCCACTATTATTTATTATCTTAATTTTTACACTCATTTTCATAAATATTAGTTTCGAAAATCATTCTATTTTAACGTAAAGCAATATAAATGCAACTCTGCATTTATTTTGAATTTAACGGTCATTGCTGACTTTATTTTATTTACTTTTTATACAACAATGTTTCTTTGTTATTTCTACTACTTATTTTTACTACTATATTATCGTGAGCGTTTAGAATTGCTATAAAAGGAGCAGCGCTTGCGTATTAAAATCAATTATCTTTCTGAGTTCAACAAGTCAAGTTGCTTTGTCCAGACAAATGTCAGGACGGGCGCTTTTCTTATAAAAACAAAGAAATATTTAATTAATAAACAAAGTTTATATTTTAACCAACGTGTATTATTTCATGAATAAGTATAATCTTAGAAATAAGAATACTTCAGGTATATATAATTACAAGAGTTTGTTTGGTGACTACACTCAAAATAATTCTACAGTAAAAGGTTTAGTAAGTGATTTTGTACCAAAATCTACTAATAATTTACTAATTTTAGTATCTTCAAAATACTAAAATTGGTAATTTTTACTGGTTTTCAATAATTTTAGTAGCAAATTTTAGTATTGGTTACCAATTTCTGCACTAAGTCTAACTAATTTTTTTTTTTGGACTAAAATTTAGTTAAATTTTTAGTATTAAATACCCACTTTTTTTTTTTGGTGTATGTCACTTTATCTGTTTATCGGGTATCATCATTTTTCTGGAGGATTAAGGGAAGCTAAAAAGAATGCCGGTATTTTTTTGGAGAAATTTTCATTCCTTGGAGTGGTTCAACGCATCTGAAAACGCGGATTTTGAGCTCATTTTTCTGCAGAGATAAAACGGCTGAATATATTGCAAATCTGATTTTACCAGTCGATTCTACAGCAAAAATTAATACAATGCCAGTTGTTTTTAACTCTTCTAAAAGTACCAAAAACCCACAGCGGAGTGTGGAAATATCGATTTTTAATTTTTTTTTTTTTTTTAGACATGCACGGTTAAAAGGCTGTTTGTACTAAGAAAATTGGTACAAAAAGCACCATTCTATCACAACCTATTAAAAAGATATAAAAAGTTATAAAAAGTACGTAAAAAAACAAAAATTAAAAAAAAAGATTGAAATTTGGACCATTATTGAAGAAGTTATGAATAAAAGAAGTTTGAGTAAAGGAACAAACTACCAATTTTTAAAAATTCGATATCTTTTGAACGGGTCATCAAAAAAATCTGAAAATTTACCACGAAGGAGTTTTCTAAGGGTACTAAAAACTGCAAACAAATTGGGAAAATCTAAAAAAAAAATTTCAAATCGTCCGATTTGACATGGAAAGCCCCATATATAAAATTATACAGAACAAGTGAGAGTGTTAAATTCGGCTGTGCCGAATCTTTTATACCCTCCAACACGTTACAAAAAAAAAAAAAAAAAACAGGGGCGTATTTTTTTTTTGGGGGGGGGGGGGTTACGTCGGTACAAACTTTTTGGATCCAACTGCAAGACTTTGAACTTCTTTTGACATAAAAATGTTTCGTTTGCTTAGCAAAAGTACAAAAAAACTATAAAAAATTCCTTTTTTTTTAAGGTTTGTTTAGTTCTTAAGAGAGGAACTTTTTTCCCCCTAATCCGATTTTACCCATATTCGAACTTAACTAGCCCAATACCATAAGATATATTCGTGCCAAGTTTCAAGAGTCTAGCTCTTTTACTTTGGACTGTATCGTGTCTTCCACAGACGGACGGACGGACAGACGGACATCGCTAGAAAGTCTTAGAATGGATCACTGATCAATAATATATGGGGCATTCCATGTGAAATCGGACACTTTGAAAAACTTTTTTTTTAGATTTTCCCAATTTGTTTACAGTTTTTAGTACCCTTTGAAAACTCCTTCGTGGAAAATTTTCAGATTTTTTTGATGACCCGTTCAAAAGATATCAAATTTTTAAAAATTGGTAGTTTGTTTCTTTACTCAAATTTCTTTTAATCATAACTTCTTCAATAATGGTCCAAATTTCAAATTTTTTTTTTCAAAATTTTTGTTTTTCTACGTACTTTCTAAAAAAAATCCCAAAAAATTCTTAAAAGCGCTCTAGTATGCAATTTTTAAGTTTTAAAATTTAAATCTCATTTTTGAAAATGTTTGTACTCTTCGATTTTTTTGAAATTTTTTTTGTGTAAAACTTCTATCAATTCTACAAATTTTTTGCCCAGGAAGATCGTGGGATAACGATTATTACTATTTTTTAAAATTTTTTGAAAAAATTTTATTGTAATTTTTCAATCTTAAAATCATTTCTACTGCTCCAATGGTGTGTCATAGAGGTGTCCTTTATAAGACCGACCCCCATTAATTTTTACGTCTTAACATTTCTTTGGAACAAACTAATACCCTATCTCCAATTTCTAAGGGGGTTCCCACACAAAACGACATTTTTTAAAATTTGTTCCAATCGCTCTAACTGCCCTAATAGTGCTCTTAGAGCAACAAAATGTATGGCCGACCCACAATATTTTTTTAGTCCAAACATTTTCTCTGAACACACCTACCCTCTATCTTTAACTGTTAAGGCGGTCCCCATACAATTTTTTTTTATTTTTTGTAAATTTGTTTTATTTAATCAGCTTCTACCGGTCCAATGGTGCGTCCGAGAGGGGTCATTAGTGAGACCGACCCCCATTTATTTTTACCCTACAACATTTTTTCAAAACATACCTACGCCCTATCTCACCTCCCTAAGTAGGCTCCCATACAAAATTACATTTTTATAAAATTTGCTCCAACTGTTATTTGTATGGGAGCCTACTTAGGGAGTGGAGATAGAGCCTAGGTATGTTTTAAAAAAATGTTGTAGGATAAAAATAAATGGGGGTCGGTCTCACTAATGAGCTCTCTCAGACATACCATTGGACCGGTAGAAGCTGATTAAATAAAACAAGTTTACAAAAAATAAAAAAAATTGTATGGGGACCGCCTTAACAGTTAAAGATAGAGGGTAGGTGTGTTCAGAGAAAATGTTTGGACTAAAAAAATATTGTGGGTCAGCCATACATTTTGTTGCTCTAAGAGCACTATTAGGGCAGTTAGAGCGGTTGGAACAAATTTTAAAAAATGTCGTTTTGTGTGGGAGCCCCCTTAGAAATTGGAGATAGGGTATTAGTTTGTTCCAAAGAAATGTTAAGACGTAAAATTTAATGGGGGTCGTTCTTATAAAGGACCCCTCTATGACTCACCATTGGAGCAGTAGAAATTATTTTAAGATTGAAAAATTACAATAAAATTTTTTAAAAAAATTTTAAAAAATAGTAATAATCGTTATCCCACGATCTTCCTGGGCAAAAAATTTGTAGAATTGATAGAAGTTTTACACAAAAAAATTTCAAAAAAATCGAAGAGTACAAACATTTTCAAAAATGAGATTTAAATTTTAAAACTTAAAAATTGCATACTAGAGCGCTTTTAAGAATTTTTTGGGATTTTTTTTTAGAAAGTACGTAATAGAACAAAAATTTAAAAAAAAAAAATTTGAAATTTGGACCATTATTGAAGAAGTTATGATTAAAAGAAGTTTGAGTAAAGGAACAAACTACCAATTTTTAAAAATTTGATATCTTTTGAACGGGTCATCAAAAAAATCTGAAAATTTTCCACGAAGGAGTTTTCAAAGAGTACTAAAAACTGTAAACAAATTGGGAAAATCTAACAAAAAAGTTTTTCAAAGTGTCCGATTTCACATGGAATGCCCCATATACACTTTATGGGGTCCCAGACCGATATTTCAATGCGGTACACACGGAATGACAAAGTGAGTATACCCCCATATTGTGTTTGGAGCATAGAAAAGATTAGAAGGTACGCAGTGTTGTATTTGATGTATTTTCCAATATGGTGGCAAAATGCTTGTTCTTCCTCATCTCACACGTATTTAATATCAAGTTATTTTCTTTGTTTATAAAAAATGGAATTTGTGTTTTATTTAATTAAATTTATTATTTATTTTGCTTTATTTAACGTTTTTTTAAAGATAATACGCACTATTGGTAGTTTAAAAACTTTTTTTCTCTTTTGTTGTTTGCTTTGTTGTTATTCACCTTTATGTTGCATTGTTTTTATTAAACGTCAAAAGTTACATAATGTGCTGTCACTAATACTTATTCAAGCGAAATACGACTCTGTTACACTTCTATTTTTATACCCTCCAACCACAGTATGGGGGTATACTCACTTTGTCATTCCGTGTGTAACGCATTGAAATATCAATCTAGGACCCCATAAAGTATATATATTATTGATCAGTGATCGATTCTAAGACATTCTAGCGATGTCCGTCCGTCCGTCTGTCCGTCCGTCTGTAGAAGACACGATACAGTCCAAAATAAAAGAGCTAGACTTCCGAACTTTGGCACGAATATGTCTTATATTCCTAGGCAGGTTAAGTTCGGAAATGGGCAAAATCGGACCAAGGGGAAAAAAAGTTCCCCCTTAGAGAACTAAACCAACCCAAGAAAAATCGCACTTTTTGCAGGGTTTTTTGTACTTTTGTTAAGCAAATGCAACATTCTTATCTCAGAAGAAGTTCAAAATCACAAGGGAAAGGTGCCCCCTGACGTCTCCCAACAACCCCCCCCCCAAAAAAAAAGACGCCCCTGGATTTTTTATATTGTTTTTTTTTTTACATTTTGGAGGGTATAAAAGATTCGGCACAGCCGAATGTAACACTCTCACTTGTTTTCTATGGTTTGGAGGGTATAAAAACACATTTTTTATTGAACCTCATATAATTTCACATAATTATATCAACCATACACCTTTTAATCCGAATTACGATTAAATTATATATTACTACATATGACTGCATTTAAAAAAAATTGGAAAATATCTCACGGATGAATAATCATATATGATTTTTTATGTTTGTATCAAGTTATATATGTTTATTTTTACTCGGGAAATCTTAGGAATGTAAACATTGCACATTTTTTTAAAAACCTTGTCCTATATTTTGGATCCGCCATTTTGATTTCATAAAATATGAGTTTGTATTCGTGATTACCTTTGCGCAGTTATTTCCGAGTGATATTTTGAAACATTTATTAATAATTTCAATATCTTCTCCGCCATATTAGATCCGCTATTTTGAATATTTAATTCTAAAATCAGATTTGGCTATCAAAATCAAAGTTTTTGTCCAAAACAGACAATGTAAAAAAAAAAACTTAATATTTTATTTGTCACCATATTGTTATCGCCATTTTAAATTTAAAAAATCTGAGCTCATTTTCGTAATTACCAACCTGATTTTGAAATCAAATCTTTAATTTCAAAATCAGTTTTAACATCCGAAAACCCCTTAAAATCTAAGTTTTTAACCAAAACAGACAACATATAAAAAATCTTAACTGTAAATTCGATCCGCCATTTTGAATTTTAAAAGTCTGAGCTCGTATTCGTTATTAACAACCCCGAATACATCGACAATAATTATACTTAATACAATTAGCAAAGAATTACAAAATCATGGATCCGACGTTTTGAATTTTGAAATTTTTTTTCCAGGATAGTGATCAGCGATCCTTCAACACCCATATGTTATCTTCTATCTTTCAACAGAAGTTTTTCCAAGAATTAGATTTTGCATTTCTGATGATCTTCTTGTAACTCTTAAATTGCAGCCTATAGGCATCTCTGCTCGTCTGCAAATCATTTGACCACTTAGGTGGTTTTTTTGTGCCCCCAGGCTTTGCATCCTGCGGCCTATTACAAACATTTAACCATACAGTCAATTTCAGCAAAACTCTGCGGTTCAGGTAAGGGTACTTCATCCCAGAAAAAATGTCCCTATATTTCACCCGGTTTATTCTCTTCAGATTTGTAGAGACTAGTGCCTACGGTCAGTACCGTAGTACCGGGAATACCGGTATTCCCGGTTCTCGGTATTACCGGGAAATGGTACCGGTTTCCCGGTTCTTAATTCATTCCCGGTATTCCCGGTTCCGGTTCTGACGGTATTCCCGGGAATACCGGTATGAATATTTTGTAAAATTTTGTACAATCAAAATTTGTTCGTTGCTTTTACCAAAAAAAATACAAAACATGTGAATAACACCATTTCCATTTTATTTTTTTAATTTTAGAAAAAATAGTTGCTGATTTTTAAATAATTTTACAAACACAACTAAATATTACTGAAATACTGATTAAATAGTGTAATTTAAATATTTTATGGTATAGTATTTTTTTGGTTTTTGAGAACCGGTACCAGGATCAGAACCGGGAATACCGGTATTCCCGGGAATATATCTAGAACCGGGAAACCGGTTCCAGAACCGGGAATACCGGTATTCCCGGGAATACCGAGAACCGGGAAATGGGGGGCACTAGTAGAGACTGCCTCAACCTAGTGCATAACAAAAAACTCCAAAAGTGACTCGCCTCTATCGTTTGTGACTGTACTTCCCCATATTGCATGATGTGAATTAGCACCACAGCACACTACTAACTGGTGTCCCCTAGATTCAGACTCCCGAATCAGAGTTCTCACCTTATCCGGCGGTATTGGCCGCATTTTAGAAAAATACCCAGAGGCGAGCAAAAAACACCCACATTACTAAAAGTTAATAAAAAAATAATATATTTAAGATATTTTTTGCAAAGGTGAGCCCTCACTCTTGGCAACTATCATCTTAAACCCAGGGGTCTTCAATTAAAACAACTAAAAGCATTAAATACGAAAGCAAATGAATGCTTTTTTCTGAATCACTCTGCGACTTACATGATGACTTGACCTTTATTTTATTTTTTTCGACGCGAAAACTTTTCGCATAGTCGCAGAATTTAAACAATTTTTTAAACGAAAATACAATTTTCAGTGAAAAAATTTCATTACGGATAAAATCGGAAATACATTTAAGATTTATTTAAAAAACCGTCTTTTGGCTTATTCATTTGGATCTATAGTTGTAGGATCAGGAGTAGGAGCAGCAGTTGGAGCTGCAGTTGGAGCAGCAGTTGGAGCAACAGTTGGAGCAACACTTATACCGCTTAAACATGCATCTAATTCACTATATGTCCTTGTGGTCTCTTCAACATAAACACGAGAAGAATCATCGGTACAACGATTTTGTTCAAATGAAATAGTATTATGTCTAAAGGTAATGTATTCCATCTTATCTCTGGCCACATTTTGGATATTAAAAGCAAGATTTATGGTTTCGCCAGCCTAAAATAAAAATTAATAACGGTTTAGATTTTATATTGTATTGGAAAAAGGAAAATGTGAGTGTGACTGAATTCAATTTCACTCACGTAATTGTGAGTGAGTAGAGAAAAAAATTGTGTGAGTAAGTGTGCGTGAATAAGATTTGTGCGTGAGTGAGTGTCGTAAGTCGATTTTTTTGCTTCAGTTTGCGTGATTTATTTTCTCTTCATATTTCCTTTCGTACAAAAAAAAAAAAGCAACAAACAAATTGTAAAATTTGGCTTAACTTAAGATTTCGTCCCTAAAAAAATTTTAAATTTAACTGAAATTTAAAATTTGCTGAAATTAAAATTTTGCTGAAAATTGCTCACTCGTGAGCGTGAGTGAGTGTGAGTCAAAAATCACTCACGCGCCCATTTCTAGTTTGAATAACCCGCAAACTTAATTAACGGAAAATGGCTCCTGCTATAAATTGTGTAAATTTCAACTTATTTTAATTAGAGTGTAAACTCTGTAACAATAAATTAAAATGTTTTACTATAAATCAGTGGTCGGTATCCATAGCACACAGAAGCAGGGTTGCCAGAATTGTTGGTTCCGAAATTGTCAAAAATGTACAATTTTTATGAAAAATATCGTCAAAATCGTCACCCAATTTGAAAAAATCGTCTAAATAAGTCAAATGGCTTTTCAGTGCAACACAACTGTCAGAAATTGCTTTCGTTATTTTGCAGACAATTTATTTGACTTCAAACAACTTTAAATAAAATTTTTTACCGACAGTGTCGTATTACACAGACCAAAATAAAAAATAGATTTAATTAAAAAAATTGTAGATTTAATTAAAAAAGTATTTAAATTCGGACCAATCACTAAAATGCGCATATAAATTAAAAATATTTGTATGTCGTTAATTAAAAAGAAATGGATATTTAGTTAATTAAAAACTTAATACTATTAATTAAAAACTTTAATTAAAACTAAAAACAATAAATAATAAACTATAATTATATAAATTAAAAATTTAATTAAAAACAATTTGGAAAGCAATTAAAATTTAACGCAGTGTAACCATACCACCATATTGGAAAGTATACAATTAGCACCGTTGTTTGCATACAAGGGTGGCTCGTTTTTGGGCTTTTCTCTCTGATCAAATTCTAATACCCGCCAAAAGTGTCGGTCCCCTAAGGGTAACTCACATGCAAAATATCACTCCGATCGAAGTTAATCTTCTGTCCCCACTTTGAGCCTTAAAATTGAGATTTTTGCATTTTTTATTAAAATAATTAAAAAATTATTTTTGTATAATATTTGATCATTAATACATAAATATGAAATTTAAAGATTTTACGGTATTAACCCGTTCAAACTTTATTCCAAAGAAATGGCTTGATTTTGGGGGCGTTCTCAAAACACCAAATTGGAAAATTTTATGAAATTTTTTTTTAAATATTGTATATGTTTTTCTCTCTGAATTCATTAAGAGCACCTTAGAGAAAAATGTGAAATTTGGCGGATATCCGTCATGTGTGCTTTCAAGGCATGTTTGGTTTTATCAATAATTTGGCTTAATAAAATCTTATAAATTACATTATGGGCAAATTAACGGCTTTTTAGTGTCGTGGCATTCTTTTAAATAACTGTAAGTCTTTCATGAAATCTTACAGATCTAGGACATCTTTAACCCACATTGGCTGGCGGTCAAAAATGACCACCGCAAAAAACTTGAAGTTTAGAGCTTAAATTAAAAAAAATAAATCTCCTATAGGGCGTGGTAATGGGTGCTAGGGAGTGAGGGAGGAGTATTATAATTTTGTTGTTGTCATATTCGGTTTTAGCGGTCCAAAAAGCATAGAAATCCATATACATATTTATTTGTTACTCAAAATGCATCCCCTTTCAGGGGGTTGTAAGGGCGTCCTAGGGGTTGAGGGAAGGGTCACATAATTTTTTTGTTGTCATTTTAGGGTTTAGCTGCCAAAATAACATAAAATTAAGGTAAAAGGTATGAGCATATTCGGATTCATCGAACCCAAAAACCTAGAAATAACTGGGTCTACCCTCTGGGTCTGGACCCTTTTTATACCCTACACCACTCTGTGGTACAGGGTATAATGAGTTTGTGCTGATGTTTGTAACTACCCAAAATATTGGTCCTAGACCTACCTTCAAGTATACCGATCGACTCAGAACTATTTTTTGAAATTTTAAACTTAAGCATATTTTGGCCCAAGGACGAAGCCTATTGAAATTGGAGAAAATCGGTCCATGTTAAGACCTAGCCCCCATAAAAACGCCCCCTTTGGATTCGGCTTAAATGACCCCAATAACCGTATTATATTAGATATCGCTTTGAAATTTAGCAGGTAATCAAAGTTTGTATTCACAAATTATCATTTCAAAGGAATCGGGTCAGCCCTTCTGGTAGTCCCCATACAAAACACCAGGGTTCCAAAAAAACACTAACGAACGGCACGTTAGTGTGCTGTACTGAACTATGCCGATGAAAATACGCAAACACATTCCCAACTAGAAGTACAGAAACACTAAAAATTATTTTAAGTGGTTGTGTTCGTGTACGCAAACAGAATACCGAACGTTTTGCTTGCGACTTGACGAACACAATCTTTACGATTATGTACTGTGCAAACAAAATAACGTACTTTTATTGTACTGTTTGCGTACTTAGCAGATTTGTTCAAAAACTTAAAATGGCGATATTTCAAAAACTAAGCTAGATAGAGCAAATTGAAGCATATTTTTGGTTCTTAGAATCTCCATAGTATCGCCGGGCCTCTTCACATGTGTGGACTTCGTTTTGCTCTATCTTGCTTAGTTTTCGAGATATCGCCATTTTAAGTTTAAAACAAAAAATCTGCTAAGTACGGAAACAGTACACTAAAAGTACTTTATTTTGTTAGTGATCGTTCAAAAACACACAACCACTACGATGTAGCGTTTCTGTTTATAGTGCAGTACATTATCGTAAACTTTGAGTTCGTCAATTCGCAAGCATAACGTTCGGTATTCTGTTTGCGTACACGAACACAATCACTAAAAAAAAATTTTAGTGAATGTGTTCTTTGGAAAAACCCGTACGCTATATAACGTATAATTTTTTTCGAACACTGCAAAACACCCTCCCGATATTCACATAATTCCCTCAAAATTCATAAAAATGGAAATATTTGATAAAAATTTAATTTTTTGTGTTAAACGTGTACTTTAGTAACCTTATCAAATCAGAATACAGTTGGACCATTTTAGGACTTAGTCCCCCATATAAAAATTACGACCGATATTCAGTTAAATCGGTCTATTGACAAAAAAATAAACCAATTTCACTCAAGTTTGAGCTGTGAGTGTTTTCTACACTAATTAAATATTTAACAAAAGACAGATCCAATCGGTCCATGTTTGGACTTGGGACCCATTTTCCGGAAAACACTGGTGTAGGGTATCATATGGTCGGTCTTGACCGACTGTAGCTTTCTTACTTGTTTTTTTGTGTGCCTGTGTTATTAAACAAAAAAAATTAATTACAAATTTTATGAATATGCTCAAAACAAAATATTTTTTCAGATAATAAATAAAAATTTTTTGTGTTATCGGTAATCCATATAAATATGGCATCAAAAATAATTTTCGAATTCTACATATTTTTTTATACCCTCCACTCTAGTGATAGAGGGTATATATGAGTTTGTCATTCCGTTTGTAACACATCGAAATATTGGTCTAGGACCCCATAAAGTATATATATTCATGATCCTAGATCTATTTTAAGTCGATCTAGCGATGTCCGTCCGTCCGTCTGTCTGTAGAAAACACGCTAACTTTTGAAAGACTTTACAGAGGCTACTGAAGTTTGGCACATATGTTGGTCATTTACCTGGTCAGATTGGAATTGCAATCACGCCAAATCGGTCCAGTGGTTCAAAAGTTATGAGCAAAAAAGTAAATTTCGGCAAGGGTTTTTCGCGAATTTACGAGATAAAAAAACACAATAACTGACAAAGACAATAATGAGACTGCTGAAACGTGGCATGTATCTTTTCCGTTCCCCAGGTCTATTTGGTATTGAATTTCAGCTCAATCGGTTCAGTGGTTCAAAAGTTATATTCAAACCCCCGAATTTAAGATTGGGTTCATCTTAAATGCCACATGGTAAACAAGTTTAAAAAGCATTGGTGGTAACTTTGCAATGCTTTTCACACTTGTTTAGTTTTAAAGCAATGCTTTTTAAACTTGTTTAGTTTTAAAAGCATTGGTAACTTAAAAATTACACTCGAAAAAAATTTTACACTCAAAAAAAATTTTACACTCAAAAAAAAATGTAGTTTTTTTTTTTACAAAAATGTCAATATTTTGTGGACATACGTACGTGCATTCACTTAGAAATATTTTTACAGAAAGAAAACATTACACTCGAAAAAAGTTTTGCTTTCAAAAAAATTGTGATTTTCCTTTTTTTTTAAATAAAAAAAAAGAGTTTTTTACTCAAAATAAAATATTTCTAATTAAAATTGTTAATTTTATGTTATCCTTTAAAAAAGGCATTGTGGAGGGTATACATAGATTCGGCAAAGTCGAATTTATCTTTTCTACTTGTTGTTACTAGAATATTAAAATATTAAAAATTGTTTATTTACTAAATTACCAATTTTTTCTATAATTGTCGAAAAAACATGTTGTAATTAAGAAAAATTTTGAATTTATAATTATTCAATTAATTTTATTCCTTTAATTAAAAAAGTAAAAAATGCCAAATTTCGATTAATCGAACTATAAAAAAACAATTAATTGAACACCCTCAAAAACACACAAATATAACTGTATACGTATAAAACTGAATTTCTTCATTTTTACTCAAATGCACGGAACTCTTATTTCGGAATAGATCAGACTTGATTTGTAAAGAGAAAAAATAATTTAAATTTTTTTTTTTCTCTTTGAAATTTTCAATAGAATTTACTTTTTTCCTCGATTTTCGGTAAAATTTAAGGAATTTGTCGATAAATACCCAGTTGGCAACGTCCTCGAGCCATCCTCAGTGACGGAGCGATGACATGTCAGAGTCACACCTGACATCCACAAGACATCTCTATGTACTGGGTTGAGGACAGTTTCATACAAATTTTCAAAATGTCCTTACTCAAAGTCAGCAGTGACCTTCTGGGGACATGTCACCTAAGATTTCTTTGGGGAAATGTCTGACAAAGGTCATGCGAAAATACAAAAAATTTTCGTACTTCCTTTAGTTTTTACTTTTATCCATTTTCCTTTATAAATTATCTTCCTCATATTTAGAAAAAACTTTTCGACTTTTTTAGTCCCAACTGGATTTGAACCTGGAACCTCCAGTTTATTAGTCTCACACCTAACCACTTGTTCCAAACTTTATTTTGAAAATTGTTTGTCTATTTTTTTAGTTTTATTCTACTTGTTAGATTTTGATTTTATTTTAAATAAATCGATAATATTGTCATCTTTTTCTTGGAAATTGAAGAGTCGCCCAGATTTAAAATTCTAATTTAATATACTGCTATTCTGAAGACATTTTCTTTTAGACGTCTTACAGGAATTGTCCACACTCTTAAAGCAAACATTCAGTGCTGACAATGTTAGGACACGTCATCAAGGATTGCCTATGATTTGTCAGAACCTGAAGACATTTCCTCAAGGAATCACTGTGGAAATTTCCTCAGTGACACATTTTCCAACTGGGTATCTTTTAAGGCGATAATCAGATGGAAAAATGTTGTATGTAGAATTGATAAAGCATTTAATTCCCGAGTAAAAATTTTTATATGATGCAATATATAATGATATGTAACACAATATATATTTATACGCAATTTGATCCGAATAATGGTGGATGTTTTTGCATTAAAAAAGATCACCTTGTATAAAATATGATTTGATTACATCCGTGTTTTGACCAGACATTTCCATATATTGGTGGATCTAATTAGATCTAATTGCATAAAAACATATAAAATCCTGGTGTTTTTTTGGTTTGGGTTGAAATACACCACAGGTCAACGATACATTCACCAAACATATAATTTTCTAAAACAAAAAAATGTTTGGGTACGCTTCGAACCAGATAGGTGATATACATTACCCTAACAAGGAAATGTTTAGGAACATTTTTAAAAGTTTCTTATACTTTGCCTAAAAAACTTAGAAAATTTTTGGTTAATTGAAAATATATAGTTTTATATGGAACAGAATAAGCTATATATAATTTTATGTTAAATTAAACAAAAAATCAAATTTTGTGTTGACCCTCATATAATTTGATATCATTAAATCAACCGTACACCTTTTAATCCGAATCATGATTAAATTATATAAAACTACATATGACTGCATTTAAAAAGTTTAGAAAATATCTCACGCGATGTATAATCATATATGATTTATTATGTTTGCATCAAGTTATATATTGTTATATATGATTATTTTTACTCGGGTTACCATTAATTTTAAACAAAAAAAAAAAATTATTCACCGATTTGTTCTGGAGATATTTTTACTTAAGTAAAACCACCTTTTTAAAAAGTTGAAAATTTTGAAAAGTTAGCAATATCTCGAAAACGGTTCTATTTTAATTTTTTGGACAAAATTTTCGGATTCAGCGTAAGACTAACCACGCAAAATCAATGCAAAATGTCTTGGATCGCAAAATTTTTATTTAATTTGTTTAACTAGTTAAAGACAATTTTTTGTGATTTGAATTATGTTCAAGTTTAATTTTTTTATCCTAAAAACCATCAGTACTTACCGCATTTAAGTAGCATTCGAAAAAGTTATATGAAGTTGAAGCAGTATTAGAACATGTTTGGAATCCAGCACAGATTAAATTAGCATTTCTTTCCGCGTTGTTGCGATCCTCTAGTACTTCGGCTTCGACTAAATTATAAGCATCAAGAGCACGATCAAGACAACCTTGGAACGATGCTTCAAAGTCGTTAGTCAGTTGAGTCAGTATTGGCAAATAATATGCAAAACAACTTGCACTACGTTGGGGACTATCCTCGATCATTGAATTTGATTTCAAAATAATATTAGCAATTTTATTGTCGGAAATTCGCTTAAAATCAAAACCGTAGGCATTTAGTATTAAAGCACATATTGCTAATGCAAATAAACTGTTTTTCGACATGACCACGGCTTATAGAGAACTCGACAACTATTGTTATTAATTCTTTCACAAATGGTTTTTATATTAATGATTGAGCAATTTTTTGTTAATTTTCGGTACTTTGTTTTTTCGCGATAATGCATTTTTTTTTTGCAAAACATTGATAAAGCTTATAATCAAATAACAATTTATTAGTGAAATTGAATATTTAGATCAGATAAAAAATTAGTGAATATTTATGACCTACAAAACTCTGTTGTACGGGGAATTATAAGTTTGTGCTAATGTTTGTAACTACCCGAAATATTGGTTCTAGATCCACCTTTATGAATACCGATCAACTCAGAATCACATTTTGAATCGATTTAGCGCCTGTTTGGCTGAAATTTTAGACTTAAGATATTTTTGGAACAACGACGAAGCCTATTAAAATTGAAAAAAAAAAATCTGCATGTATTACAAATTCACAAATCATTTAAGGAATCGGGCCAGCCCTACTTGTACAACAAACCACAATCCCAATATTCACATAAATCTCTAAGAATTCGTGAAATTTAAAAATGTTTAATTTCAATTTTATTTGTAGGTGAGGCATTCCACACCATATGTCACGCTACAGAAAATCATGTGTCCACATTAACAGGTTATATTGATAGCCCTATATGAAATTAAGAAAATTACGTTTTTGGTTTTTAAATTTTTCAAAACCTGTGCTAAGGTCAGAGTTGCCAGTTTAGGGGTTGTCAACAAATAGGGGATTTTTTTGAAAATGGGGATGAAAAATTTGATTTGGGGATTCGGGCATTTCATACGGATGACACTGATTTTTTCGGGGATTTTTAGGGGATGAAATATTTTAGATCAGTCATGGGCATTTTTGTAATTCCTATTCCCGCGGGAATAGGCTAAAAAATGCTGCTTGTGCGCTGTCGACACACGTACACTATAAAATTCTGTTGCTTGAGCAAATTTGTTGACTTTTCGCTTGCTACTACCCACACAAGCATAAATGTTATAGTATGTGTGTACCAGGGATGGAAAATCGAAATTTTGAAATGGTACTGGAGCTTAACCAAAAAGGTACTTTTTCGACCTCGACGGTACTAAAAAAAATTAATATCCAGTTTCTGTATGACGAACGTCATTCGTCTGTGACGAATTTGAGTGTCTTTTGTTACAATAACAAAATACATGCAAATTCGTCGTAGACTAATATTGTTCGTCGTACTGAAAATGGGCACAATTTAATATAAAACTTCTTAAATTTAGGACATCCTTATCCATTTATTTATTTTTTTAGAGAAAACTCCAATAAAGGTTGACCAAAATTTAGAAGCAATTTTTCTTTGAAAATCGGTAGATTTTCAGATTTTTTTTAGATTTGGTTGAACAAATTTGTGAAATCGTCTGGTATAGAAACGCAAACGTAGGAATTTTGTGACATTTACAAAGAAAAATTGCCGGCGAATTTTGTACTCTTGCCCAAAACATTAAATCATGATAATGTTTGGGTGTACTTTCCAAAGCAAAGTTTTTTTTTGAAAAAAACTATTTCAAAATAAGTCTCTCTCTTGAGAGAGAGACTTATTGATCCCACTCAGTGTTGCCATAAGCTGAAACTGTGAAGGTGCTAGATTACAAACAAATGGGTGCTAGATCGCTCTACAGCTATAAAATTGGGTGCTAGATTGTTTTCTACATTTCTTGTGCACTAGTGTGCCCCTTATTTTGAAAATGTTGAATTTTTACTGCACTTTTACCCTGCATTTGTCAAACGAGCTGAAATAAGTACCTGGTTATTTGGTTAAAGTCACCAATTTCGGCCAAAAATTCACTAAATTTAAAAAAAAAAAAGTTAATTTCAAATTTTTGAATATTCGCCCTCGATATGCTCAAAATAAAATATTTTTTGTTTTAATGTACTCAAATAAAAAACAATAAACTTTTGTGATATCTGTAACCTATATAAATTATTTTTTTTTTTCAAAGAAATAATGTCGCAAATCTGAAACTATTTCTACAAAATGTCTTAGATTTGTAAACAATTTCTAAGATTCTAAAATTTTTTCTATAAAAAAAGTCCAAGATTTTATGACACGTTTTCTTTAGAAAAAGTCACAGAGAAAAATAGAAAATTTTTTTTTGTAATTTTACAAGCTTTTTACGAAACAAATTGTAAATTTACAATTTTTTGGACGCGATAAAACTTACAAGGAGGTTTCGTGATTTTGCTAGATTTTTTGCTATTTTACGAGAATTCCTAGTAAAAATTACGAACTTTTTTGTAAGTTTAAAAGATTTTTACCAATAAAATTGTAAATTTACAACTTTTTTGGCAAAACAAAACTTTTAAGAAATTCTCGTAAATTTACTAAAGTTTTTTATAAAAAATCTTGAAAATTTGTAAAATTACAAGAAAAACTGTAAAATTACAAAAAAAATGTAAATTTCGATCGAAAATTATTTGTTAAAAAACAAGGAAAACTGTCAAATATTGGTAAAATGGGATTACGAAACTTGTTCTAGTAATAAGAAAAGGTTTTTTTTTGAGTGTATGAGCTTTTTTAAGCAGTTTGCACCATTTTTATGTTTTTTTTTTTTCATGCGGTATTGCCAAAGGCTTTATTACGAAGCAAGATAAAATGACTTTAAATTTAAAATTGGTCCGAATTGCTTGAAAACCCCTGTACTTATGTCTCTACTTAAACTTAGGTATTGACTGCAGAATACATCCTAAGATTCTAAGAAATTTTTTTATAGAAAAAGTGTCATATTTTCTTTAGAAAAAGTCTTTGATTTAGAAGAATTTTTCTATAGAAAAATTCTCAGATTCAGAGACATTTTTTCTGAAGAAAATTCTAGGATTCTAAAGCATTTGTTCTATAGAAAAAATCCCAGAATCTGAGATATTTTTTGGATTCTCAGATTTTGAGTCATTTTTCTAAAGAAAAGGTATAAGACATTTGTTCATAGAAAAATATTTATGATCTGAGGCTATTTTTATTGAAAAAGTTTAAGAGTATGGGAAAAACATGCAGAATCTAAATAAAACTCAGAATCTGATATTAATATCATTTGATTCAAACAAAATTCGGTAGATCGAAATGAAACTATTATTTTTCCCAACTGATAAAAGTGACAGTTGGCTGCACTACAAAAATTTGGCTGGTTCTGAATTTGGTTAACATTTTCTGTGTCTATAAAAAAAAATATTGTGTTGAAAAATAAAATATTTAAACAAGGTGGTGAAGAATTCAAAAATTCTGAAGTGGGTGCTAGATTTTTAAAAAATTCTGAAGTGGGTGCTAGATTATTGTCTAGCACCCTGTTTTAAAATTTGGGTTCTAGATCACTAACGCGGGTGCTAGATCTGGCACCCAAAGTGCTGACATGGAAAGCCTGATCCCACGTGTTAAATTTAAGCATAGTACTCTTTTTGATTTCACTGGAAAAAATCTGTCCAACTCCATATACAAAAAATAAATTTTGGCAAAGCGAGGAATTATAGGGAAATTATTAAAAAAAGTTTTCACGCATTTTTATTATACAAGACAATTTAAATTGCCGTAAAAAAGTGACATTTCAGTTTTGTTATGATCGTTTTTTTTATAATTGTCAAAAGTTGTTGATGTTTAAATGTTTTATTGCGATTTGAGGCGTTCAAAGCTTAAGTGAAATTTCCACCGTAAAAAAGGAAATTTCCACCGTAAAAAAGAGAAATGTCACTTTTTCACGGCAATTTAGATTGTCTTGCACAATAAAAATGCGTAAAAACTTTTTTAACAATTTTCCTATAATTCCTCGCGTTGCCAAAATTTGTATTTTTTTTTATATGTTGTTTGACAGATTTTAAAAAGAAAAAATTGATGACAAAAAGAAAATATTGATGAAAAAATTTTTTTTGGGCACCATGAAAAATGGCCCTAATGCAAAATGGCCCCAAAACGAAAATGAAAATGGCCCCAAATTTTTGTTTGGAGTACAAGTTATTTGGGATCAATCAATCTATTTAATTTTGGGGCCATTTCTCATTTAAAAATGTCTCCAAAATTGTAAGGGCCAATTTTATTTTTTCTATCTGGGGTTATTTTGCAAATAAAATATTGCCCCCAACAGTGTTGCCATTTTGACGCTTTTCGGGTATTTTCTGGTGCTTTTTTTGTCTTTTTACCCGGAGTTTTTTACGAATACCCTTTTTAAAAAAACGGGTATTCATGGTGCTTTTTTATTTTTTCGTGACGCTTTTGGTGCTTTTTATAAAAAACTTTGTAGTTTTGTTATTATTTCTTTTTGTTGATTATTTTTATGTTAGGGTCTTTCAGCAAATATTTACGGACGTTTTTGTAGCAAAACTATAATTTTTGTACGTTTTTCTGGACTGTTGTATTTAAAAACAATTCTGAAATTTGCTGGCAAAATGATGAACTGCCTTCAAGTATTTACAGTCAAATTTATTCAAATCAAAGCTATCAAATATCATTTACAAAAGAGGTATTTTAAAAAAATATTTAGTTGGCGTGATGAGTGCGTGATTTGAAAATTGTTTATTTTTTTATAAAGACAAATATTTTTATTTAAAATTTTGTGTTAATTGTTATCTTAATATTATTTAAGTAATTTGAATTGCAATTTTCTTTTTAGTTTTGTCTCAATAAATTTAGTAAATTCACGAAAAAAAAAATCATATATATTTTTTTTAATTTTATGTTTGTGGCGCTTTTTACCCTTTTTATGTTTCAGTTTTACCCCTTTTTACCCTTTTTTAAATGTTCTTTTCGTATCGAAAAAGTACATTTTCAAAATAAATTTTTAAATTTTGACTTTTTCCTCTTGGCGCTTTTTTACCCTTTTTTTTGTAATTTTTTACCCTTTTTTACCCTTTTTTCCAAAATTTTGGCGCTTTTCTTCATTTTGGAAATGACAACACTGGCCCCCAATTTAATTTTAAAAAATAGTTATAATATTCCAACCACTTTTGGAAATAAAGCAATATATGTATTAGGGTGGTGCGTATTCCAATGAAGTGTGCGGAAAAGTTAGTTTAAGTAAATACAAGCATGTCTTTTGTTACCGCATCGCGGGTCAAAATTGGGGTTTTTAAAAAAATGGACATAATTTAAAAAAAAATAAAAAAAATAAAAAAAAAATTTTGTATAGCATTTATTCGTAAATATTCAGATAATTTATTTTTATTTTTTTGGATATCGATAACCCACCCAAACGTGAGTCCAAAAAAAACGCACATTTTTAGCATGGAGCTCAAAACTACTTTTTCACAATTTTAAAAATTTAATGAAACAAAATTTCAAAATATATTAGTTTATCCATTTGATTTTATTGAATACGTTCCAGGGACTGCAAAAAAAAATCTTGGTTAAATTCCTTCATCCAGCTAGTCTGTGGAGCAATTTGAATTTACCGGATTTCAAGAAAATGTGTTTTTATCAAAATTTTTGTCTAATTTATAGCTATAGGCAACAGTTTTCTCAAAACTTAACCAACAGACATTTTCAAACGGTTGTTTTGGACCAAAATTACTCTGATATAAAATAATAGGCTTTTTGGACACCGTTAACCCTTGCCGGAACGCTGTTAAAAGTATTCCCCAATGAAATTTCAGAGAAAAGTTCTTAAATTTATTAAAATTCCTCACTCTAAAATTGTGTATGTGTACAAATAATGAACAATTATACATTTATGCAAAGTTTTCTTGAAAGCCATCTTTAACCCTTGTTGAACCAGGGCCCAAAAAATTTCAAACAGCTGTTTTTTTGCTCATAGTCAAATTGGATTTTTTTTTTACTTATGAAAAAATATTTTTTTCACTCTCAGCTTGATAAATAAAAAAAAAACATGTGATCAGACATTTCACCACGTCCTCGTCGTTGTTCCTGGGTTAAGATGAGAGTGAAAAAAATATTTTTTCGTTGTTCCTGAGAGTGAAAAAATTATTATTTCATAAGAAAAAAAAGTCCAATATGACTATGAGCAAAAAAACAGCTCTTTGAAATTTTTTGGGCCCTGGTTCAACAAGGATTAAAGATGTTTTTCAAGAAAACTTTGCATAAATGTATAATTGTTCATTATTTGAAGACATACACAATTTTAGAGTGAGGAATTTTAAGAACTTTTCTCTGAAATTTCATTGGGGAATACATTTAACAGCGTGCCGGCAAAGGTTAACGTTGTCCAAAAAGCCTATTATTTTATATCAGAGTAATTTAGTCCAAAACAACGATTTGAAAATGACTGTTGGTTAATTTTGAGTAAATGTTGCCTACAGCAACAAATTAGACAAAAATTTTGATAAAAACACATTTTCTTGAAATCCGGTAAATTCAAATTGTTCCACAGACTAACAGGATGAAGGAATTTAACCAAGAATTTGTTTGTACAATCCCTGAGATGTAATCCATGAAATCAAATGTATACACCTTAAAAAAATGAGTCCAGTTTCCTACTATAAATTGGGTAAATTTCAACAAATTTAAAAAATATACTACTATAAATTGGGTAAATTTCCAATATTTTAAAGTAGAATTACGCAACTTATGTAAATTTACCAAATTTATAGTAGGAAACTGAAATCATTTTAATTAGAGTGTACAAAAAATTTTTTTTTTAATAATTTTTTTTTTTAAATTATGTCCATTTTTCAAAAACTCCAATTTTTGACCCACGATCATTTTGGTTTTAAAATGCTTGTATTTACTTAAACAAACTTTTCCGCACTATTAATAGTTGATCAGATCACTTCATTGGAATACGCACCACCCTACTATATATGGCTTTGTTAATCATTTGAAAATTTTTAAAAATGTTCGTCATTATCTTGCGGAGAGTGTGGGGGATCCTGTCCACAGGCGAAAATCCTGCTACCAAAAAAAAATTATTTAGCGAAGCCGCTAAATTAATTTATGGAGTTTGTAATCGCTAAGCCCGGCCGAAGGCCGGCTACGCAAAAAAACTTTTTTTGTTTAACTATCTTTAAATTAAACCCCCACACATACCAGAAACATCTGAGCTCAGAAGGGCCTAAGGACACCAGCCCCCTAAATAATTGAATAAAAAAATAAAAAATCCGAAATTAAAATTTTTAGGTCTGGTGCCTCTAGGCCCTTCCGAGTTCAGTGGTTCCTGGTATACAGGAGCGGATCCACGGGGGGGTGGGAAAAGGAAATTCCCCCCCTCCCCAACCGAATTCGAACGAAAAAAGAAAGGAAAGAAAAGAAAAGAAAAGAAAAGAAAAGAAAAGAAAAGAAAAGAAAAGAAAAGAAAAGAAAAGAAAAGAAAAGAAAAGAAAAGAAAAGAAAAGAAAAGAAAAGAAAAGAAAAGAAAAGAAAAGAAAAGAAAAGAAAAGAAAAGAAAAGAAAAGAAAAGAAAAGAAAAGAAAAGAAAAGAAAAGAAAAAAAAGAAAGAGACGAAACGAATAGGGAAAAAGGACAGTGAAAAGGAAATAATCTGAAAAAAATTTCTATGAAAAATGTCCAAGGATCTGAAAAAATTTAAGAATCTTAAACATTTTTTAGAGGAAAAATGTTGCGGAATGTTAAAATTTTTCTATATGAAAAAATTTGAGAATTTTTTTTTAGAGAAAGAATTGAGAATTTTTCTATAGGAAAATCGTTAAAAGTTTTTTATAGGAAAAATAGGGGAATTTTTCTATAGGAGAAATTTTTTTATAGAAATTCTCTTATGAAAAATGTCTAAGAATCCTTAAAAATTTTTCAATTTTTCTAAATGAATAATTTGGGAATTTATAGAAAAAAGTTGAGAATTTTTCTTAGAACTTTTTTATAGGAAAAATCTTATAATTTTGACAAATTTTATATGAAAATTCTAACAGTTTTTCTATAGGAAAAATCAGAGATTTTTTTTATAGGAAAAATCTGAGAATTTTCTATATTAAAAATTAGACAATTCTTCTGGGTAAAAAGAAAAAAAGAAATGAAATTATGAGTGATAATTTTTTCTAGTTTTTCTATAGAAAAATTGTTTTTAAATCTTATTTTTTTATAGAAAAAAGTAATATTAAAATAAAAATTTTCTATAGGAAAAATAAAAAAATTTCTTCAGGAAAAATTTTAGAATTTTTTTTTACAAAAAATTTTTCTATAGGAAAAATTATACAGAATCTGGGACTTTTGTAGAAAAAATGTCTCGGAATCTAAGTATTTTTCCTTAGGAAAAATGTCTCAGAATCTGAAATTATTTTTATTAGAAAGATGTCTTGGAACCTAAGACTTTTTAATAGAAAAAGCTGAGACTTTTCTACAGGAAACAAAGTCCTAGAATCCTAGAAAAAATTTCCGTTTTTTTTTTTATATTAAAAATATCTCAGAATTTTTGAGTTTTAATATTAAAAAAATATTCTAAAATCTTTGACTTTTTCGATAGGAAAAATAACTCAGACTCCAAGTCTTTTTCTATAAAAATTGCCTTAGACTCTAAGAATTTTAGAAAAAATATTCTGAGAATTTTAGAAAAAATTTCTGAGACTCAGACTCTGAGACTTTTTCTATGGGAAAAATGACTCAGAAACAAACATTTTTTTAGGAAAAAATTTCTTGGACTCTCATATGCAAACATTTTTCATTTTGAAAATCTTAGACTTTTGCTGGGGAAAAGTTTCTCAGAAAACAAAACTTTTTAAATAGAAAAATGTCTCAGAATCTACAAACTTGCTTCCAAAAATTCTAAAAAGCAATAAAGTCTTCAATTTTTCTAATCTCAGTTACTTTCTACAGAATATTTTTTCAAACCCTAAAAATTTTGGTTAGAAAGATCGTTTCTATATCTTAAAACTTTTCTGTAGAAAAATAGAATAGAAAAAATTTTTAATATTTCAGAACCTAAGAAGTTTTCCATGGGAAAAAAACTCACTAAATCTGAGAATTTTTCTTTACGACCATTTTTTCTAAATATATAAATTTTTGGTGTGAGAATTGCATAAGTATCTGAGAATTTTCTATATGAAGGTGTATCAGAATTTATAAATTTTTGTATAAATTCTGACTAATTTTTATTAAAAGAAAAAAATCCTTACATTCTAACTATAAAATATTATAGTTTTAGTAGGTTTATTCTAGCTCGAGGTCATTATTTCCTTTACGTAGTTAGACCTTGATATTCTCATTGAATAATTTTTTGAAAATTATTCTATGAGAGTATCATAGCTTTAATAAGTAAAAGAAATAATGACCTCGAGCTAGAATAAACCTACTTAAAATATTTTTGTATAAATTTTAAAAGCTTTTTTGTATCACAACCTCAGAAGTTTTCTATTGGGATAACGGCTCAGTATCATAAACTTTCTATTAGAAAATTATGTCAGAATCTGGGTCTTTTGCTGTCAGAAAAATGCTTTAGAACCTGAAAATTTCTTGAAGGTACATTTTTCAAAATATCAAACATTACAGTTTTTTTTTATTTTAGAAATAAATTTTTAAAATTTGAAAATGTTTCTTTAGAAAAAATCATAATAAATAAGAGTTGAACAGAAAAAAATCTTAACCAATGATTCAAATTCGATCTGAAGTTCCCTGCAAAAAAAAAAATTTTTCTGAGCAAAAAAAAAAAACATTAAAAATAACATCCACATTTTCAACTGTTATAGCTACCCAGGCAGAAAAATACGAACGGGAGAGCGCTGGCAAAGTACTTTTAATGGTCGCTTGAGTGCTGGGAAAGCATCACAGTTTAGTACTCTCCCAGCGTCCAAAATGATAACCACGGTAAACGGTATGCCGTTGCTATTTTAAAGCGCTTTGAAAGCGCTTTAAAAACTAAAAATATGGTACTATTATATCACTTTTAGAACAAAAAAATGGGACGTATCTAAATTGTATGTTTATTTGAATAAAGAAATTTATTAAATTAGGATAAAAAATTGATTTACTAATTTATTAGGATAAAAAAAATAATTTCGACAAACTTTGAAATATTTTCCTAAAAAATTTTGTTTTCCGTTTTCCTCGCGTTTTGGAATAAAAAATTTATTAAAAATGCTTTTAGGAAAAATTTTGGAAAAGTCCCGAAAAAAAAGTGGTGTATTGAACCGAAACGGGTTGTGTTCCAAAGGGATAGGTCCAGTGACATTTCATATCCGAAGTTTAAGACACTTCCTCACGAAAGAAACAAAGGTGTCAAGTTTGTAATATGTGGGTCATTATGTATAAGTGACATATCATGAGAACTATCAAGGACCGGCCACTTATCCTGCAGGGAAATAAAAAATATTCTAATTGTTATGAAAATTAATAAAAAATTTATATTTTGAACGGATTTAAATAGAAAAACATTGGAAAAGCGCTTGGAAAGCACTTTTTCGAATTCATACTACCACCTTCTACACAAAAAATTAAGTGCTTTGCCGAGCCTTTTTCTTTGGAACGGTTGGCAGTTTCTGCCTGGGTATATTTTCACTTTGGTTGCAAAATCAATAGGATTTTAATGCTCAAAATGTTGGTTCATTCATTTCAGTTATTTCCCAATGAATTGAGAAAAAAGGCCATTTGGCCGTATTGTCTATGGCTTTATTTGACCCCCTCTTAAATTAATGCAATTGGGGCCTTTTTTCATTTTCCAAAAAAATGGTTTCTATTTTTTTGGAGCATTTTTTCACATAGAATTGTGGCCTTTTTTCATATCTTCAAGTGGGGTGATATTTTATTTTTAAAAAGACCCTAAAACTGGGGCCATTTTTCATTTTTGGGGCCATTTTTCAGGGTGGCATTTTTTTGGTGGATGAAATTGGATGAAAAAAAATGCCTACGAATTTTGTACTCTTGCCCAAAACATTAAATCATGATAATGTTTTGCAGAAGATTTGGGTGTACTTGCCAAAGCAAAGTTTTTTTTAGAAAATATAATGTTATATTTATCTGCCATTTTATGCAAAACGGATTAAGTTTATATATTATTGATCTATTTCTAAGACACTCTAGCTATATACATCCGTCCATCTATGGAAAATAAGATGCAGTCCAAACCAAAAGAGCTGTAAATTTGGTAAATGAGTGAATCACTTAAGTGCAAAAAAGCATTTTTACCACACAAGAAAAAATTTGAATTTTATTTAAAATTCATAAGGTATTTTAAATATTTTTTTTTTAAATAAATTTCTCAAAAAATTTGAATTTTATTATTTCCAAAAATAAAATTCTCAAAAAAAAACAAAATTTTATTTTTCCAAAAATATAAAAATTCGATTACCTTACTACAATCTACTATTTTTACATTATACTACAGCTGGAAATTTTCAATACAAAAAGTAAACAAAACTTTCCAGTTGTAGTAAAAAATAATAAGAAATTTGGGTAATCGAATAGACCTATTTATTTTTTCAAACATATTTAAAATATTAACTTGTTATAAATAAATTTGATTGTATGAAAATAAAATTCTTTTTTTATTAATAAAATTCTTTAAAGATTTTTAAATAAAATTTGTTCGAATTTTATTTCAAATTCTTTCTCGAATTTTTTGAAAAATTCAAAATTGAATTAAATCAATAACAAATTTTAATTTTTATTGTTTTTCCTTGTCTGGTTTTTACATTTTGGAGAGTATGAAAGATTCGGCACCGAATATTTAACACCCTCACTTGTTTTTTGTACATTTGTTAAACAAATGGAACATTTTTATGTCAAAACATTTGACTTGGTAAAAAATTAGTTTTGGTAAAAACAAATGGAAAAAAGTGAGAGTTTTAAATTCGGCTGTGCCGATTCTATAATACCCTCCAACATATAAAAAAATTAAAAAAAAAAAAAAAATTCCAGGGGCGTTTTTTTTTTGGGGGTCAGTAGGGGTCATTAGGGGACACATAGCCCCATGCTGTAAATGTTTAAAAATTCATTTATTATGCTTTTTGATCTTATGTAATAAAAATTTATCATTATTTAAAAACTTTTTTAATATCCACGCCCACAAAAGGGGTCGAAAAAAAAAGTTTTTTTTTTATTTCCAAGTGCAGGGCCTTGAACTTTTTCTGACATCAAATTGTTTCATTTGCTTATTAAAAATACAAAAAAACCTGTGAAAATATGGCGTTTTTCAGAGGTTAGTTAAGTTCTTCAAGGGGGAACTTTTTTCCCCCTGGTACGATTTTGCCCATTTACGAACTTAAACTGCCTAAGACCAAAAGACATATTCCTGCCAAACTTAAAGGGTCTATCTCTTTTATTTTGGACTGCATCGTGTCTTATACAGATGGACGGACGGACATACGGACATTCTAGAAAAGTCTTAGAATCGATCATAGATCAATAATATATATACTTTATGGGGTCCCCGACCGATATTTCGATGCGTTACAAACGGAATGACAAAGTGAGTATACCCCCATACTGTAGTTGGAGGGTATAACATTTTTTTTCTTTTACGAAAAACAAAATTATAATAAAATTTTATGAAAACAAACTTTTTGGTGAAAAAAAAAACTTTTTTGATAAAAAAAAAAATTATTGATAAAAAAAAAGTGATGAAAAAAAATTATGGAAAAAAAATTTGATGAAAAAAAAATATTGACAAAAAATAATGAAAAAAACAATTTAATGCAATAAAAAATTTGATTAAAAAAAATTGTTTTTTTTAATCAAATTTTTTATTATTTATTTTGTTGTCCAATATTTCGGCCAGACTTTCTGGACAACAAAATAAATAATAAAATTAAAAATTAAAAAACTTTAGTTTTATTTTAATTATATGACCTTAAGCCGAACTAAAGCAACACTAAGTAACAACAACAGGTCAACGATACACAACAATAATTAAAAAATAAAAACTTGATAAAAAATTAAAAAAAAAAATTGCTGAAAAAAAGATTTGATGAAAAAAAAAACTATGAAAAAAAAGTAAATTTATTAAAAAAAAATAAAATTTGACGAAAGTAAAAATTTTATGAAAAAAAAAATTTATGAAAAAAAAGTTTGATAAAAAAAAAATTTGATGGAAAAAAAGTTTGATGAAAAAAAATTTGATAAAAAAAAATTTGATGAAAAAAAAAAATTAATGATAAAATAAAATTTGATAAAAAAAAATTTGATAAAAAATAAAAAAAAACTTGATGAAAAAAAAATTTTTTTTTTGATGAAAAAAAAAAAAACGTCGATGAAAAAAAAAAATTTGATGGAAAAAAAAATTGATGAAAAAAAATTTTTGATGAAAAAAAAATTTTGATCAAAAAAAAAAAATTTTTTTGATGAAAAAAAAAATTTTTCGCTGAAAAATAATTATGTTACGTTTTATTCACCAGCTGGGGAAAAACGGGTTTATTCACCATCAGGTGAATTATTATCCAAGTAACAAATCGAAGTTTGTTTTTTTTTGGTTTCAAAAAAAAATTAAAACAGTAATTCTTAGTTTCTTTTTTGTTAGTCGGTAGCTTATATAGTCAAACTGAGGTGGCGTCCTGCAACATTTTTAAAATTAGAAACCAACCTAAAAACATTATCATGTTAAAAAAATTTAACAAAAAAAAAACTTGATGAAAAAAATTTGTGATGAAAAAAAATATTTATGAAAAAAAAATTGTTGAAAAAAAAAATATTTAATGAAAAAAAATTTTAAAAAAATAAATATATAAAAAAAAAAATATGAAAAAAAAGATGAAAAAAAAATTTTTTAAAAAAAATTTGATAAAAAAAAAGTTTGATGAAAAAAATTTTATTAAAAAAAAAAATTATGAAATACAAAAAATTTGATGGAAAAAAAGTTTGATAAAAAGATATTGACGAAGAAAAAAAAATTGATGAAAAACACCAGCCTAAAAATATTATCATGTTAATGGGCCTATTCTAAAAATATATAACAAAATTTTTTGTCATAAAATGTTGTTATATTTTCTGTTATAATTTTTGTTATAGATTTATTTTGGTATTCTTTGCCTATAATGACAAAAAAATAATAATTAAGTAAATTCACCTCAATGTGGTAAACGTTTTTATTTGTCAAAAAATAAAAAATAAAAAAAAAATTAAGCAAAAATTGTTAGAATTTTTGGGAAGAATTATTGGATTCATTAGTCAAGGTTCTAATAGCCTTTCCCAGGCTACAATTCCCTTCTTTGGAATGGACAAATGGTCACAAATTAAAACGGGTATATTATAGAGACTGGTAGGTGCTATTGTTGCAATAAAGTGCTCAAGTTGAAATTCATTATCATGGAAAAGGGCCTTTATCCAAAGGATCCACCGTTTGCTATCACAATGACCGGGTGCTACATTATTCGCACTCTGTCTCCTCCTTATTACCTTCCCAAATCTCCAACCATTCCCTACACTTCCCTATAATTCTATCTTCTCTGAAAGTAAATTTTGAGAAAAAATAATTGTTGGGGATTTTGGGTATGAGAAATGTTAAGTTGGGGATGGCATCCAAAAAAAAAAAGAAAACTTGCAACCCTGGCTTAGGTGGCGCGGCTAAATATTGAAAACATTGTCAAATTTGTATTGAGTTGCCTTGATTAAATATTTATCATATAATAACGGAATGCACCATAATCTCAAAAATGTACATTCGGGTAGATTACACTGTGCGACAAATTTGGGGTCTTCGAGTGTATCTTGAACAGGACAGAAAAACAATGAAATTATACTAATAAAATACCAAATCCCCCGAAGGATTTCGAAAACTTAGCTCGAGTTCTTTTTTTATGGCCCACTGAAGTTTTTTCAATTTTTTTCAAAGGCGTTTTAATTAAGTCAAAAAATAAGTATTAAATCTAATTCTGAGGTAAATAATGTTAAGACATGTCTTCAGTAGAATTTGATGGTGGTTCTTTTCATAGAATATATTAACCCTCTAGTTTCCATTTTAAGGGGTCATTTTGAATCTTTTTTCAAATATCCTCATAGAACACCAATAAAACGTTCGTTTAAAGGGTTAAAATGTTCTACAAAAATTTTCTTCATCAAATTTCAGTACGGGTTGGCGAAAATCAAAAGTTCGTGTGAAAAGTGCAAAGTGCTTAAAAAAGTAAAATTGTAAATTATCTCATACTATTAAATTGGTTTTCATCACAGTCGTGTGAAATAAGTCGAAAAAATGTTATAAATCTGAGCCAACTTACGACAATAGATGTCCTCATTGAAATTTAATGGTGGTTCTTTTCTAACATTTTAATTTTTTTTAAATATCCTCATAAAACACGATTAAGTCGTGCGTTTTAAGGGTTAAAATGTTCTACAAACATTTTCTGCATAGAATTTTACTAGGGGTTGTCAGAGGTCAAAAGTTCGTGCGATATAAGCAAAATGTTTAAAAACGGAAAAATTAAAGTTATCATAACACTGTGTCACAAATTTTCAACAAAGTCGTGACCAAATGAATCTGACACCTAATCTTTATGTAAATCCGAACGCTGAATACGAATATGAAGTCAGAATGGTCAAAAGTAGAAGAGTTTTCGAGATATTTACGAGAAAATCGAGAAAATTACTGTTATTTGCTCTTTTCGACTTATTTTTTTAAAACCAAACAATAAATTTTTTTTTAAATTTTATCACTTGGAACGTTAGTTTATTTCAATACGAACATTTTGTGCCCAATAGGATCCAGATCGGCGCAAAAATGACAAAGTACCAGTACATTAATTGAGTTATCCCACTTTTCGATTTAAAAAAAAAAAAACACAAATATACAAAGCTAAATGTTAGTAATAAAAAGTGGCTTAATTCACTAAATCTTCTGTAGCTTTGTCATTTTTGCACCAATCTGGGTCTTGTTGGGCGCAAAATGTTTGTATTGCAATAAAATAATGTCCTATGTAATAAAATATTATAGTTTTAATTGTTTGGCTTAAGAAAATAACTTGAAAAGAGCAAAATTGCAAAAAATCATCAAATTTTTCATGAAGTTTGAACTTTTGTCCACTGTAACTCTGTCACTTCTTGACTAATCTTCACAAGCGACCCATGGTTATTTTAGTAATTTTATTATCTTTCATTAAAAAAAAAAGAAATACATAAATCGACGAATAGTTTTGAAGATATTTGCATTTAAGTGACATAATATTTTTTAAAAACACAAATAACGCTTATTTTCGAATATCTCGAAAACTGTTCTACTTTTGACCGTTCTGACTTCATATTCGGATTCAGCGGACAATTGTACATAAAGGTTAGGTTTCAGATACATTTGGTCAAAAAACTGTCACGTAGTGTAATTAGTCAAATTATTTTTCACCAAAATACTTTATATTTGCACTTTTCACACGAAATTTTGACCTTGGACAACCCCCAGTAAAATATGATGCAGAAAATATTTGTAGAACATTTTAACCCCTTAAAGGTACTTTTTAGAGGTGTTCTATGAGGGTATTTGGAAGAAGGACAAAAATGACCCCTAAAAATGGGAGATAGAGGGTTAATATGTTCTAAGAAAAGAACCGCCATCAAATTGTAATGCAGATATCGCTCCTTTACTTGTATAGTGTCATAACTCAAAAAATTAGTTTTTTGAGTTAATGATGCAGAATTATTCGTTATATCGTGCTTTATATTGTGTCAAAAATTCGTATTAATATCTTTTAAACTCACCGTTTGAGAAGAGTACACGCAATTATTACATTTTCTGTGTACCGGCCCTTTTCAATTAAAAACAAGTTTCAGTACTAAACTTTAAACGTGTTTTCTGCAAAATCAAATATTTTGAGTTATGACACTATACAAGTAAAGGAGCGATATGTTTTAACATTGTTTACCTCAGAATTAGATTTAATACTTATTTTTTGACTTATTCAAAACGCCTTTGAAAAAATTTTAAAAACTTCAGTGGGCCATAAAAAAATAACTCGAGCTCAGTTTTCAAAACCCTTTGGGGGTTTTGCTCTACTGTATACTTTAATTTTTTTTTTGTCCCATCCAAGATAAAAAATCGTCTTGCACAGTGTTATTTTGGGGCTATCGATTTAAATATTTATATTGAAAAATTTTCAGAATCTGTTCTGAAATTTCCCATTATTTTAAAGGTCAATTTATCAAAAATCCGACCACTTTTATTTATTTTTTAATCTTTTTTTTTTTAAGTTTAGATGTTTGTGTATCCACACAAAAAAGATCAAAAGCGCGTTATTCGTTTTTTTTTTCGAGAAAATCGCATCTGAATATAATATTTCATAATAATTTTGTAATTTCATTGTAGTTTCTTGTTTTAACATGGCGTATGAGTTGCAAATCAACGAATTTTACAATTAAACATACTCATACGCTATGTTGAAACCAGAAAATACAAGATAATTACAAAATTATTATTAAATTTAATATTTAAATGCGATTTATTGAAAAAAAGAAAAACGAAAAAAAGCGTCTGAATTATTTTTGTGTGGATAGAAAAACATCTTAACTTTTTAAAAAAAGTGTGCGAATTTTTTATAAATTGACTTTTTGACAAAATTAAAAATTTCAGAACAGGTTCTGAAAACTTTCCAAAAAAAAAAAAAAATTAATCAATATCCCATAAAAAATATACAAAAATGTAAAACTTTGCTTATGTGGTGCATTCCGTTTTAATTTGATAAATATGTATCAAGGCAACACGACAAAAATTTTACCATTTTTTTTTCAATATTTTGCCACGCCTCCTAAGCCCAGGTTTTAAAAATTTAAAAACCAAAAACGCAATTTTAATTAGTTCCATATAGGGCTATCAATACAAAATCTTCAAAAATTCATGGGTTACATATTTTTTTTCGCGGGACATTTGGTGGGGAAAGAAAGGTGTTAAAAGAGAACTCACAGTAAGTTTTCTTTTACTGTAAGCCAACACTCAGGGGATGTCCCCTACTAATGCAATACATTGTGTTGGTATTAGGAAAATAGTTTATGAGGAGGAGGAAAGAGGGAGTATTGTTTGAGAACATTTAATATGATTTTTTTAAAATCGTAGCCGACTGGGAAGACTACTGCGTGGAGATTATTATACGGCTAGTTCGACTGAGAAACGAATTCTCTCTGTAATGCGTTGTACGAAACATCGGACAATCGACTACGAATGGATGTGATCTACGAGTACTTGAAGCATTTACCCGCGTCTAAGGGAAGAGTCCACCTATCTAAGCTGAACACTTACCGTGGTAATATCGATAGAACAATGACACACAACCCACATTTCGACGATGCTCCATTGAGTCAATAGAACTGGAAACTCTACACTCAAAAAAGTATGTCGGTAAAATCTACTACAAAAGACAGTTGTTTTGACTACATTTTGTTGTTGAAAAGGCGTCGACTACACATTACGGTAAAAACAACTGAATATGTTGTTGTTTTTAACTGTTGATTTTCAACTACAAAATGTAGTAAAAACTACTACAAAAGACGGTATACAGTTGTTTTTATACACTTGCCTGAAATTTTATTTAAAAAATTTTTTAAACGTTTAAGTGATTGATTTTTATTTATTTAAAAAGCAATACATTTCAGTTGGTTGTATAGAATTTCGACATGGAATTAAAATTTTTTGGTGTATTTATCTGGAATAAAAAAAAACGAAATGCTTTGGCAAAATTGATTTATAAAAAAAAAGAATTAATTTGCAATGTTTCAAAAAAGTACGTACCTGTTTTGTTGTGTATACAAAGAAAAGAAAGATGGCGCGCTCATAAGAAAACAAGACACTGCATACATTGTATTTTGTTTTTTTTTCGATTGGTTTTTACACACGCTTATGTGAGCGCTATATTATACACACTTGTTATCTCATTTATCCACTTATTTTCTTTCGCTCAAGAATATTTTTCCAAAAACATATTTTTGTTATAATTAAATTTAATAAATTGTAATTTAATTTATTTAGATATTATTTATTTGGTATAAAAATAATTCCTTCCGCATCCCGCACGACCAGCTCGTTCGACACATTCGTTTGCAATAACAATTTCTAGAAAAAAACGAGTTTTTAGAAAAAAACTAAAAACAACTACATAAATCAACTATTACTACAGTGTAGTATATTTTTTGTATTTATTTTTTGAAACTACTACAAAAAAAAAGTTGTTTGAGATTTTTTCACACAAAAACGACCGAAATTGTAGTTAAAAACAACAGCTAATACTTACTACACAAACAACCGTCATGTAGTAACTGCAATAATTTTCTGAGTGTACTGTCATTGATGAGTTTCAACGCACTCCTTTGCACTCGGTCCAGAAGCTCCATGATATACCTTGAGGCTTCAGCCCAGATATGGGAGTTGTATTCCATTTTCGTTCAAATATAGGAGGTATAAATAGTAAGGAGATCAGACGTAGTGAAGTAATTCTTGCACCGTTTTAAGAAACCATCACATTGAATTTTCATGCCTAGAACATCAAGATTGTCTAAATCCTCAATAGCCATACCCACCATTTTTATACCCTACACTTAGTGATAGAGGGTATATAAAAGTTTGTCATTTCGTTTGTAACTCACCGAAATATCGGTCTGGGACCCCATAAAGTATATATATAATTGATCAGTGATCTATTTTAAGACATTCTAGCGGTGTCCGTCTCTCCGCCTGTCTGTCTGTGGAAATGGTGATCGCGACCAAAATATTACACGGAGATGACTGAAATTTAACACCTTTATTGAAAGTTCTCCCTAACAGTTTGGTGTTGCATTTGAGCGATATCGGTTCAACGGTTCAAAAGTTATGAACGAAAATGTAAGGACACCTCATTTAGTACATTCAACATAGCCTAAAAATACAAAATGCTTTAATTCGGCTGCTTAAATAAGTACTAACATATTTTTTGATAAAAAAAGAATAAAATCGCGGTTTTTTTTTTCGCGGAAATTTTTTCCAAAATTTTTTTTTTTCCAAAAGTAATTTCCTTTTAAGTAAAGTTTTTGCAGTAATCTTTTTGAAATTGTGGAGGGTATCAATACATTCGGCAACGCCGAATTTAACTTACTTGTTATTTCTATGTAAAAAAATAATTTATCAATCACAACAAGAAATGTTTAAATGAATATTATTTTTACCGAAAACAATTTGCTTTTAAAGAAAAATATAAAAAAAAATGTTGCGGACATGTTTTTCAGGTGAATGCAAATGTTTTTAGTCCTGTTAACATGACCAAAATATGAATGAAAAAACATAATATCTATTTTCAGCTATAACTGTATTGCCGGATTATCATTTTAGTGATATTCCTTCGATACATACAAATCTATTATTTTTCGGTCACACGATTATCTGGCAATATTGCCCTTTTATCGCCAAGACGAATCGTTTTCGTATTACCGGGATGATTTGCCTTCGGGTAACAGTTTCTCCCGAAAGGTGTATCGCCGGCGATACGAATTCGATAATTGCCGCACTAAAATTTATCGTATCGGCAATACAACCGGCGAATCGATGTCGTATTCTTTTGTTTGCAGGCATGTTTCTGAAATATAATTGTGTTTTGGAACACAAATAAAAGTTTTTGAAGTAAACATTTATGTTTCTTCACTTTTTACATTGATATTTAATAAAAAAAAGTTCAAAAAAGTCTAAAAAAGCTAAAAAAAAACAATAAAAACCATGATATGCTCAATGAGCATTGCTCATAGCATAATTTTCAAGAAAATTATTTTTTGTTTTAAATTTATTTATGTTGGTCATTTTTGCAAGACTTAATCGACACGTGTTTCGGAATTTATCACGATTCCATTGTCAAGATTATTTAGCAAAAATAGAAACGATTTACTACAAAGTAGCAAACGAGTCTAATGACAAATCGTTTGTGCACAAACTAAAGTATTAATACATATTCGACTCTATCCACAATGTGAACTAAAAAGACGAAGAAATTGTACTATACTAGTAAAGCAACGATTGTCAATAACCAACAAAAATATTTAAAACATTTTACATACGATAGTCCATTGGACTACAACAATATGTTTTTTGTTGTTGTGAATGAAATTATACCATATTAGGGCTATTCATCACTATGGCGTGCCAACCATTATGTTCAAATTCTGATTAATTTTTATTAAAAAACAAAAATTGTTTTATTCGACCTTTAAAATATTATATTTTGTGAGGATGTTTATTCTGGCTCGAGGTCATTATTTTCTTTACTAATTAAAACCATGATATTCTCATAGCATAATTATCAAGAAAATTATTTTTATACCCTACACCACACTGTGGTACAGGGTATAATGAGTTTGTGCTGATGTTTGTAACTACCCGAAATATTGGTCCTAGACCCACCTTTAAGTATACCGATCGACTCAGAATCACTTTTTGAGTCGATTTAGCGATGTCCGTCCGTCCGTCCGTCCGTCCGTCTGTCTGTCCATGTAAACGGTGTAAACACGATACAGGTCGCAATTTTGAATCAATTGACTTGAAATTTGAAACTTAAGCCTCTCTTGGCCCAAGGACGAAGCCTATTGAAATTGGAAAAAATCGGTCCATATTTAGACCTAGCCCCCATACAAAGGTCCTCTTTAGTTTTGGCTCAAATGACTCTAATAACCGTATTATAATAGGTATCTTTTTGAAATTTGGAAGGTAAACATGTTTTGTCTTCACAAATCACCATTCCGAATTTCAAAGAAATCGGACCAGTTCTTCTTGTAGCCCCCATACAAACCACCTTCCCGATTTTCACATAAATGTCTCAAATTTCATGAAAATAGAAAATATTTAATTAAAATTTTGTTTGTGTATGTTAAACGCGTACTTTAATAACCTTATCAAACCTTGTAATCATCGGACCAGTTTTGGACTCAGGCCCCTTGTGAAAATTTCGCCCGATATTCAGTTTAAGCGGTTTATTGTTAACAAATAGAAGCCTATTTCACTCAAATTTGATTTGTGAGTGTTTTTTACACTTATTAAAGATTTTAAAACATATAGATCTAATCGGTCCATGGGAATCATTTTCCGGGAAACTCTGGTGTAGGGTATTATATGGTCGGTCTTGACCGACTATAATTTTCTTACTTGTTTGTTTTAAATTTATTTATGTTGGTCATTTTTGCAAGACTTAATCGACACGTGTTTCGGAATTTGTCAGATTCCATTGTCAAGATTATTTAGTAAAAATAGAAAGTAGCAAACGAGTCTAATGACAAATCGTTTGTGCACAAATTATGCTATGAGAATATCATGGTTTTAATTAGTAAAGAAATAATGACCTCGAGCCAGAATAAACATCCTCACAAAATATAATATTTTAAAGGTCGAATAAAACAATTTTTATTTTTTAATAAAAATTAATCAGAATTTAAAAACCAATAAAGCTAAATGCAAAATTTTCCCGCGAAAAATTACACTCAAAATAATATCTCTTTAAAATACCCTGTAAAATGACTGTAATATCAATGCAACAGATATTTGAAGGAGTTTTCTGTCAAAATAAAGATTTAACCTTTATGTCAACAGCAAAACTGCTTTACGCACGTCAACAGCAACATACCTGGGTATGTACATACGTTTTGTATGGGAAATGGCATGAAGTTATCATAAAAATGCTAATATCTCATCAAGATTTAAGCTTTTTAGATTAGAGATGGGCGCGTGAGTGGATTTTAACTCACACTCACTCACGTTCACGCAAACAATAATCGAATCACTCACTAATCACTCACGCAGATTTTTTTTTTAAGGAAAATACTTTGTATTTTGTTGTGACCAAAAAACAAAGTTTCATCTGTTATATTACTTTTAACTTTGAAATCTTAAAACCGCATTCACAATGTTGGAGTACTCCAATCTGTGGAAAATTTTATATCTTTCCCTATTGCACTTTCATATTTTTGAATTTGTCTATCCTTTTTCAATCCACTCCAGAGTCAAACATGTTCTACTCTGGAGTTCCAATCTGGAGTTAACAGAGGTATGTTAACCGTTAACAGAGAAAAAATACACCCCTGTAAAAGTGCCATCACTAATAATGTCATTGAAAAAAATAAACAAATCAAAAAATTTTATATTAAAACAATTTAAAATGAAATAAAATATTTTAAAACGTAAAAAACAAATATAATTTCAAACGTAAAATAAATTTAGTGGGACAATTTTACCAAATTATGAGACAAGTAAGTAAACTGACAAATACAATGTGACAGAACTCCACTCTGCATTTTGTACAGTTAACATTTCAATCTGTGGCCGAGAGTGGAGTGACTCCGACATTGTGAACGTAGCTTAATTTTACAGATAATTAACAGAGTTTTCTGCAGAAATACAGATTTAAGAGAAATACTCTGTATTTTTTATAATCAAAAAACTAAGTTTTATCTGTATTTTTACGTATTCTAACTTAGAATTACCTAGAATTACTTAGAATTTCTAAGTAATCTTAATTTCATTTCTAAAAACCAAAATTTTATTTTAATGTTTTTTTTTTGAGAAATTGTTAAAAAAGTACCAAAAAAATCTTTTCAAAAATCTTATAAGAATTTTTACAAAATAACATGTATTTTACTAAACTCTGTAAATTTACAGAGTTTTTTTTCTGTAAAATTTTGATTGCATCAAATGCATGTTACAAATGTATGTACATTTACAGAGTTTTTCTTTGCTAAATGGTGTTTTATTTAACCAATATTTTACTAGAAATTCTGTAAATAAACAGTTTTTTTTTGTCAAAATCATTTTACAGAGTTTTATAGTAAAATTACAAAAAAATGTTGCTAGCTGGAAAAGTATGGTGTACTCTGTTAAATTAGCAGAGTTTTTCTGTAATTTAACAGAGTTATTATTTTGAGTGTAAAAAAAAAAACCTAGTCTATTGGGAAAAATCTAACTTGGCAACGCTGCTTGTTACCCTTTTTCTGAAAAACACTGGTGTAAGATATTTAATGGTCGGGCTTGACCGACTGCAACTTTCTTACTTGTTTTTTTTTTTTGGTATTTCTAAGAAAAAACACATTTGATCGCTTAACGTTTTAAAAATATTGGTTCATAAATTATTTTTTTTTTTTTGAAAATGTGTTTTAATCGAATGTGTGTCGGAAATCGATAACGAAAACGATCATAGATATCATAACTTTATTTTGCGTTATGTAAAATAAAAAAAAAAAAAAACAAGTAAGAAAATTATAATCGGTCAAGACCAACCATTAGCCTGTCCCGAAATTGGACTCTTTTTTAAGTTCGGTTGGTAATAGCAAAAAATTATAGGTATTACAGAAAAAATAATCCAAAAAAATCTGTAGCCTGTCTTTGCCTCCCTAAAACCGGTTAAAATTCGCAATCGTAATATATTTAAAAAAAATATATATATTTTTTGTTTTGACCGGTATTGATGTCAAAATTCGCGGAATGTTAAGTTCATAAAAGGAAAAATATTTAAAAAGTTTTCATGGAATAATAAATTCAAAAGTGTAATTTTAATTGTCCGCGCTGTTTTAATATCATTTTAAGCCACTTTAAAAAAATTTGAAAAAAAAATGGAAAAAATATTAACTTTACTTGTGTTTGCAACAAAAATGGCATAAGTGGATACAATCTCGTCATGAAAATATTTTTTCCTTAATGTACTCCGCAAATTTTGACACCAATTGCGGAAAACACGAAAAATATTTTTGTTCACAAAATACTCTACGATTGCGAACTTTATCCGGTTGTAGGGAGGCAAAGACAGACTCCAATTTTTTTTTTGATTATTTTTCCCATCATCAGCTCTCGAAAGAGCATCATTTTTTTTTTTGGTGTTACCTTAAAATTTATTTTTCGGGACAGGCTACCGACCATATAACCGACCAGTGTTTGCCGCAAAATTGGTTTCAAGTCCAAATAAACTGAAAAAAAGTATACATAATTTAAAGCAAGTGGATTTAACAAAAGTCGGTCTTGCGAGGACTCCATTAGTGGTATTCAGAGTCCTACTTGCCAGACCTACACTCAAAAAAATAAACTGGTAAAACGCCTGGTAAAATGCCTTGTAATCCCGTTCTACCAATATTTAACAATTTTCCTTGTTTTTTAACAAAAAATCTTGTACTTTGCTCAAACGAGTACTACAGTTTTATTGGCAATTTTACAAGTTTATTTTCGTAATTGTATTCTACCATTTTGAAAGGTTATTTTACAAAAAAAAACTGTAATTTTACAACAAAGTTTTTATTACGAGGATTCTAGTTGAATTACAAAAAAAAAAACGTTATTTTACAAACATTATGTTATACGACGATTTATGTTGTTTAACAAAAAAACTTATTTTTTTGCATTTTTTTTTTATTGAAAAATATTTAAAAAAAAAGTTGACAAAATTTTGAAAAATTTATTACGAGGATTAATTTAAGGAGGAGTAGTTAATTTTCAAAAAAACAGTTATTTTACAAAAAATGATTTTATTACGAGGATTTATGTTGTTAACAAAATTTTTTTTTTGTAAATTTACCATTTTGGTTTGTAAATTTACCATTTTTTTAAACATATTTACCATTTTTTCTTGTAAGTTTACCATTTTTTTTTTTGTATTTTTCCGGTTTTAAAACAATATTTTTACCAATAAAATTGGTTATTTTACCAATTTTTGGTGCATTCAAAATTACGAGGAAATCCTCGTAATTTTACGAGAATTTTACCTACGTCATATTTTACGAGAATAGCCTCGTAAAATCACGAGATTTATTGGTAACTTTACAAGTTTTTTTTTTTGAGTGTAGTACTGGTGGTAAAAGAGCACTTTTTCAAATTACCTTTCAAAATACATGTATTTTTTGAAAGAAGTACTTTTTTGCTACATTGCCAGTGCTGGCAGCAAGACTCTGAATACCTCTATTATTTCATAAAATATAGTAAATTTTTTTTTTTTTAAATATATTTTAAATGTAATTAAAATTGCATTTAATATAAGTTTAATTTTTTTTATCCAGAGGAAATATTTTTTTAAATAATTAAAATAATCCCTTAAACATAATGATTATTTGCGGTCCCTTACGGGCGCTGTATTGGCGCCCGTAGGGTCCAATCGATTTTGATCCAAAATTTTGGTCAGATTCTCTCTACCTTGCTTAGTTTTCGAGATATGAACTATTCAGAAGCTAGTGTGATTAACTCCAACAAAACTACACCTTTTCCAATTGAAATTCAGAAAAGATCAATTGTAATTCAGAAATCTCAATTGAAATTCAGAAAAGCACAATTGAAATTCAGAAATCGTAATTGAAATTCAGAAAAGCCCAATTGAAATTCAGAAATCACAATTGAAATTCAGAAAAGCCCAATTGAAATTCAGAAATCACAATTGAAATTCAGAAAAGCCCAATTGAAATTCAGAAATCACAATTGAAATTCAGAAAAGCACAATTGAAATTCAGAAAAGATCAATTGAAATTCAGAAAAGCCCAATTGAAATTCAGAAAAGCACAATTGAAATTCAGAAAAGCCCAATTGAAATTCAGAAAAGCACAATTGAAATTCAGAAAACCCCAATTGAAATTCAGAAAAGCACAATTGAAATTCAGAAAAGCACAATTGAAATTCAGAAATCGTAATTGAAATTCAGAAAAGCCCAATTGAAATTCAGAAAAGCACAATTGAAATTCAGAAATGCCCAATTGAAATTCAGAAAAGCATAATTGAAATTCAGAAATCGTAATTGAAATTCAGAAAACGTAATTGAAATTCAGAAAAGCCCAATTGAAATTCAGAAAATCACAATTGAAATTCAGAAAATCACAATTGAAATTCAGAAAAGCCCAATTGAAATTCAGAAAAGCACAATTGAAATTCAGAAAAGCACAATTGAAATTCATAAAATCACAATTGAAATTCAGAAAATCACAATTGAAATTCAGAAAAGCACAATTGAAATTCAGAAAATCACAATTGAAATTCAGAATAGCCCAATTGAAATTCAGAAAATCACAATTGAAATTCAGAAAAGCCCAATTGAAATTCAGAAAATCACAATTGAAATTCAGAAAAGCCCAATTGAAATTCAGAAATCGTAATTGAAATTCAGAAAAGCCCAATTGAAATTCAGAAAAGCACAATTGAAATTCAGAAAAGCACAATTGAAATTCAGAAAAGCCCAATTGAAATTCAGAAAAGACCAATTGAAATTCAGAAATCGTAATTGAAATTCAGAAAAGCCCAATTGAAATTCAGAAAATCACAATTGAAATTCAGAAAATCACAATTGAAATTCAGAAAAGCCCAATTGAAATTCAGAAAAGCACAATTGAAATTCAGAAAAGCACAATTGAAATTCAGAAAATCACAATTGAAATTCAGAAAATCACAATTGAAATTCAGAAAAGCCCAATTGAAATTCAGAAAAACACAATTGAAATTCAGAAAAGATCAATTGAAATTCAGAATATCACAATTGAAATTCAGAAAAGCCCAATTGAAATTCAGAAATCACAATTGAAATTCAGAAATCACAATTGAAATTCAGAAAATGTAAACAAACCAATTATTAGTCACCACTACAAACATAGACACATTATGCAAATGCAGTACAGAAATGTGTATATGAGAGTATCTAACTTTATTCTCTTGCTACGTATTGTAGAGAGCAGACAGACAATACTCTCATAAAATGCTTAAGGTAACATTAAGTGAAACTGACTTTTTATTATTTTTCTTTAAAACTAATTTTTCATTAATGCATTTGTCAAGGTAGAGTAAATATTTTTGTTCACTATATTAATTAATTTACAAAAAATAATAAAAATTCAGTTAAACTAAATTTTACCTACAACATTCTATGAGTGTATTATTGTCTGTCTGCTCTCTACAATACGTAGCAAGAGAATAAAGTTAAATACTCTCATAGTTGTACAGCATTTGTTTAATGTGTCTATGTAGTGGTGACTCATAATTGGTTTGTTTACATTTTCTGAATTTCAATTGTGATTTCTGAATTTCAATTGTGATTTCTGAATTTCAATTGGTCTTTTCTGAATTTCAATTATGATTTCTGAATTTCAATTGGGCTTTTCTGAATTTCAATTGTGATTTTCTGAATTTCAATTGGGCTTTTCTGAATTTCAATTGTGATTTTCTGAATTTCAATTGTGATTTTCTGAATTTCAATTGTGCTTTTCTGAATTTCAATTGTGCTTTTCTGAATTTCAATTGGGCTTTTCTGAATTTCAATTGTGATTTTCTGAATTTCAATTGTGATTTTCTGAATTTCAATTGGGCTTTTCTGAATTTCAATTACGATTTCTGAATTTCAATTGGTCTTTTCTGAATTTCAATTGGGCTTTTCTGAATTTCAATTGTGCTTTTCTGAATTTCAATTGTGCTTTTCTGAATTTCAATTGGGCTTTTCTGAATTTCAATTACGATTTCTGAATTTCAATTGGGCTTTTCTGAATTTCAATTGTGATTTTCTGAATTTCAATTGGGCTTTTCTGAATTTCAATTGTGATTTTCTGAATTTCAATTGGGCTATTCTGAATTTCAATTGTGATTTTCTGAATTTCAATTGTGCTTTTCTGAATTTCAATTGTGATTTTCTGAATTTCAATTGTGATTTTATGAATTTCAATTGTGCTTTTCTGAATTTCAATTGTGCTTTTCTGAATTTCAATTGGGCTTTTCTGAATTTCAATTGTGCTTTTCTGAATTTCAATTGGGCTTTTCTGAATTTCAATTGTGATTTTCTGAATTTCAATTGTGATTTTCTGAATTTCAATTGGGCTTTTCTGAATTTCAATTTCGATTTCTGAATTTCAATTACGATTTCTGAATTTCAATTATGCTTTTCTGAATTTCAATTGGACATTTCTGAATTTCAATTGTGCTTTTCTGAATTTCAATTGGGCTTTTCTGAATTTCAATTACGATTTCTGAATTTCAATTGTGCTTTTCTGAATTTCAATTGTGCTTTTCTGAATTTCAATTGGGGTTTTCTGAATTTCAATTGTGCTTTTCTGAATTTCAATTGGGCTTTTCTGAATTTCAATTGTGCTTTTCTGAATTTTAATTGGGCTTTTCTGAATTTCAATTGATCTTTTCTGAATTTCAATTGTGCTTTTCTGAATTACAATTGTGATTTCTGAATTTCAATTGGGCTTTTCTGAATTTCAATTGTGATTTCTGAATTTCAATTGGGCTTTTCTGAATTTCAATTATGATTTCTGAATTTCAATTGGGCTATTCTGAATTTCAATTGGGATTTCTGAATTTCAATTGTGATTTCTGAATTACAATTGATCTTTTCTGAATTTCAATTGGAAAAGGTGTAGTTTTGATAAAACCAAGGTTATGCAAATCAAAGTTTTTCATTAATATTTTTTTGTGGAGTTAAGCTTACTAGCCTCTGAAAAAACTTACAAAATTTTCTTATACACAATTTATAATAAAAAGATCTTAAAAAAAAAATTTAAAAATAGTGCAAATGCATTTTTGTGAAAGTAAAGCACATCACATGAAGGTAAGAATTCTGAACTTTACAAATGTGTAAAACAAATAAATAAAAACCGAAAAACTACTCGGAAAAATGCATCTTAAATTGCATTTGCATAGCAAACGCATTTTTGAAAAAAAATTTAAATTTCCATGTGCAGAATACGAATCCATATTAACAAAGCATTCAAAAATTTTGCAAATCAAGGTTTTTCATTAACATTTTTGGTGCAGTTAAGCTGATTATATATTAAACTAAACTTAAATTTTTTTCGAAAGCATTAAATATATATCGGCCATTCCATGAAAGAACGGCCAAAATTTGACCTCGGGTCATCAGATTTTTATAAAACTTTTTTTTCAAGAACTCTAAGGAGGCCTTAAGAGATTTTAGTTTGCGGTTTAGAAAAGTTCTGAAAACATTCGATTTTATTCGCGATTTTCATATTTTGAAAAATCAAAAAAATTAAAAAAATTATCAACTTTGTAGATGCATATCTTGGGCAATTCTTTATGGATCTTTGTTATTAGGTCAAAGGGCCTCTTCGATTTATTTTCTGTTTTGTACTTAATAAAATATGTAATTTTTACAAAAGACCTGTATTTATACTTTTTTGGGTCTCGTAGTTGTTATATTTAAAAAAAATTTTTAAAGAAAACGCTTAGATTTTTTTCACACAAATATTTAAATTATTTTTAATTTTTTTGCGTTTTTTTTCGTTATTTTTTAGTTTGATTGTAGTAGTACGCCATAGAACGAAAAAAAAGTGCTTTATATGAACACTGTGTGTAAATTTTAAACTTTATTAGCAAGCTGAACACTTGCGCGTCCCGAATTCGGCTTTTTTTCGAATTTGAAAATGCTTGCCCCCCTAAATGATGGGGATTTAGGACTTTTTACGGGAAAAATAACAAAAACCATTTTGGACAAAAGAAAAACAGTTGGCTACTAAAGATAGCACTCTTCGTGCGTTTTCAAAAAAAAAAAAAAAATCTGTTGTAAAAAATTGACTAAAGACATGTTTAAACATTATTTAGCTCACAAGTAGATTTAATAAATTTTTCAACTTATTTCACACTACTTTGGAAAAACACAAATATATATATTGGCGTTTTTCGCGAAAACGCGAATTGATCTAAAAAACTGGGAGACACGTGTGTTTTATTTTTAGCTCTACTGTCAGAATTTTTCGGTCTGGTCCATGTGTACAAAAGTGTGTCGGACGGTATAATAAAACACTGTAATTTTCACTTGCAGAAATATTTTTTTTCGCGAAAAATATATTTTTATGTGAACGTTTTTTTATTTAAATTTACGACATCTACCAGCAAAATTACTACGTATTCGCGAAAAATTTTTTAACTTGGTCAAATTTACAAATTATGTAGGTACACTTTGCGGACTTTCCTTGTAAATTAAAGGAAAACCCAACGATAGAATTCAATTCTGATGGCGAATACAGGAGGTAAAAATATATAAAAATTAGTGGATCTGGTTTTTGGGTCAGAACCTTTTTACATTTTTTAAATGTATAATAACAGTATAACACTGTAATTTTTATTTGCGGAAATTTGATTCTTAGCGACATTTTTTATTGTATTTTTTAATTTTGATGTTTGAAAATGTCTTAAATACGGAAGGTGACAGAAAAAAAACTTTCGAAAAAAAATATTTTTTCTCTCTCTCAAAAAAAAAAAAAAAAAATACAGCATCTTTTAATTTTAAATATATTTATTCGAGTTTTTTAAATTTAAATTTAAAAATTATCCCAAAAGTATAAAAAAATCGTTTTTATGGCACATTAGCATACAAATTGCAAAAGTCGCGGATATCACGAAGCGGCTAACAAATTATTAAATTTAGCATGTATGTTCGGATTTGGTTTACCTTGCTGGTATAATTTTCGACTTATACAATTCAATTTAAAAACAATGAAAAAAAAATTCGAAAAATTTTGAACAAATTTCAAGTTTTGTAAGGAAAAAAATTAAGTGATTTAAAAAAAAAAAAAAAATAAATTTTTTAACTGCGAGACCCAAAATACTATAAATGCAGGTCTTCAGTAAAAATGTTATATTTTGATTAACATGAAAGATAAAAAAAATCGATTAGGCCCTTTGACTTAAAAAATGCATTTTAAAAATGCAATTGCATAAAAAATGCATTCTGCAGTTCAACATTTTTTTTCTACTATAATATTGTAAGAGTAGACGATATTGGCAATTAAACTCATTTAAAATTATAAAAATGCATAAAGAATTGGCTGAGATATTAATTTACAAAGTTATCCACTTTTTCCAATTTGTTGATATTTCAAAAAATTAAAAACGCGAATAAAATCGAGGGTTTTTTAAGTTTCTATAAACTGAAATCTGAATTCTCTTAATGGCTCCTTAGAGTTCCTACAAAAAAAGTTTTGTGATATTCAGACGACCCAAGGTCAAAAAATGCCCATTTTTGGCCGGTCTTTCCTGGAATGGCCGATATGTAATTATATATTCCTTAGGTGATGTCATATACATATATTTGATAAAACTTCTTCTGGTTCGAAGCGTACACAAACTTTATTTGGTGTATGTATCGTTGACCTGTGATGTGTGTTATTTAAACCAAAAAAAGATTCACTATAACCCGATAAAATTTAATACAATTAGATATAATTGGATCTTATTGAATCCAATCACATATAATTTAATGCCATTGGATAGAGACAAATTTCGAACAAAATTGTATCAAACTATATACAAATGAATAAAATAAGATATTAATAAATCAAATTTAATGCAATTCTATCCAAAATTTTTGGGATAAAATTATATCTAATCGTATTCGAGGACAGATCAAACGTTATAAAATTTTATGCGGCGCCATATTAAAATTTTTACTCGGGGTGATAGCCAATTATTTTATGGTAAATAAAACGTGTTAATACCACAAAATCAAAAAAAGGAAAATGGGAGTTAATCACACTAGCTTCCGAAGAGCTCATATCGCTCATTTACTTGTATAGTGTCATAACTCAAAATATGTCGTTTTTGGGTAAACAATACAGAATTATTTGTTATATCCAGAACTTTGAAAAATTAATTCAATTTGTGAATTAATTCACATTAATTTTAATTAATTTTTTAATTAATGAATTAATTCATGCTTGAATTAATTCTTTGAATTAAATTTGAATTATTTAAAAAAGAATTAATTAATTTTGTGAATAATTAAATTTTAATTCAAAGAATTAATTCAAGCATGAATTAATTCTTTTTGAATTAATTCATTTTGAATTAATTCTTTTTGAATTAATTAATTTTCAATTCTTTTTTTGAATTAATTCTTTTTTTTTGATTCTTTAATTCTTTTTTTTATTTTAATTCTTTTTTTGAATTAATTCTTTTTTTGAATTAAATTTTTTTCAATTCATTTTTTAAAAGCACACACAATGTGTGTGCTTGTGCGAAAGTAGCAATTGCTTCTTAAGAAAAACATCAACCAAACAACAACGTTTTTTTTTTGTACTTTTCGCTTGTGCGAAAGTAGCAAGAAAAAAATCAACCAAACAATAACTTTTTTTGTACTTACATCATCGTCGCAAAAGCAGCATTTTTTAGCTTATGGGCATAGCACAGGGATGTTCAAGTTGTTACAATTGTACTTTTTTTGGTACATTTTGACCTTCAAAAGTACCGTGGTACTACCGCGACTCATTTGGTACAATTTTAAAATTTTCAAATTCTTTCTTTATAACTCATCGAAATATCGGTAAAAGAACCCAGCTTTTTTCTTAAAAAAAAAAAGAAATGCTCACAAGGCTACTAATTTCAGACCGATTTACACAATAAATGAGACTTTTTTTAAGTTTTACCCCTTGTTTTAAAACAGTTTAAAGAAGTTTTCAAATTAAATTTTTCTAAATTTTATTTACAAAAATTTCCGGATGCTAAAAACTTATTTTTATAGAAAAAGTATCAGAATTATGCTATGTTCAGATTGGCCTCGAAACCCCGTTGAAAGCTCGTATTTTCAATTTAAAAACTTACCTGTTCACACACAACAATTTTGACACTTATGTAGGTTTCGGAAAATATCACACAAAAAATATATTTTTTTACCTAATTTAATTATGCGGAAATTGTTTTTTGCACGTTTTAATTTTATTTTTATTTTAAATTTATAAATATTTTAAAGAAATTTTGTAAATAAATTCATTTATTTATTTTTTTATTTTTGTCATTTTCCCATTTTCTCCATTTCTCATTGTCGCACAGTGGTAAAAATATGAAATTTATAAGGTTTCGATCGTACTTTCGTTGAAACCTCACTACAAAAAGGTTTAAATTTGTGAGAGAAAATACGTATTTTCAAATGAGGTTTGGCTCGAAACCTCGTTAAACGGGGTTTCAAGGCCAATCTGAACGTACTATTAGACACTTTGGGAAAAATTCTTACTCACTTTTATCAAAAAAAAGGTCTCAGAATTTTCCACAATACTAACAGTCAGTTATTTATAGACAATTAATGAAGATAGTATAAATTGCAAAATTTGAGACCTTTTATCTTTAGAACAATTCTCAGATCTTGATACATTTTTCGTGTTTACAGAACCATATAAATTTTTCCTATTAATTTGTGGTGGGGGGGGGGGGGGGTATATTCGATTTTGGGGGGTATACAAAATTTAGTACAACCGAATTAACACTCTCAAAAAAAAAAAATGGTACCGTCAGGGTCCAAAAAGTACAATACTTTTTGAAAGTTGGTACAAAATTGAAAACCCCATTTAACATCCCTGGCATAGCATACTTATTATGGGCAATTATAAAGACTGTTATAAACCAAAATGTTTGAAAGAGAAAACAATTTTTTTTTCCTTTTCGACGAATCCCTTTCTACCAAATAGGGGAAAAAACAAGTGAGTGTTATGTTTGCCAATGCCGTATATTAAATAATTTCCAATATAAAAGATGGATTCCGCGAAAAAAGAACAATACTTTTGTTTTCTTTTGCAAAAATTTTGGTTTATAACAATTTTTCATAGTTTTAAAAAATCAAAATAGAACGTGCAAAATGAATTAAAAACGAATTAATTCAAAAAAAGAATTAATTCAATAAAAGAATTAAATAAAAAAAAGAATTAATTCAAAAAATGAATTAATTAAAAAAATTAATTAATTCAAAAAGAATTAATTCATGCTTGAATTAATTCTTTGAATTAAAATTGAATTATTCACAAAATGAATTATTTTTTTATATAATTCAAATTTAATGCAAAGAATTAATTCAAGCATGAATTAATTCATTAATTAAAATTTTTGATTTGAGAAATTGAATGGTGAATTAAAATTTCGAAGGTCTGGTTATATCATGCTTTATATTGTGTAAAAAATTCGTATTAATATCGTTTAAACTCACCGTATGCGAAGAGAACACGCCATTATAACATTTTCTATGTACTTTTGCAATGTAAACCAAGTTTCAATTGTAAACTTTTTCTGTAAAATCAAACATTTTGAGTTATGACACTATACAAGTAAATGAGCGATATGTATGTTGTTTATTTCTACACAGAACATAAAATCTTAAAATTTAAATCAACAAACATCAATTGTAAATCAAACAAAAATGACATCAGCCAAACATTTAGTAAAAACGGCCGCCTGTTAGTCCATAACTTTGTTTTCAACAAACTCACAATCAGTCACTTAGTTTTATTTCAAAATTCTATTATCGTTTCAATAAATAGTGTTTGTGTTTGTTAAATTTCTTTTTTGAAAAAAAAAATTACAAATGTGTTTGTTGAATTTCTTTGTTGAAAAAATTAAGGTTTTTTACTTTTGTCAGATCAACAAAGTGTGTTTGTGTTTGTTGAAAACGAAAAAAATCTTTTTATAACAATCAAAATTTACAAACCTTTGTTGATATTACAAATTTCCGTATGGGAGCACTTTCAGTGAAATCAATATAACAATTCTTTTTTTTTTTTTCTGTGCAATAAAACAGGTTTAAACAAAAATTTTGTTAAATTTTAATGTTTTTAATGATTTATATTGATAATGGAAATTTCCCGGAAATTCCGGGAACCTTGCGTTTTGGATTATAAAAAGTTCATTAAGTGTATTTAAGATCTTATTTTTATTTAAAAATTACCGATTTTCGATTTCCCGAATTTTTTGTTGCACAGATCAAAAACGCTTAAAAAGGTCTAAATTTTCCAAGTCCCGACACTTCTTTTAATATGCTTTCCAAGCCCACTTTAGTATTATTTAATTTAAATGAAATTGGTTGAAATGTTTCTTTAAAAAATAATAAAAAAATAAATTTTCGTATATCAAGAAAAATCAAGCTTTTTTTCTAGATGTCAAGAAAAATCAAGTTTTTTTTAAATGTCAAGCTTTTTACCATTTTCGATCTGGCAAGCCTAGTCCCCATACATTTTTTTATTTAAAATTTTGTTTTTTAGGACATAGCTCATAGCGCTCACATGGTTCCACCTAGTGGGGTCAAACGTATGACCGGCCCCATTACTTTTTCTCTCCAACAATTTTATTCCGACCAAACCTACCCCTATCTCAGCTCCCTGAGTGAGCTCCCACACAATATTAAAAATTTGCTACAACCGCTCTAACTCACTCAAGGTTGCCCCTGTAAATAAAAACTGAGTAGTGTTTTGTTTAGTTATATTTTGATTTTGATTAATAAAAAATGTTTTTTAGTTTTGGATTTTTAAATAACAAATACGCATTAAATTTTCTTAAAAATCTATATTGGCGCAGCCGTTATTTGAATCTTCGCTTAAAATACAATGTCAATTTTACCATCATTTCGTCCATTTGATCATTCATGCGAAAAATGGTCTACATACTACAAGCAACTAAAATTCTTCTACGTCACACAGAAAATTACTACGGAAGATCAGAAAAAAGCCGTGTTGCTGTCCAACATTGGACATAATACGTTTTCACTAATTCAAACCCTTATTGCACCTAAGGACATTTGTGATAGTTCAGTAACATTATGGGATGTCACCGAGACGCTCAACAAACATTTTGAAGAATCTGCAAATTATATGAGCTCTACTTTTGAATTTTACAACTGCAAACAGAAAATTAATCAGTCATTTTCAGATTGGCTTGCTGAATTAAGAAGCAAGGCTCAAAATTGTGGATTTACCGAATCTCAACTATCTGACAAACCGTTAGATAGAGCATTACGTGACGCCGTAATGATGGGAACAAATAATTCTCATGTTCGCACTGCTTTACTCAAGATGAAAGATCCTAAACTCTCTGAGGTCATTGCTATTGCCAAGGAAGGAGAAATGGTTCTGCGAGAATGTGAAAAACTTGATAAATTGTCAGATCAATCGGTTCACAAAGTTCAACAACATAGCAAAAACAACAAGAACAACAATGTTACTGATGACCGCAAGAAAGTCGTTTGGGGTCCATGTGCATCTTGTGGGAAAACTGATCATAAACGGGAAAATTGTAAATTTAGGAACGCTGATTGTTTTCTTTGTAATAAAAAGGTCATATTTCCAAAGTATGCCGCTCCAAGGTACATACTTCTACTATTGAGAATTCAAGTTCAGATAATGATTCAATAGATATCGCTACTCACATGATTCACTGTCATCGAACTTCTAAAGATGATGAACAATGTAAATTCGTGTCGCTAAATGTCACTTTGAATGGCACAAGGGTAAGTTGTGAAGTAGATACTGCAGCCGGTCGATCCATCATTGGTTCAAATGTTTGGAAATTGATTGGTTCACCAAAAATTTACCAACCACTAAAAAGAGTAAAAGGCTTTGGAGACAATAATTATGTCCCTGCAATAGGTTTTATAAAAGTTAAGTTGCAATACAAAGCTAACTCTGTTGACGCCATTTTTGTGGTGGTTGAACAGGATTGTGAATCCATTCTTGGAATCGGAAATATACGTAAATTGGGATTGGGTCTTAATTCACTGGTCCATAAAAATTCTACTTCTGTATTGGTTTATTCTATTTCAAATTTTGAGCCAGAGGTACTTAAAGAAAAATTTAAATATGTGTTTGAGCCTGGTTTGGGTCATTGTACAAAAGTTAAAGCTCATATTACACTTAGCGATTCAGCTAATCCGAAAATTTGTAAACCTCGACCCATTCCGTTTGCCAGGTTAACTGCTACAAAGGCTGAATTATCGCGGTTACAAGCCGCTGACATTATTGAACCGGTGTCAATAACAGAGTGGGCTTCTCCAATCGTTATCATTCCTAAATCAGATGGCTCTTTAAGGTTATGTGGAGTCTTTAAAGTTACGATAAATCCGTGTATGAAAGTCGATCAGTACCCAATACCTAATATAGATGAGCTCTTTGCTAGGCTTAATGGGGGACAAGAATTCACTAAACTTGACTTCTCTGACGCATATCTGCAGGTTGAGTTAGACGATGAAAGTAAGTCTTATACAACAATAACAACTCCATTTGGGTTATTTCGGTACAAAAGGATGCCATTTGGTATTTCCAATGCTCCAGCAATCTTCCACAAAATTTCAGACCAAATAATTGCTGGCATTCCCCACGCTGCTGCATATCTTGATGATATAATTGTCACTGGACATACTCGTGAGGAACATATTCAAAACGTTTTGGCGATTCTTCGACGAGTGGAAGAGTTTGGATTTAAATGCAAACTATCAAAATGCGAATTCTTCCAAAAACAGGTAAACTACTTGGGATATTTAATATCTAAAGACGGCAAAAGAGCTAATCCTGATCGAGTATCTGCTATTTCCAACATTGCAATTCCCTCCTCAGTAAAGGAGGTGGAATCTTTCATCGGAAAAGTTAACTACTATTCTAAATTCATTCCTATTTTTTCTTCTTTGTGTGCTCCTTTAAATCAACTTCGTCGAAAAAATCAAAAATTCTTCTGGAATGCTGACTGTCAATTAGCATTTGACAAATTGAAATCGTACTTAATGAAAGAACCTCTACTAGTACATTATGACCCAAATTTACCTGTAATTTTAAATACTGATGCTTCTGCTTATGGGGTAGGGGCAGTGATTTTCCATCGATTTCCCAATGGCGATGAACTTCCAATAGCTTTTGCATCAAAGACGTTGTCGGCAGCTGAAAAGAATTATTCGACAATTGAAAAAGAGGGTTTGGCGATTGTGTATGCGGTTAAAAAATTTCATCAGTATTTATCAGGACGACAGTTTGAGATTTTAACAGATCATCAGCCACTATTGGCAATTTTTTCACCAAAAAAGGGCTTGCCACAGCATACTGCCCTGAGGTTACAACGATGGGCTCTGGTCTTGACCAACTACAACTACCATATTCAGTATAAACCAGGGAAAACTAATTTTGTCGCTGATTCGCTTTCAAGACTACCCGCTGGTCCGGATACATCGGTTTCAGATAAAATTTGTTTTGATCCATCTATTCATCAGATTCACTGTTCTTCTTATCAACATTTAAAAATATATGCTTCGGACATTGCAAAGAGCACAAAAACATGTACTATACTTCAAAAGGTATTACATTACAGCAGATTCGGTTGGCCGAAGAATTTTAATCCAAAAAATAGTCCCCAGCTTCAACCATACTTTCAGATTCGTAACAATATTTCTACGGACAATGATGTACTCTTAATTGGGAAAAGAGTTATCGTACCAAAATCTCTTCAACCACATATACTTCAAACTTTACATTCTTCTCATTTTGGCATCGTTAAAATGAAACAACAATGTCGAGAATACTGTTGGTGGCCAACACTTAATGCAGATATAGAAAAAATTGCTAAGAGTTGTCGTATTTGTGCAAAATACGCCATATCTCCACCAAGAGCCGAATCAACGTGGCCAGAACCTGAAACTGTTTGGTCAAGATTACATATTGACTTCGCAGGTCCTTTCTTGGGGAAAAAGTGGTTAGTTATGGTGGATGATAAGTCTAAATTTGCGGTGGTTAAAGACATGAATAATAACACAACAGCCTCAGCTGTAATTGCCACTTTAGAAGAAATTTTTACTAACTACGGATACTGCGAATGTATTGTGTCCGATAATTGGCCACCGTTTATTAGCAAAGAGATTCAAGATTACTTCAACAAAAATAGAATTCAACATATTACCACAGCACCATACCACCCATCAAGCAATGGTGCTGCAGAACGATTCGTTCGTTCATTTAAGGAGGCTTTAAAAAAACTTGTGGATGAGGGGAAATCGATAAAAGAGGCACTGAAAATATTTTTACAAAAATACAACTGGTCAGTCCATTCCTCGTCATTAAAAATACCAGCAGAGATAATGTTTTCAAGGTCAATTCGAAATGATCTTTATTTACTTCGACCAAAAGATAAATGTACGAAATTTGAAGGCAGTAAATTTAAAGTAAATGAACCAGTGTGGGTACGTTTAAAAAAAACTGATTCTAAATGGATACCGAGTGTTATTGAAAAGATTTTAAGTCGTCATATGTTTCAAGTAAAACTTAATAATCGTACTTGCAAGATTCATGCAGATCAGATTCGCAAACAAACTATGTATATATCTCCTGGAGTAGCCGCAACTGATCTTGGTTTGGGAAATGCTTCAACTTCAACACCCACAAATGGTTTAATTACATCTAATGCTTCATCTTCAACACCCATAAATGGGTTTATTACATCTAACTCTCAAATATCGGTGACGTCGCCTCTTCAACCACGACCTCGACGAAACTGTGGAAAACCAGATCGCCTATGTTATCAAACTTTGGGAAAATGATGTAAATAAAAACTGAGTAGTGTTTTGTTTTGTTATATTTTGATTTTGATTAATAAAAAATGTTTTTTAGTTTTGGATTTTTAAATAACAAATACGCATTAAATTTTCTTAAAAATCTATATCCCCTAGACGAGTTAAATGTATGACAGACCTCCAATATTTTTTAAATACATAAAAAATAAATAAAAAAAATTGCCGATTATTTCTTTTAGGTACATACTTAATTTTGACAATCTGGAGAATATAAATTAGTTTCCGTTACCTCAAAAAAAAAAAAAAATTGTTTAATTTTTTTTTTTTTTTTATACCCTCCAACTACAGTATGGGGGTATACTCACTTTGTCATTCCGTGTGTAACGCATCGAAATATCGGTCGGGGACCCCATAAAGTATATATATTATTGATCAGTGATCGATTCTAAGACATTCTAGCGATGTCCGTCCGTCCGTCCGTCCGTCTGTCCGTCCGTCCGTCCGTCCGTCTGTAGTTAACACGATGCAGTCCAAAATAAAAGAGCTAGATCCCTCAAGTTTGGCACAAATATGTCTTGTATTCCTAGGCAGGTTAACTTCGGAAATTGGCCAAATCGGACCAGGGGGAAAAAAGTTCCCCCTTGAAGAACTAAACCAACCTCTAAAAAAATACACTTTTTTACATGTTTTTTTGTATTTTTGTTAAGTAAATGAAACATTCGGTATATTTATCGCGATGGGAAGGTGCTCTCAACGTCCCCCACTGACCTTATCAACCCCCCCCCCCCCAAAAAAAAAAAAAGATACGCCCCTGACAAATTTTTGTTTTAATTTTTTTTTTTTTTTCATTTTGGAGGGTATAAAAGATTCGGCACAGCCGAATTTAACACTCTCACTTGTTTTTTTTGTAAAGGACATTTTTTGAAAAATTTTTAAAAATTCGTCCTGTGAAGCAATCCATCCATACATACATATTTTGTATTTAATTTTTATTTTTTTAGGACATCAGCTCATAGCGCTGACATGCTTCACACGTAAAGGGTAAAATCTACACTGAAAATAATTACTCTGTTAAATACTCTGTAAAATGACTGTAATCTCAATTCGACAGATATATGTCAAAGTTATCTGCCCAAATAAAGATTTTAAGAAAATACTTTGTATTTCCTTGTGACCGAAAAACAAAATTTTATCTGTAATTTTACTTTTTAGTTTGTAATCTCTATTTGACAGATAATAAAAAATTTTAAAAATTTGTGAGGGATCGCCTTAGAAATTGTTGATAGGGTATTAGTATATTCCGAAGAAATGTTTAGACTTAAAAATTTATGGGGGTCGGTCTTGGATATGACCCCTCTATGACGCACCATTGAAGCAGTAAAAATGATTTTAAATGCTTAATTTGTTGGCATATTTCAAAGTGTTAACAAAAACAAGTACAAAAATGTTCCGAAAAAAGTAAAAAAAAGTACCAACAAATAGAAAAAATCATTTGTATGTAGCATCATTAGAAAGTACCAAAATACTTAAAAATCAAGTACAATAAGAACAGCGTGACAGGCATATTTTATAAAAAAAATTGTTAAAACCGCGCGGTCAGTTTTTTTTTCCAAGGAATGCTAAAAAAAAAGTTTGTAAAATTACAAGTTAAAGGTCTTGTAAATCTATTTTACAAAAATTCTTGTATTTTTAATAAAACGATAACTACAGTTTGCTTTGTAATTTTACTATTATATGTTGGTAATTTTTTTTTTTTACTTTTCGGATTAATTTTGTTAAAAATCATTTTTTATAAATAAAAAATTACATGAAAAAAATTTTTGAAAATTATTTATGTTCCGGACACAAACATTTTTTAAGCAGTTGTAAGCTTAAGCAAAAAAAAATAATTTTTACACCATTTTTTGGTAATTTGCTTAGTAAAATAACACAATTTTTATGTGTTTTTACTATATTATTGTTCTAGCTTTTTTTTTTTGTATTTTTACCATTTTTTGGTAATTTTACCATATTTTTTTTTTAATCTGGCAACTAAAATGTCAATAAAAAGCTGCCAATTATGGAAAATTAAGTTTTTTTATTTTAAAAGGTACTTAAACATCCAATCTACAATATCCAAATACTTTTTTTTAATTTTTTAAAAATACTTGCAAAAATAATTAAAAATTCGAAAAAAAATCAGTTCAGGTCAGGGATGTTAAATGGGGTTTTCAATTTTGTACCAACTTTAAAAAGAAATAGTACTTTTTGGACCCTCGCGGTACCATTTTTTAATTTAATAAAAACTTAACTGAAACAAATGAAAGCATTCGGTTGTACCCCACCTCTCCCAAAATGCAAACAAACTAAAAAAAATAACATTTTTCAGGGGCGTTTTTGAACAATTTATTGAAATCTATTCTGCAGACAAATGTCTCATTGTCCGTTAATTTATCTATAGGAAATATTCTCAGAATTCTAGAATTTTTCGACAAGAAAAATGTATCTCAGTGTGTATCACGAAAATTGTGTCAAGATCTCAGAATTCTTCTAAAGATGGTTCCAAATCTGCAATTAATACTATCTTCATTAATTGTCTATTAATAACTCACTGATACTTCTGTGGAAAATTGTTTGATAAAAGTGAGTAAAAATATTTTTCTTAAGTGTCCAATTCTGATACCGTTTCTTTTTTTGTAAAAAATTTTTGTAAAAATTTAAATTGAAAACTATTTTAAACTGTTTTAAAATAATGGGTAAAAACTAAAAAAGAGTCTCATTTATGGTGTAAATCGGTCTAGCATTAGTTCCCTTTTGAGCATTTTTTTAAAGTAAAGCTAAGTACTCTGTTTCTTACGGTGAAAATTTCACTTAAACTTTAAACGCCTCAAATTGCAATAAAACATTTAAAAATCAAGAACTTTTGACAATGATAAGAAAGAAACGATCATAACAAAACTGAAATGTCACTTTTTCACGGCAATTTAAATTGTCTTGTATAATAAAAATGAGTGAAAACTTTTTTAACAATTTCCTCTTAATTCCTCGCGTTGCCAATTTTTTTTTTTTTATATGGAGTTTGACAGATTTTTTCCCGTGAAACCGAACAGAGTACTTAGCTTAAAGAAAAAAAGCTGGGGTATTTTACCAATATTTCGATGAGTTATAAAGAAAGAAACTGGAAATTTTAAAATTGTACCAAATGAGTCGTGGTAGTACCACGGTACTTTTGCAAATCAAAATGTACCAAAAAAAGTACAATTGTACTAACTTTAACATCCCTGGTTCAGGTTGTTGAAGTGCTACTCCAGCTGCCGAAGAAGGAAAAATACGATACACCAATGGAAAAAAACATTTAAATTTACAAAAAAAATATGTAAATAAACCAAATTTTTTGAAAATTTACAAAACAAATATGAAAATTAAAAAAAAAAAATTGTATACTTACAGAAAAAAGTTGTAATTTTAAAAAAATGAAGTAGAAAATACAAAAACAATATTGTAAATTTACAAATTATTTGGTTAAACTACTGTTTTTACGGCAAAAAATAAGAACAAATTTTATATTTACAACAAAAATTGTAAATTTACCACTTTTTATTGTAAATGTACAAGTTTTTTTATCATAAAAAACTGTAGTTTCACCAAACAATTTGTAAATTTACAATTTTATTTTTTGATTTTCTATTTTATTTCGTAAATTTACAACTTTTTTTGTATATCTACAATTTGTTTTGTAAATTTGATTTTTTTTTTTGCAAATATACAATTATTATTGTAAGTATACGAGTTTTTCAACAAATTTTGCGGTAAAAACTGTAGTTTAACCAAATAATTTGTTAATCTACAATTTATTTTTTTGATTTCTCTTTTTTCTTTGTAAAATAACAAGAACAAAGTTTACAAATTTGTTTTGTAAATTTAACGAATTTTTTGTTAAACCAATTTACAAATTACCACCGTAACATTACGGGAATTTTTTCTAGTATATATTTTACAAAACCTGCCCGTAAAATTACAGGGATTTTATGTCATTTTACAAACTTTTTTTTGAGTGTACTTTATTAGTTGTAGTTTAAAATAAATTTAGTTTTGAGGGTGACATTTGCTGAGGTTTTTTCTAATCTCTTTGAATGTCTAAAAGTAAGTGGTAAAATGAGGTATTTCCCACTTCGCGACTTGGCCGACCCCTTAGAGGTAGGTAACATGAATAAATGTTTTTTTTTACAAACTTGGGTACACTCAAAAAAAAAAGTTTGTAAAATTACAAGTAAAAGGTCTTGTAATTCTAATTTACTAATATTTTTGTCTTTTTACAAAAATTGTTGTATATTTAATAAAACGAAAACTACAGTTTGCTTTGTTATTTTACTATTATATGTTGGTAAATTTATTTTACAAATTTTTTAGGTAAATTTACAAAAAAGTGAATTATTTTACAAATTAAAAAAATATTACAAGGTGTTTAGTTTTTTTACACAAGAAAACTGTAATTGTGCAACAAAATTTTACTTGATGTTATTTGGTCTTTCTACCAAAAAAATGTTTTATTACAAACATTTTTTTTTTAAAGATCGTTTACAAGGTTTTCAGTTTGAAATGTATGTATTGAAAAGTACAAAATTCCAATTATTCAACAATAGGATACGCAAAAATTTTCTAAGTCCAGATTTTTTTTTGCGTTTTGGAGTAAAAAATTTAGTTAAAAAAAATTTTTTATAAATAAAAAATTTCATGAAAAAATATTTTGGAAGTTTTTTAAGTTCCGGACACAAACATTTTTCAACGAATTGTAATCTTTAGCAAAAAATTAAGTAAAATACCACAATTTTTATGTGTTTCTACTATATAATTGTTCTAGTTTTTTTTTTTTGTATTTTAACCATTTTTTTTTTGTAATTTTACCATATTTTTTTGGTAATTTTTTTTACATTTGGCACCTAAAATGTCAATAAAAAGCTGCCAATTATGAAAAATTAAGTTTTTCTTATTTTAACAGGTACTTAAGCATCCAATCTACAATATCCAAAAAAAAAAAAAAAAAATCCGATTTTTTAAAAATACTTGTAAAAATAATTAAAAATTCAAAAAAAAATTGTTTTTTTTTTTTGACTAATTTTTCCTGAAAATATAAGAAATTTCTTGTGTAGCCTCTTTCGCAATTCTCATATGTTCTACTTAAGAAAAACGAAATGTCGAAAAAAATAAAAAAGTGCAGTGTTATACATTAAAAAGTTTGTTAAAAGTGTTCAAGTGAAAAAAAAAACAAGTAAGAAAGCTATATTCGGCTGTGCCGAATCTTTAAATACCCTCCACCAATGCACATAGGGGCAGCTATATGGGGCTTCTTGGCAACAATTCATTTTTTAAAAAAGCGATTTTGCTATTATTGTTATTTTATATCGAAAGCCTATACTTTTCTACGCTTGACTGCATTTTTACTTTTTTTATTTATCCATTTTCCGTTTCTTGGCACTGTGTTAAATTTAGTAAAAGTTCAAAAAAACAAAAAAAAATATTTTAAATAGTCTTAAGTTGAAAACTCAAAATGAAAGGTAAACAAATAAAAAATGTTGGAACTATACACATAAATTAAAAGGTAATTTTAGCACAAATTATTTTTATTCATTCTGACCAAATTGCATTGAATATTAGAAAAGTTTATAGCCGTTCTAAGAACATCCTTTTTATGACGATTTTTAAAACATAAGTTTAAAGGTCAAAAAGTCAAGACTTATCCTACATTATCCTTAGATATTTTTATACAGTGGTAAGTGGTATAATTCTTTACTAGAATCAGTCATAGAAACTTGCACGAAAAGCGCCCGCTTTGTGAAACTGCACTTTAAAAATATGACTTTTTATACCCTCCACTCTGTTGATAGAGGGTATATATAAGTTTGTCATTCCGTATGTAACACATTGAAATATTGGTTTAGGACCCCATAAAGTATATATATTCATGATCCTTGATCGATTTTAAGTCGATCTAACGATGTCCGTCTGTCTGTCTGTCTGTCTGTCTGTCTGTCTGTCTGTCTGTCTGTCTGTCTGTCTGTCTGTCTGTCTGTCTGTCTGTCTGTCTGTCTGTCTGTCTGTCTGTCTGTCTGTCTGTCTGTCTGTCTGTCTGTCTGTCTGTCTGTCTGTCTGTCTGTCTGTCTGTCTGTCTGTCTGTCTGTCTGTCTGTCTGTCTGTCTGTCTGTCTGTCTGTCTGTCTGTCTGTCTGTCTGTCTGTCTGTCTGTCCGTCCGTCTGTCTGTCTGTTGAAATCACGTTTTTGGCAATAATCCGGAACCGATTTTAACGCTTGGGGTAGTTGCGGAATTTATCCAGGCAAAAACTAGTGTATTTTTTTTTGAAATCGGTTAAGTACTTTAAAAGTTATGAGTGAATTACTGAAAAAACTCTTAGTGATTTTCATCATAACCCTAAATTAATTCATATTTTGTGTAGATACATACATAACAAAGAATACGGAAATGAAAAAAAAAACGGAGAAAAAGAAAAAAATGTTTACAAAAAAACTTTAAAATATGTAAAACAAAATCTAAATTTAATTAAAAAAAAGTTCGTTAAGTAATAATAAAAAATTTAATTGTTATTTTTATGTACAAAGCATGTGTGTGTGTCCGTTTTTTTGCTTCGTCATATTAACGGGGTTGCCAGACTTTTTTTGGCTTTGTCGCAAACTCGGATGTAAAATATCGCCAAAATTCAATTTTGTTCAGATTTCTTAAAAAAAAATATTTTTATTTAAAAAAAATAAATTTTGTTAAATAATAAAAGACACAAATAAACTTTATGGCAAAAATCGCCCAAATCCGGAAAATCTATATATATAAAAGAGTAATATGACTGACTGACATACTCATTCATCATCGCCCAGCCCAAACCGCTAAAGTTAGAAACTTGAAATTTGGACTGTAGGTTGACGTCCCGGAATAAAGATTCACTAAGGCTGGATTTTTGCCAATGTTGATTCTAAGGGGGTAAAATGGGTAAAAAACTGTACTTTTGGTACTTTTTATATCTCCCGATATAATGGTCATAGAAACTTGAAATTTGGACTGTATGTTACCCTCCCGCAATATAGATCCACTATGGCTGGAGTTTTGCCAATGGTAAGGGGGTAAAAAGGGTAAAAAACTGTACTTTTGGTACTTTTTAAATCTCCTGATATAATGATCATAGAGACTTGAAATTTGGACTGTATGTTCACCTCCCGGAATATAGATCCATTAAGGCTGGATTTTTGCCAGTGTTGATTCTAAGGGGGTCAAAAGGGTAAAAAAAATACTTTTGGTGCTTTTAATATCTCCTGAAATAATGGTCATAGAAAATTGAAATTTGGACAGTATGTTCACATCCTAGAATATATGTAGATCCAGTACGGCTGGATTATTGCCAATGTTGATTCTAAGAGGGTAAAAAGGGAAAAAATCTGTACTTTTGGTACCTTTTATATTTCCTTAAAAAATTGTCACATAGACTTGAAATTGGGACTGTATGTTCACCTCCCGGAATATAGATCCCCTAAGGCTGGGTTTTTGCCAATGATGTTTCTAATAGGGTAAAAAGGGTAAACATATGTACTTTTGTTACATTTTATATTTCCTTAAATAATGGTACTAGAAAATTGAAATTTGCAATGTCGGTTTACCTTCCGGAAAAAAGATTCACTAAGGCTCGGGTTTTGTCAATGTTGATTCTACAGGGGTAAAATAGTACTTTTGGTACTTTTATTTTATTTACTGAAATAATGGTTATTCAAACCTGAAATTTAGAATGTAGGATCCTTTAGTGAAATAAAACATTTTGGAACAAGTACTTTCTGAAAATTCAGTACCGTTTTCAAAAAGTACCTTTTATAAAAGGTTCCTTTATAAAAAGTACTTTTTATAAAAAGAACCTTTTATGAAAAATACCTTTTATAAAAAGTACCTTTTATAAAAAGTGCCTTTGATACAAAGTACCTTTTATAAAAAATACCTTTTATAAAAAGTACCTTTAATAAAATGTATCTTTTATAGAAAGTACCTTTTATTAAAAGTACCTTTTATAAAAAGTACCTTTTATAAAAAGTACCTTTTAAAAAAAGTACCTTTTAAAAAAAGTACCTTTTATTAAAAGTACCTTTTATAAAAAGTACCTTTTATAAAAAGTACCTTTTATTAAAAGTACCGAAAGTACACTTTTTGGTACTTTTTTATTTCTTGAGGTATAAATAAAACAAACTTTTTTGTTTTTAAATCATTACATTGGTGGAGGGTATTTAAAGATTCGGCACAGCCGAATATAGCTTTCTTACTTGTTTTTTACTAATAAACCACATGCAGTCCAAACCAAAAATGCTAGACCCCTTAAACTTGGCACGAATATATCTATTGGTCATAGGGTGATTAAGTTCCAAAATGGGCAAAATCGGACCAGGTGAAAAAAGCTTCCCCTTAAAGAATTAAACAAGTAAAAAAGTTAAATTCGGCCTTGCCGAATGTAGTGATACCCTCCACAAAAAGATTATTGGAAAAAATTTATTTAAAAGGAAAATTACTTTTAAAAAAAAAAAATTTGAAAAAAAATTTCCGCGAAAAAATGTTGGTAAAAAAAATCCGCGATTTTTTTGTCAAAAAATATGTTCCTACTTGTTTAAATACCATTAGTGTTCAATTATGTTCACATATGTCAACCAAAAGCCGAATTAACGCATTTTGTATTTTTAGGTTATGTTGAATGTACTGAAATTTTTGAGGTGTGCTTACATTTTCGTTCATAACTTTTGAACCGCTGAACCGATATCGCTCAGATGCAATACCAAACTTCTCGGGAGAACTTCCAATAAATATGTTAAGTTTCAGTCATGTCTGTGCAATATTTTGTCCGCGACAGCATTTTCCACAGACAGACATACAGACAGACGGACAGACGGACAGACCGACAGACGGACAGACGGACAGACGGACATCGCTAGAATGTCTTAAAATCGATCGAGCATCATGAATATATATACTTTATGGGGTCCTAAATCGATATTTCGATGAGTTACAAACAGAATGACAAACTTATATATACCCTCTTTCACTAAGTGGAGGGTATAAAAAAATCTTGGGAAACACGATTTTTAGAGGGTTTTCTTACATTTGTTCAACACATCAAAAAATTTTATGACAATAAGTTCCTTGACCTACCAAATAAATAAGTGGAGTAGCATATGCCATTTATATTTATATTTGGGGGCGTGGCTATGAAAATAATATATAAATTTGATAAAATTGTACTATTTTAGCATATATATCATACTTAATTAATTTGTAAATACCTATTGCGAGGAAGAAGGTATCCCCAGACACCTCTATTAACGTCCCCATGACCGATTTTAATCCCAACTTCCAAAAATAAATTGATAACAGTTTTTTTTTTTAATTATAAATTTATACGATATAACTTTTTTTAGTGGAACATTTGGTGTGGAATATTTCATATGTATGTAATTCTAATACTTACTTATTTTAGCGATAGCTATGTCTATATATTAACATAAAAATTTACAAAATTTTATACTTCAAACTATTTATTTTTTTTTCGTTTTTGCGCATTTTTTCGCAATTTTGCAATGAAAGTCTTACATTTTTTTACATAAATTTAATCGAAAAGCTGCGCTCTTTAAAACGGTGGGCATATCGACTACAAAAATCCAGCGGTTTAATTGATGCCATAAAACATACCATTTTGCCCCTATGTGCAATGTAATGATTAAAAAAAACAAAAAAGTTTGTTTTATTTATACCTCAGGAAATAAAAAAGTACCAAAAAGTGTACTTCCGGTACTTTTAATAAAAGGTACCTTTATTGAAAGGTACTTTTTATAAAAGGTACTTTTTATAAAGGGTACTTTTTATAAAAGGTACTTTTATAAAAGGTACTTTCTTATAAAAGGTACTTTTTTTAAAAGGTACTTTTATGAGAGGTACTTTTTATAAAAGGTACTTTTTATAAAAGGTACTTTTATAATTGTTACTTTTTATAAAAAGTTATTTTATAAAAGGTACTTTTTATAAAAGGTACTTTTTTATAAAAGGTGCTTTTTATAAAAGGTACTTTTTATAAAAGGTACTTTTTATAAAGGGTACTTTTTATAAAAGGTACTTTTTATAAAAGGTACTTTTTATAAAAGGTACTTTTTATAAAAGGTACTTTTTATAAAAGGTACTTTTATAAAAGGTACTTTTTATAAAAGGTACTTTTTATAAAAGGTACTTTTTATAAAAGGTACTTTTTATAAAAGGTACTTTTTATAAAAGGTACTTTTTATAAAAGGTACTTTTTATGAAAGGTACTTTTTATAAAAGGTACTTTTTATAAAAGGTACTTTTTATAAAAGGTACTTTTTATAAAAAGTACTTTTTATAAATGTACTTTTTATAAAAGGTATTTTTTATAAAAGGTACTTTTTATAAAAGGTACTTTTTATAAAAGGTACTTTTTATAAATGGTACTTTTTATAAAAGGTACTTTTTATAAAAGGTACTTTTTATAAAAGGTCCTTTTTATAAAAGGTACTTTTTATAAAAGGTACTTTTTATAAAAGGTACTTTTTATAAAAGGTACTTTTATAAAAGGTACTTTTTATAAAAGGTACTTTTATAAAAGGTACTTTTTGAAAACGCTACAGAATTTTCGGAAAGAACTTGTTCTAAAATGTTTTATTATACTAAAGGATCTTACATTCTAAATTTTAAGTTTGAATAACTATTATTTCAGTAAATAAAAAAAAGTACCAAAAGTACTTTTATACCCATTAGTGAATCTTTTTGCCGGAAGGTGAATCGACATTGCAAATTTCAATTTTCTAGTACCATTATTTAAGGAAATATAAAATGTAACAAAAGTACATATTTTTACCCTTTTTACCCTATTGGAAACATCATTCGCAAAAACCAAGTTTTAGGGGATCTATATTCCGGGAGGTGAACATACATTCCAAATTTCAAGTCTATGTGACAATTTTTTAAGGAAATATAAAAGGTACCAAAAGTACAGATTTTTTCCCTTTTTACCCCCCTATAATCAACATTGGAAATAATCCAGCCGTACTGGATCTATATTCCAGGATGTGAACATACTGTCCAAATTTCAAGTTTCTATGACCATTATTTCAGGAGATATAAAAAGCACCAAAAGTACAGTTTTTTACCCGTTTGACCCCCTTAGAATCAACACTGGCAAAAACCCACCCCTTATGGATCTATATTCCGGGAGGTTAACATACAGTCCAAATTTCAAGTCTCTATGATCATTATATCAGGAGATTTAAAAAGTACCAAAATACAGTTTTTACCCTTTTTACCCGCTTAGAATCAACAGTGGCAAAAATCCAGCCTTAGTGGATCTTTATTCCGGGAGGTCAACCTACAGTCCAAATTTCAAGTCTCTAACTTCAGCGGTTTGGGCTGGGCGATGATGAATGAGTATGTCAGTCAGTCACATTACTCTTTTATAAATATAGATTTTCCGGATTTGGGCTATTTTTGCCATAAAGTTTATTTCTGTCTTTTATTATTTAACAAAATTTATTTTTTTTAAATGAAAATATTTTTTTTTTGAGAAATCTGAACAAAATTGAATTTTGGCGATATTTTCCATCCGATTTGGCGACAAAGCCAAAAAAAAGTCTGGCAACCCCGTTAATATGACGAAGCAAAAAACGGACACACACACACACATGCTATGTATGTACATAAAAATAACTCAATTTTTTTATTATTACTTAACGAATTTTTAATTAAATTTAGATTTTGTTTTACATATTTTAAAGTTTTTTTTTGTAAAGATTTTTTTCTTTATCTCCGTTTTTTTTCATTTCCGTATTCTTTGTTATGTATACACACAAAATATGAGTTAATTTAGGGTTATGTTAAAAAAACAATGACATTTTTCAGAAAACCACTCACAACTTTTAAACTACTTAACCGATTTCAAAAAAAAAAATACATCGGTTTTTGCCTGGGAAAATTATGCAACTTTTGGTACCCCAAGCGTTTAAATCGGTTCCGGATTATTGCAAAAAACGTGATTTCAACAGACAGACAGACAGACGGACGGACGGACAGACAGACAGACAGACGGACATCGTTAGATCGACTTAAAATCGATCAAGGATCATGAATATATATACTTTATGGGGTCCTAAACCAATATTTCAATGTGTTACATACGGAATGACAAACTTATATATACCCTCTATCACCAGAGTGGAGGGTATAAAAATCATTTCCGGTTGTTGAAGTGCTACTCCAGCTGCCGAAGAAGGAAAAATAAGTTGCACCAATGGAAAAAAAAACCTTTAAATTTACAAAACAAATATGAAAATTTAAAAAAACAAAATTGTATACTTACGAAAAAGTTGTAATTTTACACAAATCAAGTAAAAAATACAAAAACAATATTGTAAATTTACAATTTTTTTGGTTAAACTACTGTTTTTACGGCAAAAAATTAAAAAAAAATGGTATATATACAATAAAAATTGTAAATTTACCACTTTTTATAGTAAATATACAAGTTTTTTGCCATAAAAACAGTAGTTTATCCAAACAATTTGTAAATTTACAATTTTGGTTTTTGATTTTCTACTTTATTTTGTAAATTTACAACTTTTTTTTGTAAGTTTACAATTTTTTTTGTAAATTTGAATTTTTTTTTTGCAAATTTACAATTTTTATTGTAAGAATACGTGTTTTTCAATATTTTTTTGCGGTAAAAACAGTAGTTTAATCAAATAATTTGTTAATCTACAATTTATTTTTTTCATTTTCTATTTTTTATTTGTAAAATAAGAACCTTTTTCTGTAAGTTTACAATTTTGTTTTGTAAATTTACCAAATTTTTTTGTAAATTTCCAAAAAAATGTTCACCTCGAAGTTAATATTTTACAAAAAAAAATTGTAAATTTACATTTTCTTTTGTTAAATCAATTTACAAATTATCCCCGTAACTTTACGGGGATTTTTGCTAGTACATATTTTACAAAACCTGCCCCGTAAAATCACGGGGATTTTATGTCATTTTACAAACTTTTTTTTTTTGAGTGTACACGCTTCATTAAAAAAAAAATGATAAGTTAAACCTACTTGCAACACTTTTAATATAACGTGACAACAAATTTGCAGCTTCAACCACTGTTGGAAATAAAGCCATATATGGCTTTGTTACTAATTTTAATATTTTTTAAAAATGTTCATCATTAGTTTGCGGAGAGTGTGGAAATATATTTCCACGTAAATCCTTCTACACAAAAAAAATTATTTAGCGAAGCCGCTAAATTAATTTATGGAGTTTAAAATGGCGTACGGACATAGCGCCCAAGGTCTTGTCGCCCAAAACCGTAAATGTCATCTCGCCCAAGCTGCGACATATAGCCCAAAATGACAGGTCTAAAAATTTTATTTCTGCCAAAACCAAATTGTCAAAAAATCCAAAATATTTTTTTTTGGACGAAATGTCGAAATTATGACTTCTATGATTTGTTTTTTTTTTTTTTTTTTTTAAATAAAGGTTTTCTGCGTAGCCGGCCTTTGGCCGGGCTTAGGGATTACATACTACATGCATTAAACCCACCCTCTCTGCAAACCAAAGCTATTTTGGTTATCAGGCCTTTTTGAGGCATAACAAATTTGATAGCGCAAAGGCCTGCTACCCTAGAAAACTTTACTTTGCGGAGGGGGTGGGTTTAATGCATGGAATTTGTAATCCCTAAGCCCGGCCAAAGGCCGGCTACACAGAAAAACTTTTTTTTTTAACAGTCTTTAAATTAAAAACCCTGTCAATAAAAAATTGGTGCGTCTAGACCCCTCTAAGTTCTGAGGTTCCTGGTATATGTGGTTTTTTAATTTAAAGATAGTCAAAAAAAAAAAAAAATTTCTGCCTAGCCGGCCTTAGGCCGAACTTAGGGATTACAAACTCCATAAATTAATTTAGCGGCTTCGCTATATATTTTTTTTTTTGTGTAGCAGGATTTGCGGGAAAATATATTTCCACATTTTCAAATATATTTCCACATTTTCAACCTAACCTAACCTAAGGCCATATGGCGTTATTTCCCATTGAATTGAGAAATAAGGCCATATGGCCTTATTGCCTATTTCCCAATTCAATGGGAAATAAGGCCATATGGCCTTATTGCCTATGGCTTTATTTCACCCCCCATCTTTCTTAGTAGTGTACCAATCCAAGAACTATTAATGGATTTTTATGCAGTCACTATCTAAGATTAATCATGTTATGTTCAGTTTTTAATATGACATAGTTCAATTTTTAGTTTTAGGAAGCTAGACTGCTGATTTGTCCCAGTGTGCAACGCCTGGTTTAATTAAATGGTTAAGTTTTAGTTTAGTTTTTTATTTGTTGTATGATACTTATTATTAAATGAAAAACACATTGTTTAATTTTCTGTGTTTAACCCTTTCACTCCCCTTGTACACTACAGTGTACACATCTTTAAAAAATCATTAAAAATAAACTGTCCAACATTTTTGTGTTTTGTTTGGACAAAATTGATCATTGAAGAGTTATCTTTACGATAGATGTGTTCGGAAAAATAAATTTGCAATCCGGTGGGCTCTACACGCAATATTTGTTGGCAAAATGGACATTTTTCAAATAATTTAAAAATATTGCAAAACAAAATAAACGTTAAAAAATTCTCAAAAATCGAATAATAATCGTACAAGCTTTCCAAAAAGCGGATTTTGTAGAACTTTTCGGTACAAAAAATACAAAATTCGAATTTCGGAAATATGTTCACTCGTTCATGAGTTATTGCATGTGAAAGCTTTAAGTTTGGTTGGAAATATCTCCGCTAGGGGGCGCGGTAGACCAACGAAATCAACAAAATGTTTTTAATTTGCATAAATCTACATTTTCACAAACTTTGGTCAATAAATTCCTAGCCAAAAAAAGTCGGTAGTGAAAGGGTTAAGAGCTTATTTTATGACTTTTTGTGCTTATATTTATGTAAAATGCGTATTATTTAACAATAAGTAGTAAATTTACAAACATTTTTAAGAGTATATAAATAAAAATAAATAAAGGACCTTATTAAAACATAAAAAATAAGTATAAAACAGGTTTAAAAACCAAATTTCTATACGGAATTAAAATTATAATTGTAAGAAATTCATTATAAATAAGCACATAAATAGACCAACAATTAGGCCGACAATTTATCTTAAAAACCGCCAGGTGGTGTTGGAATGTCTGTTGTACCAGGCTCAAGCGTTGTGGGAGCAGCCGTTGGAGCAGCAGTTGGAACAACACTTATACCGCTTAAACATGCATCTAACTCACTATATGTCCTTGTAGACTCTTCAATATAAACACGAGAACATTCATCGGTACAACGATTTTGTTCAAATACAATATTATTATGTCTGAATAGAATATATTCCATTCTCTCTCTGGAAATATTTTGGATACTAAAAGCAGTTGAAATAGTTTCGGTAGCCTAAAATAAAAAAAAAATAATAGTAGGTACACATTAAATATTGTATAAAAAATATATTGTAAAATAACTAATAATACCCACTTTCCGCTATTATACTTTTCCATTATACAAGCGAAATTTCACCATGTTAGGGAAAAATTTTATAAAAAATTTTGGCCAGAAATTGTTCACTTATTAGATACGACTAGGTTTTGATCAAAAAGAATTACATAAATCTTTAAGAATTTGCTAAATTTTGATGTGTATAATGGAAATATGTGATAATGTAAAGTAGGTATAACATGTATCTAAGAGTGAAAATATGGGCACTCAATAAATTATATTACACTCAAAAAAAACTTTTTAATTTTAAAACTTTTCTACCAATACAATTGTAAATTTACAACTTTTTTGACGCGATAAACTTTACAAGGAAGTCGTGACTTCACTAGATTTTTTAAGAGAATTCCTCGTAAAAATTACGAGTTTTTTTGTAATTTAACAATTTTTTTACCAATAAAATTGTAAATTTACAACTTTTTTGGCAAAATATAACTAACAAGGAATTCTCATGAATTTACTAGATTTGTTACATTACAAAAAAAAATTAAATTTCTATCGAAATTTGTTTGTTAAAAAACAAGGAAAACTGACAAATATTTGCTGTGTTTTTCAATAAGTGGATTTATTTTCGGATTAATCTTATTTAGTTTAAAATAAATATTTTAACATGTCAAAACAAATTTGGAATATTTTTTTTCATAATCTACGATAAATAAGCAATTATAATTATATAGAAAAAATAATAAAAAAGTCTGAAAATTGAAAAAATTTATAAATAAATCAAAATTAATCCAACTAAATTTTATTATTTAATAAGTCCATTTTGGATTAATTTTGATTTATTTATAACTTTTTTAATTTTTCAAATTTTTTTGTTATTTTTTCGGATTATAATTGCAAATTTATCGTAGATTACAGAAAAAAATATTCCTAATTTGTTTTAGTATGTTAAAATATTTTTTTAAACAAAATAAGATTAATCAGAACACAGAAAAAAATATTCAATAGAAAAAAACAATTAACTATTTGCTCAGCTTAAAATTTGACATTCAATTAAATTTTACTTGAATCAATTAACCATTTGCTCAAATCTGAAAAATTCACAAAAAAAATCATAAAAACAAAACAACTCATCATAGTAGGCTTTGAGTAACAATGCGATGAACTCTGTTGCGTTTTCTGTTTTAGTTTTCGTTAGTCGTCAAATAGAAAAGAACTTCCACGCACACAAGACAAAAAAAAAACAAAATAATATAAAGACCGAATTTACATTGGGCAATTTTAATTGCGGCAATTCTGATTTTTTAGTGTATCAGAGAGAGAGATAAAATTCTTCCCTCTCTCTCCGATACACTATAAAATCAGAATTGCGGCAATTAAAATTGCCCTGTCTGAATTTGGACAAAGCACAAAAAAACTATTTAAACAAAAGACTTGATAAGACTGACAAAAAACACTACAACTGTAAAATAATGATTAACCATTCACTCAGATCAAGCATTGGATTAATCAAAAATAACACAAAATTATTGATTAACCGCTCACTCAAATCAAGCATTGGTTTAATCAAAAATAACAGAAAAATAACAATTAACAAATTACTCAAATCAAGCATTGGTTTAATCAAGGAACAGTCAATGACTGACCTACAATTTTCGTGCTTGATCCAACAATTTTCCTCATTAGATGACTTTTAATTAAAATAATGCTCAACCTGGTGTATTTCGTGCTTGATCTAACAACTCATTTTTATCTGTGAACATAAATCCACTTATTGAAAAACACAGCAATTGATAAAATGGGATTACGAGAATTTTTCTGGTAATTTGACAAAGTTTTTTTTTTATGTGTAGAGTTCTAAAGCAATTATGTACTAGTTTGAAAGCAAAAAAGGAAAAAAAAAGAAAAGGAAAGGAAAGGAAAAGAGAAGGAAGAAAGGAAAGATAGATAGAAAAGGAAATAATATCAGAATTTTGATCTATAAAAAATATCTAAGAATCTCGAAATTTTTCTAAAGGAAAAATTTCACGGAATCCTAGAATTTTTCTGTACGAAAAAATCTAAGAATATTACAATTTTCTTAAGCAAAAATTTGAGAATTTTTCTACAGAAATAATCTCACAATTTTTCTGTAGCAAAAATTTGAGAATTTATCTGTAGCAAAAATCTGTGACTTTTTCCATAGGAAAAATATCTCAGAATTTGAGATGTTTTTCATAGTTTTTTTTCTGTAGCAAAAACCTTAGAATTTTTGAAAAGGAAAAATGTTTCGGAATATTATAGTTTTTCTATGAAAAAAAAGACCTGAAATTTTTAAATTTTTCTTTAGGACAAAATTTAGAGTTTTTTTTACTAAGTAATGCGAATGGTAATGATGTGTCATTACCAAGTTTTTGTTAGGTATCATTAGACTATTCGTTTTCGCCAAACTTTCAGCTAAAAAGGTAGAACAAATATTGTTTTTTTTTTTTTTTTTTTTGATTGGACTTAACTTCCCAAGTGAGCCCTATTTTCGCATAACCGTATATCACAAAATCTTTTTTAAATTTTAACTCAGTGAAACTGAAATATATGTTTAAAAAAATCGGCAGTTTTGGAATTTAGAAAAACTGTAAATGCAGTTGTGTAAACAAGACCTTGCACTATCACTGAGCAATGTTTAAGGATTACTCCACTTTATCCGTAAAAGTTACAGAGGGTCAAAGTTGAAAAATCGATAAAAATGGCTTGAAATAATCCATAGTTTTTACCTTCTTTCGCTTTTTTTTAAAAAGTTCTCCTTATATTTCAAGCTTTTCCGGCATAACACAAAGTCAATACATATAAGAGATTATTTTAATGTTGGTGATAGATGCTTCATCTCTTGGTAAGAAGTTATAAGACGGTTAAGTTTTGAAACCAAAAATTAAGAGTTTTTAAATTTTTGAGGTTTTTTTGATCAGGGATTTCGGCCCCCTCTATAAAATGAAAAAAATTGAACTAGAGCTACCAATGTTGTAATTCTTAACATTTTGGAATTAATCCCGTTAATGTGCCACAAATAGTTAAGGAGTTTCAGCAGATCAGAGTTGGTAGCTGTTGTAATACTTAACATTTTGGAATTAATCCCGTTAATGTGCCACAAATAGTTAAGGAGTTTCAGCAGATCAAATTTCGAAAGAAATATCTTAATTTTTCGCGGTTTCATTCGAAATTTGATGGACTCTTGCGTAAACCGAGTTTTTTGTGAGTTTACATAAAAAAATCACTGGCGGGTTTATAAAAAATAAATTGCAAAAATGTTATGGCATTTTTGAAAATTGTGCGAAATTTGCAAACCTGTTTCCTATTTTTTTTAGTAGCAATTAATGCATCATGTTCATTTTAATACACCAAAAGACGTGCCTTAACGAGTAGAACTGATTTGCTTTTTGACTTTTTACTTTGAGCCATTCTGAGCGGAAAGCGCGATGATTTTATCTAAACCTGTTTTGATCTGGCACATCCAAGGCTTTACACGAAATCGGATGAAATTTTTTTTAAATGAAAGCCCACTTGATGTGTCATCATAAAATCAGAGGAGGGTTAAAAAATGTTGATGATTATAGATTTTTTCGGACCATATTAAATTTTCTTGTTATAAAAAAGCATCACCGATTTTTTTAAACTACTGGTACAATGATACGATTTTCCGTGATTTTTTTCAGTAATACCAACGCGCATTGCCTAAATATGTTATAAAAAATTGTGAAACTTTTCTTTTACCGCGAATTAATCGCGATTTTAGGTATATAGATAATTTTTTTTAAATCGTTTGGTCATTAAAGGAATACATTTTTATAACATATATTAGAAGAAATGATATATCCTGGCATGTTTTAATAACGCATGCAACAAATGTGTAGAAAAAAAAAAAATCTTTAAAATATTTTTAAGATTTTTAAAACCGCTAAATCTTAAAACCGCCATAACTTTTGACCCCCTTGCGCGATTTTATTGACGCGAACGAATTTCTTATTTTTAAATAGCTTCTAATATTTATGCCAACTTTCATCGATGTGCCATCAAAACAAAAATCACATCTTTTTTACCACAAAATTTAAGTCTCCTCATATACGCTTACCCAAACAATTTTTAAATTATCCACGCTTATTTTTAGCGTGTATAATTATCGGCGTTAATTTTAAGCTTCGATAAAAAGTGAAGCCAAGTTCACATTTTTACACTCAAAATAATAACTCTGTTAAATACTCTGTAAAATGACTGTAATCTCAATTCGACAGATATTTGACAAAGTTATCTGTCGAAATACAGATTTTATGAAAGTTCTTTGTATTTTCTTGTGACCGAAAAACAAAATTTTGTAAAGTTGGAGTTGCTCATTAAAAACTTGTAATTTTTACAAAAATAAAAAAGTAAATTTGCAATTTGAAAGCATTAAAGCTGGAAATTTAACAATATTTTAATTTTAATTAATTTAATTTTTATTAATGTTTTTGAAGCAGAGAAGTTTTAGTCATAAAATATATTTAACTAAAACTTTGTAAATTTACAGAGTTTTTTTTTGTAAAATTTTGAACTCATAAAATGCATTTAACTAAAACTCTGTTAATTTACGGAGTTTTTTTGGTAAAATTTTTTTCGATTTCATCAATATTTTACAGATAATTCTGTAAATTTACAGTTTTTTTTGATCGAAATCATTTTACAGAGTTTTCTTCGTAAAATAACAAAAAATCTTGCTGGTTGGAAATCTATGGTATTTTCTGCTGGCTCAGCAGAGTATCTCTGTAATTTAACAGAGTGATTATTTTGAGTGTAATGAATTAGCATAGACACAACCCTTTTCTTCTTGTTATAGCAAAAACATAAACCTTTTTTTTATTGTTTGCCTTAATAAATTTTGACACACAACCACAGTGATGCCAAGTACATTTTGTTAAACGTGGATGCGTTTTCGTTTAAACGGTTAATGTTAACATATATACGGTTATGTGAAAACAGGCCTATTGTCAATAACTTATTACACAGCGTGACAAAATCTTGGATGTTAACAGTAACCTGAGATTTGACCATCAATTTTATATATTTCGGCCATGCTAAATCCAATGGTGCAAACCATTTTGAAATCTAAGGCACAGTTTTTTCGCGAAATGTCTTCAGAGATTTTCACGTCCCCGTGAACTTTTTGAAATAAAAAAGTTTTTTTATGCAAAAAAAGTCGATCTTTTGTAATTCAAATTAAAGGACTATAACTGTAGCTACATTTAAAGTACCATATCCGCTATCAAATGTTTGAAACTCAAGTAAAATTTCGCGTTTTATCCCATTTTTCTAATATTTTAGCATTTTCGCGATTTTAAATGCTTAAGTAAATACCGACCTAAACAACCGCTTCAGATAAGTATAGGTGCACCAAATGGGATATATTTCTATGAGAATACGTTTAAACTAGTGCCCCCCATTTCCCGGTTCTCGGTATTCCCGGGAATACCGGTATTCCCGGTTCTGGTACCGGTTTCCCGGTTCTAGATATATTCCCGGGAATACCGGTATTCCCGGTTCTGATCCTGGTACCGGTTCTCAAAAAAGAAAAAAATACCATACAATAAAATATTAAGATTTCACCATTTAATCATTATTTGAGAAATATTTAGTTGTGTTTGTAAAATTATTTAAAAATCAAGTAATTTTTTTTTTTCTTTAAATTCATAAAAAAATAGGAAATGGTGTTTTTCACATGTTTTGTATTATTTTTTGATAAAAGCGAAGAATAAATTTTAATTATACAACATTTTACAAAATATACATACCGGTAGTCCCGGGAATACCGTCAGAACCGGAACCGGGAATACCGGTATTCCCGGGAATACCGGGAATAATTCAAGAACCGGGAAACCGGTTCCATTTCCCGGTAATACCGAGAACCGGGAATACCGGTATTCCCGGTACTACGGTACTGACCGTAGGCACTAGTTTAAACTATCAAGCGCATCACTCGAAAAATGAGCGATTAGTCAAAATCTCTCTATGACAGCATCACTTTTTGTTTGAAATTTGGCACAAATACTTTTTTGAGGTTTTGACACAATATATCAAAATCTGGACCTTGTGGTCCTGTTGGAAAGTGATGCTGTCATAGAGAAATTTTGACAAATCGTGCAATTTTAGTGCTATGCGATTGATAAATGAAAAATATTTTAATGGGAATTTATTTCCTTTGGTGCAAATATACTAAGCTGAAACGGCTGTTTAGGTCGGTATTTATTTAAGCATTTAAAATCGCGAAAATGCAAAAAAAAATTAGAAAAAATGGCATAAAACGCGAAACACTATTACAGTTTTAAACTTTTAGTAGCGGAATTTGTGTTAAAAATGTAGTTACAGATATAATCCTTTAGTTTAAACTAAAAAAGAGCGACGTTTTTGCATACAAAATATTTTATATTTAAAAAACTTTACGGGGAAGTGAAAAACTTTGAAGACGTTTTGCGAAAAAACTGTACCTTAGATTTCAAAACGGCTTGGACCATTGGAATCAGCATTCCCGAATTATGTAAAATTGATGGTCAAAACCCATGTTACTTTTTCACCGTCACTCAGTGTTATTTATGCTAATGCAAATAACTACTTCTTTATTACAATAAAAGACACTAGTTGCTTTTTGGACTAAAGCAATGCAGTGGGTAATGAGTAGTTGTTATAAGTAATGAAATTGTCAATCATTACCTTTTTAAAACACATTATTACCTAGTTTTTGCTGGGTAAGAAAAGTGTCTAAGAATTTGAGACTTTTTCAATAGCAAAATGTTTCAGAATTTGTGACTTTTTCTATTAGAAAAATGTGTCAGAATATAAGCCTTTTTTTTATCGGAAAAATATTTGAGAATCTGATAATTTTTTAATGAAAAAATCTCTTAGAATTTAAAACTTACTGATTAAACATGGGGGGGGGGGGTGAAATAAAGCCATAGGCAATAAGGCCATATGGCCTTATTTCTCAATTCAATGGGAAATAAGGCCATATGGCTTTATTACCAACACCATTAAGCAATAAAGTCATATTGATTTTGCAACCAAAGTGGAAATAAAGCCATATCAGTTGTAAATGTGGAAATATATTTCCCCGTAAATCCTGCTACCCAAAAAAATAATTATTTAGCGAAGCCGCTAAATTAATTTATGGAGTCTGTAATCCCTAAGCCCGGCCGAAGGCCTGCTACACAGAAAATATTTTTTTTTTTTGACTATCTTAAAATTAAAAAACCACATATATCAGGAACCTCGGAACTTAGAGGGGTCTAGAGGCACCAATTTTTTATTGGCAGGGTTTTTAATTTAAAGATTGTTTAACAAAAAAAGTTTTTCTATGTAGCCGGCCTTCGGCCGGGCTTAGGGATTACAAAATCCATGTATTAAAACCACCCTCTCCGCGAAGTAAAGTTTTTTAGGGTAGCAGGCCTTTGCGCTATCAAATTTGTTATGCCTCAAAAAGGCCTGATAACCAAAATAGCTTTGGTTTGCAGAGAGGGTGGATTTAATGCATGGAGTATGTAATTCCTAAGCCCGGCCAAAGGCCGGCTACGCAGAAAACCTTTATTAAAAAAAAAAAAAACAAATCATAGAAGTCGTAATTTCGACATTTCATCAAAAAAATTATTTTGGATTTATTGACAATTTAGTTTTGGGAGAAATAACATTTTTAGACCTATCATTTTGGGCTATATGTCGCAGCTTGGGCGATATGATATTTACGGTTTTGGGCGATGAGACCTTGGGCGCTATGTCCGTACGCCATTTCAAACCCCATAAATTAACTTAGCGGTTTTTTTTTGGGTAGCAGGATTTACGTGGAAATATATTTCCACACTCTCCGCAAAACAATGATGAACATTTTTAAAAAATATTCAAATGAGTAACAAAGCCATATATGGCTTTATTTCCAACAGTGGTTGGTAATAATGCCATATGGCCTAATTTCTCAACTCTTGGGAAATAAGGCCATATGGCCTTATTGCCTATGGCTTTATTTCACCTCCCCCATTAAACGCTCACTTTTAATAATTTCCTTTCTTAAAAAATGCTTTACGTGCATACGGTTTGCCAAAAATAAATATTTTTTTGTATAGGAAAAATTATTAAAATTTGGGAATAAAAGATGTGTTATTTGGTTCTCGCTTTTGTGATGTGAATTAAGTTTAAACTTAGTTTAGTTTTATGTTGTTAGCTAGAGCATTAATTTTTTTAAATCAATCAGTACTTACCACATTTAAATAACATTCAAAAAAGTCATATGAAGTTGAAGCAGCATTGGAACATGCTTGGAATCCACCACAGATTTGAGTAGCATTATTTTCCGCGGAGATACGATCCTCTAGTACTTCTGATTCGACTACATTATAAGCATTAATGGCACTATCAAGACAAATTTGAAAATCTCTCTCAAAGTTGTTAGTCAATTCAGTGAGTATTGGCAAATAAATGGCAAAACAATTCACACTACGCTGTGGATTATCTTCGATTAATGAATTCGATTTCATAATAATATTAGCGATTTTATTGTCGGCAATTCGCCTTATATCAGCTCCGTAGGTACTTAATATTATAGCAAAAATTGCTAATGTAAATAAACTGTTTTTCGACATGATTACGGCTTATGGAGAACTCGACAACTGGTGTTTTTAAATTTGCCGTAAATGGTTTTTATATTATTGAATAAACTATATTTGCTAATATTTGGTACTTTTTTTGTGCGAGTTAATCCATTTTTCATTTGAAAAAGATAAAGTTTATTATCAAATAACAAAAAATTTTTAGAAAAATTAAATAGTTTAATCAGCTGATCAGTGATCTAAACAAAAACCCCCATAATCGTTTAATACTTATACACTAAAAAAAATCTTGTTTAATTAACAAAAAAGCCTCGTAAAATATTTGTTTGCCTAGTAAAATTTTGTTAGTAAAAAGCTTGTAAAATTACAAACAATTTACAAACTTTTTTTGCCAATAAAAATTACAAATTAAAAATTACAAGGACTTCTCCTGACTTTATTAGATTTTGTGCTACCTCTTGTTTTACGAGAATTTCTAGTAAAAATTACAATGATTTTTGTAACTTTAAAAGTTTTTTACAAATAAAAGTTTAAATTTACAACTCTTTTGATGCAATAATACTTACAAGGAATTTGTGACTTACCTAGATTTTTTTTGTGAAATTACCTTGGATATTTGTACTTTTACGAAAAAAATTGTAAAATTAAAAAGAAAAAAAATGGAATTACGGGAATTTTTTAGTAATTTGACAAGTTTTTTTTTTTGAGTGTATAAATAATGTTTTATAAATAACTTATTTGAAAAAGTTATAACGTATTGAATTTGAGTTAATATGCAATATTATTGATTGGTCTAAAATAGAAAAGTGTTCAATTAGGTGACATGACATAATCCCCACGCACATAACCCCCATTTCCGTTATGGGGATTATGACCAAAACGAATTCGGTTATTATCCCCATAACGGTAGTGGGGCTATGACCGAAAAAATTTTGGACATAATCCCAATAAAAAATGGACATAATTCCCAGTTTAATGGGGACAATGACCACGTAAAAAGTGGACATAATCCCCATTACAGGGATTATGTCTACTATCTAATAGGTCATAATCCCAATAATTATATGAAATTTTTTTTCTTGTCTTAAAAGTTTTTCTGCGTAGCCGGCCTTCGGCCGGGCTTAGGGATTACAAACTCCATGCATTAAACTCACCCTCTCTGCAAAATAAAGGGATTGTGACCGAAATTGTTTTGGACTTAGTCCCCATTGTATGAATGGGGGTTATGACCGAAAAACTTTCGGTCATAATCCCAACAGGGAAGGGACATAATCCCCACAACTAATATGGGGATTATGTCCGTAATGCATTGGGTCATAATCCTCATTTCCGTTATGGGGATAATGTCCGTGGGGATTATGTCCTGTCACCGTTCAATTATGTGGTGCCGTGACATAGCTCCCACGGGCATTATCATATTTCCGTTATAGGGATTAAGTCCGAAATGAATACGGTCATAATCCCCATTATTACAAAACTTCATGCCTTTCACACCCTTTCCGCAAAATAAAGCTCTTTTGGGTACCAGACTGACATTGCCTTTATAAAACCGAAGTTATTAACTCTTCATTTTTAGTGTACAAAATATCTTTATTAATAGGACTCCATGCGTTGAACCCACCCTCTCCGCATAATAAAGCTCTTTTTGGAAGCAGACCTTTACGCGTTCAGTTTTTTATGCGCAATTTCAGTATTAATAGGGACTATGACCAATTCTATTTCGGTCATAATCTCAATAAAAAAATGGATATGATTCCCATGGTTATTATGACCGTATTGAAAGTGTTCATACACCGAAAAAATTTCCCAGTTGGATAGTTACGAAAAATCCCAGTTGATTTGAAATAAATTTAAAATAACTGGTATAATCACCAATAACTATTAAACCCAGTTAATTTTAACATTATTTCAGTTACTTGTAAATCAAAATTAATTTTATTGACAGGAAATTAAAAATTAATCAACAATTTAAATAAAATATATACAAATAAGAACAAATCTTTGGTAAGTTTCTATTTATTATTTTGTATTTTAATTTTTGCAAAAGTTAATAAAGAAATTATTATTTTTTAGATCTTGATGAAGGATGTAAAAAATCTGAAGCTTGTAAAGGACCATATGTGATGACGAAATTGGCGAACTTGTAATTTAGTGTCGTGTTGGTGAGGCATGTAGTTCGAAATCGTTCGGTAATTAAAAAATTAAATTAATGTGTAAATATTGTATATTTTTTTCGTATGTATTTAATAAAGGTTGTTTAAAATAAAAGAGAAATTTTATTCCCCTAAAAACGTTAAAACCCAATTGTCAAATTTCAGCCAGTTATTATCTACTAAATTCCAAATATTCATAGAGTTAACTAACAACTTGTTGCCAGTAACTGGAGTCTCAGTTAAATTCAAAATAGAATAAAAAATAGTTATCATTAACTGAGCCAAATCAACTGGGACTCAGTTAGGTGTATTTCAACTGGGACTTAGTTAATAAATTAGTCAGCAGTAACTGGGAAATTTTTTGGGTGTAGTAAAATTGTACTTAATCGTTCAATTAAGTGAGCGCTTATTATCGTTCATTTCAGTGAAAATACCTAGTTCGTTCATCCAGTTCAATCGGTCATTTCTTGTTTTCGTTCAACAGTTCGTGAACGAATCATTTTGTTTTGATTTTTCGTTCACAAATAAAAAAAAATTGAATAAAAACAATAAGAATGGTTTTAGTACACCACTACATAAAAAATAAACGTCATTTCTAAAATATAAGGAATTTTTTAGGGTTTGCAATTAACCGTAGTTTTGCTTAACGGTTGCGGTTAAAACTCAAGCATTAACCGCTGGTTAAATAATTAAAAAAAAAAATAATTTAGTGCCAGTTTACAGAAGGCGAATGATACACACGAACGAAAATTTTTCATTTGTTTTGTTTTTGTAACAACAACAAAATACATGTAAAATTTTCGTTCGTGTGTATCGTTCGCCTTCTGTAAACTGGCACTTAATTGTTTTTTTTATTAATAAAAAAATAGAATAAAATACATTACTGATTTTATGTTAAAAAAAAATAAAATTTGTTTACATACTGATTTTATATAAAAAAAATTTAATGATTTGATGGGAGAAAGTTATAACAAAAGTTTTCATTCCAATTAAAAAAAAATAAAATCTGTCCCTATGTTCCTCCATGGAACCCTACACTCAAAATATTTTGTAAGTAAATTCAACTGAAAAAAACGTTTAAAACAATCGTTTTTCCTTTTAAAAAACGGACTACTTATATTTCATTTAAAACAACATACTTTTTCAGTTATTTTTAAATGTTAATAAATGACTAGACATTCCGTAAAAACAAACGATATTTCAGTTATTTTAACTGTTTACAATTTTTTAATTTGTAAAGTAAAAATAAAATTTTTTGAATAACAAACTACAAAAACCGTACCTCTGTAAAATTATACGGTATAATCAGTCACAAATAATTTAACTGATAAAAATATTTTTCCGTAACTTTTATAGTTTGTAGTTTTAACAACTGTAAAATTCATTCAATATTTTATTTTCCTTGAAAAATAAACGATAAAACGTTTAAAACAACTTTAACTAAAAACTTTTTGAATAACCGAAAATAGTTACTGTAAAAATTTTCTGGGAGTAGGAATAAATATAATTATGTAATATTTTAAAACAAACAACAAAAATATTAATTAAAAACAATAATAGATAAAATAATTATTTTGTTTTATAACAAAAGAAGCTTCTGAGAATATTGGATTCAAGGCATATTTTTTTAAATAAATAAAATAGTTTTCCTTTAGAAAAAGGTTCAGTTGCTGAGAATTGTTTTCTGTAGAAAAACAGAAATTTGTTCTGTTGAAAAATTCTTAGATTCTGCAATATTCATTCTATAGAAATAGTTTTTGATTCTGAGACATATTTTTTCCTAAAAACTGTTTCAGATTTTTAATATTTTTTTCTATAGCAAAAAATTTTAAACTCTGATATATTTTTTTAATAGAAAATTATGCAAACCCTGAAAGAAAAATTCTCAGACTCTGAGGAATATTTTTATTAGAAACTACTACTATATCAGAATCTTAAGCATGTATTCTACAGAAAAGTTTTTAGATTTTAAAATATTTGTATATTACACTGAAAGAAATAACTATACTGAAATAAAATAAACACTGTAATTAATTTAAGTAAACAATTTTTTTTTGAATTTACTTCAACTTATCTTAATATAAGGTGGTTTTAATTAAAACAAAGCAAATAAACTTGAAGATAGTACATGCAAATACTTAAAAAAGCACAAGAGTTTTCCTTAATTTGTTTTTTTAAATTAAGTTAAATATTCTTTACATTTATGGCGATTTGATTGCATTTAAGAAAAAAAGGGTTTATTAAAAAATTTTGTTTTACTTAAAAGAAAAAAATTTAAATTGTTTGAAAAAAAAAAATAAATAAGTACGTAACTTACTTAAAAATAGTATAGACATTTTCAAGACCTTGAATCAAATAAGTACTAATCGTTAATTCCAAAACGCATTTTCTTTAATATAATCAATTTTTGTTTTAATTTAAGAAAAAAGTAATCTTTATTTTATTAATTTCATTGACTTTATTTGAATCCATATCTTCATCAGTTTAAGAAAGAATTTATTTAACTTAAGGAAAAAATACTTTAGGTATTTTGGGGACCCCATGAGACCCTAACTATAAATCCAAATTTAGATTTTCGCGAAATTTTCAAATGCCTTTAACTCTGCAAATACTACAGATACGAAAAAACTTGTAGAATATAACTTGTAGAATATGACCGCTGAAGACCCGAAAGCCCTCCGAATTACAGTTTTCGAGTTTTTTCATGTTCAAATTTCTCAAGACCCCATTCCCATATCTCGAAAACTAAGCAAGATAGAGCGATTCTGACCAAAATCTTGGATCAAAACAATAGTGACCCTATAATAGTGTACGCACATACTCATGGACGGACCCCATATATTGGGGGCCCGTAGGGTCCTCACATAGGGGGGACTACATAGGATCCACAGAATCCGTAAGTTTAAGGAAATTTTCACTTATTTTAAAAAAATATTTTTCCTCTGGATAAAAACAATTAAACTTATATTAAGTACAATTTTACTTACTTTTAAGATATATTTAAGTAAATGCATTACTACACAGAAAAAAATATGGGGAAAAACAATTTGAGTAATCACTTGTTTAAATTTAAAAAAAGTTTTGAGTAATTTTTTAATTGACGCAATTAATAATTTACTCAAAAATTTAAAAACAAATTGAGTAAATAATTTAATAAGAATTTAATAGCTTTTTTAATTTTTTTTTGGAATTTTCTTAGTTTTTTTAATTCTCGTTTAGTTTATAGTTTTTTGTATATATACATGAAAGTTTGTTATCATATTTATAAAATTTTTTTATGTCTTTAAGACAAAAATATATTTGGTAAAGTTTGAAAAAACATGTTTTTTTTTTTGTAAAAAAATATGAAATTTTTTTAAACTTTGTTTTTTTTAAAGTAGAAACAGAATAAGCCCGGCACGACTTTTTCCATACGGTTTGGCAGATTAAACCGGTGGCCGGCGCCGATGTGAAATAAAACTTGTTCTGTTTTTAAAAGGTGGTGATTCTTGTTCTGTTCCTGCACTTAATAGTGTCAATTAAAAATTTACTCAAATTTTTTTGGCAAACATTTAATAAATTTTTATTAAAAATTTACTCAATACTATTAAATCGTTTACTGGTGGAAAATTGAGTAATTTTTTACTCAATAGTATTAAAAATTTACTCAAATTTTTTTTTTATTTCTTTCTGTGTATGGAAGACCAAGGTGATGAGAATAAACGCTGAAAACAACAGCAGATTTACAATTTGTAATGATATACTAGAGGATGTAGAATCTTTCTGTTATCTTGGCTCTATATCTTGGCTCAACTGGCGGCTCGGGCGCAGATATCTCTCACCGTATTAAAAAAGCATCCCAAACTTTCGGCCAACTCAATTACGTATGGAAATCATCCACACTCTCTCGTGGTGTCAAAATTAAACTGTTTAACTCGAATGTTCGTTCTACTTTGTTGTACGGCTGCGAAACATGGAATGCGGCCCCCCAGACATTCAGGCAATGCAAGTATTTATAAACCGATGTCTGAGAAAAATACTTCGGGTGTATTGGCCGCAAAGGATTACCAATGAGAGGCTCTGGTTCGAAACGCAGCAATCTCCAATAACCATAAAAGTACGTAGACGAAAGTGGAACTGGATAGGTCATACAATAAGAAAAGCCCATCCAGACATTGCTAAAAGTGCCATAGAGTGGAATCCACAAGGTAGTCGTAGAAGAGGACGTCCAGCCCATACATGGAGACGACAAGTCATAGCTGAAGCAACAACTCTGAACACCAGTTGGAGCGAAGTGAAAAATATTGCGATGGACAGATCAAAATGGAGAGATTTTTTCGGGGCCCTATGCTCCTTATAGGAGCTTCGGGAACATATATATATATTACTATGTTTTAGGAAAAAATATACTTGGAAGAAGAATTAATATCTTTGGAGCCCTCGCATACCCTTCTTTTTTTAAATTTAGTTCAACATGCTTTAAAAATGGTATTTTTTTTTCAGTGTATATACTATATTTATTTATGTATTGAATAATTTAAATATAGTCTGATGTTTTCAAGTTTGTGAAAGAAACTAATAGTTTTGGAACTAGCACTTTGTATTCCTTTTCTTCTTCTAAACTTTCTAATTTTCCTTTTCAGGATACGTTAAATGGGCTATTTTAAATCTGAGCGTCATACACTGAAAAAAAAATTTACCATTTTTAAAGCATGTTGAACTTAATTTAAAGAAAGGAGGGTATGCGAGGGCTCCAAAGATATTAATTCTTCTTCCAAGTATATTTTTTCCTAAAACATAGTAATTCATTTACTTAAATATATCTTAAAAGTAAGTAAAAACGTACTTATTATAAGTTTAATTGTTTTTATCCAGAGGAAAAATATTTTTTTAAAATAAGTAAAAATTTCCTTAAAATTACGGATTCTGTGGACCCTATGGAGTCCCAATGTGAGGACCCTACGGGCCCCCAATATATGGGGTCCGCCCATGAGTATGTGCATACACTATTATAGAGTCACTGATTTTGATCCAAAATTTTGGTCAGAATCACTGTATCTTGCTTAGTTTTCGAGATATGGAAATGGGGTCTTGAGAAATTTGATCATGAAATAACTCGAAAACTATAACTCGGAGGGCTTTCGGGTCTTCGCGGTCATATTCTACAAGTTAAGGACTACAAAAATGTCTTTAGAATTTTTTTCGTATCTGCAGTATTTGCAGAGTTATAAGCATTTGAAAATTCCGCGAAAATCGAAATTTGGATTTAAAGTTAGGGTCTCATGGGGTCTCCAGATGGGGCCCCCAGATGGGGTCCCCAAAATACCTAAAGTATTTTTTCCTTAGGTTAAGTAAATTTTTTCTTAAACTGATGAAGATATGGATTCAAATAAAGTCAATGAAATCAATAAAATAAAGATTACTTTTTTCTTAAATTAAAACAAAAAAATATTAAATTAAAGAAAATGAGTTCTGGAATTAAAGATTAGTATTTATTTGATTCAAGGTCTTGAAAATGTCTATACTATTTTTAAGTAAGTTACGTACTTATTTATTTTTTTTGCACACAATTTATTTTTTTTTTTTTCTTTTAAGTAAAACAAAATTTTTTAATAAACCCTTTTTTTCTTAAATGCAATCAATTCGACATAAATATAAAGAATATTTAACTTAATTTAAAAAAAAAAAAACAAATTAAGGAAAACTCTTGTGCTTTTTTAAGTATTTGCATGTACTATCTTCAAGTATATTTGCTTTGTTTTAAGTAAAACAACATTATATTAAGATAAGATGAAGTAAATTCAAAAAAATTTGTTTACTTAAATTAATAACAGTGTTTATTTAATTTCAGTATAGTTATTTTTTTCAGTGTAGACGTGCCTTAAAAATGTCCTTAATTTTTAGAATTGTACAACCCAACCTCAACTCCTTAAACAAATGTGAATTAATTATTATATAATATTTCTTGAATGATATATTGTTTAACTTTCGGTGCATTTGAAAATATATTTAAAACCATCCGCTTAGCATGTGCGTTCGTCGATGTCTCACTGACGAATGAATGTAAGCACATTTGTGCAATGAAATTAACATCCCTGTCACAAAACCAATAAACAATTAAATAAGGTATTGCTTTCAGATTATAATTGTTTATTATCGGAAATTGTTTTTATGTACTTTGTTATACTACGTAAAAACTTCAGGTAGAATTTAAGTGTTCTTGAAAAAGTCTACACCAAGCAAATCTGAATCTTTTACTAAAAATAGGGAAATAATCGCTACAATTGATTATGAACTTGTTCAAATATTGCTGTAAATAAACTAACTTCCCAAGTAAAAATGTGAAGGATCAGTACTGATCCGAAAAATGGATCGCTAAGATTAGATCAGTTTTAATCGGACGGATACAATTTCATCCGAAAAATGGGTTTATCTAATTATATAAACCCATTTTTCGGATAAAATTGTATCCGTCCGATTAAAACTGATCTAATCTTAGCGATCCATTTTTCGGATCAGTACTGATCTTTCAAATTTCGGATCAGTACTGATCCGATTAAGATCTTTTAAATCTCGGATAAGACGTGATATATAAAAATATATCTAAACATTTTTACTAGGGTTATTTAAAGCAATAACAAGATTAGTTAAATAAGGAAATTCCTGGAAAACCCCAAAGCCGGTTGTATCAAACAATTAAAGTATTAGACTGACAATGAGTCAAAATCTTTCAAAGTGCTTGGATCAAATATTACAAGTGCGGGCAAGTGGTTATGGGATTATTTAACAATTTTGTGAAAAAAGTTTTTGTAAATAGGTAAAATCGGCTTATCGGAGGTCAAAATAAAGACTTTGGCCAAAATTGACAAAATTTAGATACATAAATTTCATTATACAGTTAAACTCGGTTATAACGAATTCTCGGCTATAACGAACTAATTCTAAAGTCCCGACATTTTAGCATCAATTTTCACACAAAATACTTCTTTATAACGAACTCGTTTATAACGAATCCTCAGTTAAAACGAACTGCTTATTATAGTCCCACGAACACAATTTCGTGTATATTTACCTTTTTATAACGAACTCCCGTAAATATTTTTTAATGTGTGGCAATCATGTTTATCAAATTAACAAAAAATTGGAATTTTTTGGTTTATATAATAATTTTCATAGAATTATTTATATTTTTATTGATTTATTCTCAAAAAGTAGATTATTTTTTAAAAACACATCAAATAAAACAAAATTGGATACATATATTTTTTTTTTTGGAAATAAAACTAGGTTTATAAAAAATATACCCCGCTTATAGCGAACTTCGCTTATAACGAACTATTTTTACTGGTCCCTCGGAGGTCGTTATAACCGGGTTCGACTGTATTACACTATAACAAGTAAAACAAGTAAGAAAATTATTATCGGTCAAGACCGACCATATAATACCCTACACCAGAGTTTCCCGGAAAATGGGTCCAAAGTTCAAACATGGACTGATTAGATCTACACTCAAAAAATTATGTAGGTAAATTCCAGTGAATATTCACTTAAAATAAATGAAATTTTATTTAAAAACCATTCCACCTTTTTTCATTTAAAATAAAAACACATAACAGTCAATTTTAAATGTTAATTTAATGACTAACCAAAACATTAAAAAACTAGTGAATATTCACTTATTTTGTAGTGAAAAACAGTAAAACTATAGACGACATTTTTACTGCCGAAATTGAATGTAACAGAAAATTCGTTTTTAAGACAGTAAATTATTTTTTTTAACTACAGAAATAGTAAAAAAATTAAATCCTTTATAAAATAACTGATTTTTCTTTTAAAATAACTTTACTGATTACTTTTTAAAATAACCTACAAACAGTTAATGACATAATTTTTTTAGTGTACATTTTGTCAAATCTTTAATAAGTGTAAAAAGCATTCACTAATCAAATTTGAGTGGAATATGATCTTCTTTTTGTTGACAAGAAACCGCTTCAACTGAATTTAGGGCGAAATTTTCACATGGGACCTAAGTCCCAAAATGGTCCGATGATAATCAGATTTGATAACGTTATCAAAGTACGCGTTTAACATACACAAACAGAATATTAATTAAATGTTTTCTATTTTCATGAAATTTTAGATATTTATGTGAAAATCGGGAAGGTGGTTTGTATGGGGGCTACAAAAAGAACTGGTCCGATTTCTTTAAAATTCGGAATGGTAATTTGTATGAAACATGATTACATGCCAAATTTCGAATGGATACCTACTAAAATGCGGCTATTAGAGTCATTTGAGCCAAAACTAAAGAGGGCCTTTGTATGGGGGCTAGGTCTATTTATGGATCGATTTTTTCCAATTTCAATAGGCTTCGTCCTTGGGCCAAAAGAGGCTTAAGTTTCAAATTTCAAGTCAATTATATCGTGTTTACACCATTTACATTGACAGACGGACGGACAGACGGACGGACGGACATCGCTAAATCGACTCAAAAAGTGATTCTAAGTCGATCGGTATACTTAAAAGTGGGTCTACACTCAAAATAATACATTAGTAGATTTACTAATTTTTTTTTGCTAATGCTGGTTAGCTAACTTTTAGCAAATTTTTAGTTGAGATTAGCATGTTAGCAAAAATATCTTGTAAACTTCATTTAGCGCATTAGCAATTTTAAACAAAATTAGAACTAATTTTTTTTTGCTAGATTTAAAATTGAATTGACCAAATTTTTACAAGCTTTTTTGCTAATATTAGCAAAATAAATGGTAATTTTTTTTTTATTTTCAGAAAACTTAAAATGGCGCTATCTCGGAAACTAATACCCTATTCACACGAACAGTTTTAAATCGTTTTTAGCAGCAATATTTTTAGCACTTTCTCTATTCTATTACAGTATATTGACAGAAAATGCCAAAAATAATTGCTAAAAACGGGTTAAAACTGTAAGTGTGAATAGGGTATAAGCCAGATATACCAAAATGGAGGCCATTTTTGGTTCTCGGGCTCTCCATAGTATCGCCGGTCCTCTTCACATGTGTGGACCCTAATGGGCCCTAATTTTGGATCCAAAAAAGTTAGCATTCCCGAAAATTTTAAACTGATCATATCTCGGTAAATATTGCCGACACAACAAAAAGTCCAAAACCATTTTTGTAGCTCTCAACACATAGAACAAGACCGCAAAATACTCAAAAGCTCTCCGAGTAATATTTTTGAAGTTATCGAGTTTTTTAATTCTCAAGACCCCAGTGGTCCCCTATAATCACGTATCTCAAAAACTAAGCAAGGTAGAGCGAAACGGACACAAATTTTGGATTAAAAACTATGACGATTTTAAAGGAACCTAATTAGGTCCAGGCCCATCGGGGTCTGGACCTATCGGGTCCGAACCCAATGGGGCCTCAGATGTGTATGAACTAATTGTAAGTTCAAAAAAAAAAAAAAATAGTTAACTAATTATTGGCAAAACATTTTTGCTAACTTTAGCAAAAAAATTGTGGGTTCAAAATCAGCAAATTTTCTTGTAGGTTTACAAGCTTTTTTTGCTAACATTACAGTTTTTTTTTTTGAGTGTAGGATCAATATTTCGGGTTGTTACAAACATCAGCACAAACTCATTATACCCTGTACTACAGTGTGGTGTAGGGTATATAAATTATTGTCGGTTAAGACAAACATTTCGAGAAAATAAAAAAGTACCAAAATGCCAATTCTCATTTTGCTAATGCCGTGGAAGAAGAAGTTCTAGGTGCAGGTATCCCTAAAAGGCAAAGGTCGTCAGATGAAAATGCTGATGACCAGAAGTCTAAAAAGGGTCGGCAGATAGGGCGTACGGACACAGCGCCCAAGTGCATATCGCCCAATTTAAAAAAGTCATTCCACCCAAAAAAAATGTGTGTTAGTTGTTGTTGCAAAATTTTTTAGACGATATGGCCATTATTTTTGGGAATTTTAACAATTTTCTTTAAATTAATATAAATTGTCAAAAATGTCATATTACCCAAATATCAAAATGTTGAATTTATAAAATGTCATATCACCCAAAAAAATAAAAAAATAATCATAAAACTCACCAATATTGTTTTTTTTTAACATAATATTTTAAATTTTTCATGAGTAGTCGGCCTTTGGCCGGGCTTAGGGATTACAAAATCCATGCATTAAACCCGCCCTCTCCGCAAAGTAAAGTTTTCTAGGTAGCAGGCCTTTACACTATCAAATTTGTTATGCATCAAAAAGGCCTGATGACCAAAATAGCTTTGGTTTGCAGAGAGGGTGGGTTTAATGCATGGAGTATGTAATCCTTAAGCCCGGCCGAAGGCCGGCTACGCAGAAAACCTTTATTACAAAAAAAAAAAAAAACAAATCATAGAAGTCGTAATTTCGACATTTCGCCCAAAAAAATATTTTGGATTTTTTGACAATTTTGTTTTGGGAGAAATAACATTTTGAGACCTATCATTTTGGGCTATATGTCGCAGCTTGGGCGATATGACATTTACGGTTTTGGGCGATAAGACCTTGGGCGCTATGTCCGTACGCCGGCAGATAGAGCTTCAACCAACAACGAGCAAGACAGCAAGTGAGGTTGTGAAAAACGATCTTCTGGTCGCGTTGATAGACCATGGCCACCCTCTTGGTCAAATTGTCCTTGAGGATTGGTTAAAGGTGCAGGCCAAGCTCATTCAAATGATGATCGAGTACATGGAAGAAAACCCGAATAAGCCGATGCCCAGTTTTGATGGTGCTGGCTGGATGAGCAATATAAAACTGTTGTGTTGTGATGATATGCAGTCTCTCATATGGGTAAAAGATGCCGTTAAGGCACTTGAGCCTTTATGGGAGGGTGCAGATCTTGAAATCGTACCGAGAAACAGAATACCAACTGCCCCGAAGGCAAAAGTGGTATTCCCAGCACTGTTCTCCCAAACTTCTGCTTTACAGCTGCTTCAACGCCAAAACTCGGATATACCTACCGATGACTGGCGCGTTTTGAAGGTTTTACCAAAGACTGACAAGGATAAAGGGTATACTTTCATCCTGCAAATAAACAAGCAGGCTGAGGATATCCTTTATCCGAGGTTTGGCAAAATGCGTTGGGGTATGTCGGTAGTGTATCTGCGACTCAAACGAAGAAGTCCAAGTGACAACAATCCACACGCATTGGAAAATGGTGAGGTTGAACGAGATCTGGATCTTCTCTTGGAAGCCACTACGAACATCACGCTGGAAGAGGTTGATCTAGATGTAGGCAAGCCACCCACCGGCGAAACTATAATACTTATCCACCAATGCACTATAGGAAATTTTACCCTTTTTTTGGCCAAAGTTATTTACAGCCAAACGGCTGGACCGATTTGACTGTTTTTTTTTTTATTTGACTTTTGGAAGACTCTTTAGAGGGAGGGAGTGACTCTTAAAGGTTTTCATACACTCAAAAAAAAAAATTAGTAAAGTTACCTAAAAAATTACCTAATAATTAGTTCCAAACAGGGTTCCCGGGTTATAAGTTGCCGCATCTAAGATTTTTTAGATCCTTGATAGATTATATGGTTTTCTAAACTGTTTTTACAATATTTTTTTTTTTTGAGTGTACACTAACTTTCGGAGATAACAGTAGAAATTTATTTTAACAATGTTAAGAAGTGTCAAACAAATCTACTTTTTAATAAGGATTTTATTCAAAAATTTTATTTTTGAGTTCCAAGTCGTCAACTACATTTCAAAATGCCACTACGGGCAGCCGTAGATGATGCAAGAGCTAGGGGCTCAACTTCCCTATTTAGATCTTTAGAGATTTCTGCTGTAACTCGTATTTTTGTTCTCGCAGATTTTGACAAAAAAGTTAATTGTGGTCGCCCAGGTTTCGATTTAGTGGAGGCAGGCTGCGTTTCAAGTTTTTTTTAGCCAAGTATTGCCTTTAAGCCAAACAGCATGCTGTCTTTCAAAAATTTTCAAACTCCTGCAACTTTTAATCCTTTTCATATTTATATTTGAACAAAATATTCTTAATTCCTCCTTTATATATTGTTTAAAGTTTTCGAAACATTCACTCTCAGCAATGTATGAAAAGAAATGGTCAGAAATAGCGGCTCCTTATCCACCTCTGCTTTATTTCTCTCGCCATGTATTAAATAACTCTGAATTTGGCACTCAGTAGTCACCTGGAAAAATGGGTATAAAAAAAAAAGTTTGCACATATCCGACCTTGAAATTTTTTAAATTCGGAAGGTAATTGATTGTCCTAGAGAACTTTTATGGTTTTATAGCTAACATATGCTATCATTTTTTTTAAAGTCAAAATAAAATTCCAATTCATACTTCAATAAGTTCATCTTAAGGTCACTTCAATTTTTCCAATAAAATCGATCTAATAGATGAGTTCACCAACATTTCACTATTTATCATTAAAGTACTCCACCTTTGACATTATTTTCCATTTTTTAGTTTTTAAAAACTATAAATTCTTAATATAAAAACTTTTGTTAGACACAAAATTCGCTGCTCTCAATCGTTTTTTTATAACTAATTGTAAGTAAGAAATTGCAAGAAAAACTACTGATAAAGTGACAGTACATCAATTCTGTCGAAAAATTGAGAAAGAATTGTTTACTTTGTTAAGTTTTTTTTTATATTAATGTAAAAAAAAATAATGTTTGCAAAAATTTTAATTTTGACTTTTGGCCAAAAAATGGGTAAAATTTCCTATAGTGCAATGATGAGGCTGATCCATATCAACTTACATCACAGTAGAGCAGCTTCGGTGGCACTACTTATGACCCTGGTGGAAGGGTCATTTGATGTAGCGCTCATCCAAGAGCCATGGGTGGACGCTACGGGTGAAATTAAAGGGCTCACGACAACAGACTATGATTTATTTTTCTCGCAAGCTGAAGGTAGGAAACGCTCAGCCATTTTGGCAAGAAAATCACTAAAAGCACTTCTTCTACAGCAATACAGTACCAACGATTTGGCGACAACTCTATGCAAAATAGGGCGAAGGACCATCTATCTAGTGTCCTCGTATATGGCGCATGACAGAGAATCACCTCCGCTAGATCTACAAGTTTTACTTCGCGAAAAAATGGGTGAGTACATTATAATAGGTTGTGGCGCAAATGCGCATAATACTTTATGGGGCTCCTCAGATACTACCGAAAGGGGGGAAGACTTATTCCAATTTATAAAGGATACTAATATTAACATTGCGAATAATGGTTCAGAACCTACGTTTATAGGTCCTACAAGTAAAAATGTTTTAGACCTGACACTTTTCACTGATAAACCTGATTTGAACATAGTCGAGTGGGGAATCCTTGAAAAGGCTTCTTGCTCGGATCACAAATATTTAAGTTTTAAGGTAAAGCTGGAAAATTTAATGACGAACAAACCGTATAGAAACCCTGAGAAAACAAACTGGGGTAAATATAGTAGTTTAGTGGACAAGAAAATGGTTGCTCTACCAAAACGAGAAATTTTAGATGATAATACTATAGAACTAGTAAATGATAATCTTACGTCCATTTTACGCGTATCTTTTGAAAAATCTTGCCCCTTAAGGTATAGTCGCAAGAAACCCCAACCTCCGTGGTGGTCTAGAGAGCTTTCAAACGCTCGCAGTTTAGTGCAGGACTTATTTAAGCACGCTAGACGGGGCAACAGAGATGACAGCTGGGCGCAATACAGAAGTGAACTAAAAAGCTTCAAAAAGCTAATACGGAAATCAAAAAAAATTAGCTGGGAAAACCTTTGCAGCAATATTGAACATACCACTGAGGCTGCAAGGCTAAGAAAAATTTTATTGAAGAAGAACATTCCACCAATCCTACTGAAAAAAAGTGATGATACATGGACAGAAAGTGCTGATGAAACACTTGATGTTCTACTTACAACACACTTTCCGGGATGTAGGACAAACCCTATTGCAATGAATGTAATCCGCGATAACCCCTCGATCATTCCAGAAAATTGTTTAACTGCTGACCGAATAAAATGGGCTCTAGCTTCATTCAAACCATACAAATCACCTGGACCTGACGGCATTATTCCGGAAATGCTTCAGAACGTCTCCAATATTTTAATTCCGCATCTTTTATCGATTTTTACTGCATGCCTGAAATTTTGCTATATACCAAAAGGATGGAGGAAAGCAAGTATTATATACTTGCCCAAAAGCGGTAAACTTAACCTCGCGACGGCAAAAGATTACAGACCAATCAGTTTAACATCTTTTCTTTTGAAAACACTGGAAAGGATAATTGATCTATATATACGAGAGCATTTAGGTACAAATTTTCTATCGGATGCACAGCATGCTTACCAGCAGGGTAAATCCATAGAGACTGCGCTCCATTCACTTGTACAGAAGGTAGAAGTATCCCTGGAGTATAAGGAATTTGCTCTTGCAGCATTTCTGGATATAGAAGGGGCTTTTAACAATGTAAATACAAAGACGATAGTTAATGCTTTGGACAAGGCATCAACTAACAGTTGTTTGAGTAAATGGATAGAGCAAATGCTTTCATGTCGGGAAATAACGGCCGAATGGGGTCATGCAAAAACATCTCGTTACAGTACTAGAGGAAGACCACAAGGTGGGGTTCTGTCACCACTGCTCTGGCTCCTGGTGTTGGACCCCATTTTAAAGGAACTGAAGACTTTAGGAACCACAACAATAGCATACGCTGATGATGTGGTTATTCTATCATGTGGCAAATATCTGGATACTGTATCCGAGATTTTAGAGGGCTCACTTAAGGCTATGTGGAAGTGGGCTTCAGGAAATGGACTTAATGTCAACCCGCAGAAAACGGAAATGGTTCTTTTTACTAGAAAATACAAAATCCCGGAATTTAGAAAGGTTCGAGTGGGAGGAGTTGAAATTCCAATATCACCGCATGCCAAATTTCTTGGAGTGTTCTAGGACAGTAAGCTGTTCTGGAACAAGAACTCTGAAGAAAGAGTAAAAAAGGCAAACAACGCGTATTACGCGTGTAAGAAAATGTTCGGCAGTACCTGGGGTCTAGAACCTAAAGTCACTTACTGGATTTATACTTCAATCGTAAGACCAATCTTACTCTATGGAGTTTTAGTCTGGCATAAGGCACTCGAAAAGGATGTGACGCTTAAAATGTTTCAGAAGCTTCAACGGCAAATGGGACGGAGTATCACTGGCGCTTTGAGAACAACATCAGCCGACTCTATCGACACTTTATTGCACTTATTACCAATTGATCTCTTTGCTAAGGGCGAGGCTTACAAAGCTTGCCTCAGACTCAAAGAGTCAAATTGGTTCAAGTATCGCAACTTTGGACACAGTAACATTGCTAATATGGACCGTATTGACTCTGATTACACAGTGCCCAAACTATTTTTCGACCGGAAATATGAGGTTAGATTTCCGGATCGAGAATTCTGGTCGACCTGGCAGGGCCCTCCTGCGAACTCAATAAATATCTTTACTGATGGATCGAAGCAATCGCATGATGTTGGAGCTGGTTTCACGATACTGGAACTAGACCAACACTTATCTTTTAAATTACCCGTGGACTCGAGTATCTTTCAGGCTGAGATAGCTGCTATATCAAAAGCTGTGGAATATATGGCAAAGGAAAAAGGTGCCACCCTTAATTTCTACGTGGATAGTCAAGCTGCTCTAAAGGCACTCTTGAGCTACCAAATTAAATCGAAAACGGTTTTAAAGTGTTACGAGAATTTAAAACAACTTTGCTTAAATAATGAAGTTACCTTATTATGGGTACCAGGGCACGAAGGAATAGAAGGAAACGAGAAAGCAGATGAACTCGCGAAACTTGGAGCAGATGGCATAGGTACCACCATAATGCTTTCACCGCCACTCCAGCATTTCAAACTAAAACGAAATACCCTTACTGTCGCCAAAGCAAATCGAAGATGGAAGGAACTTGGGACAAGTCGTATAAGCAGAATTTTATGGCCACGCTATGATTTAGGAAGAACTAAATTCTTACTTACACTTACGAGAATAGAATGTCGTATGTTGACAGGTTTAATAACGGGACACTGTCTTGTCGGAAAACATGCCAAGAACATGAATCTTATTACGGACGCAAACTGTAAAAGGTGCGAGACACCAGACGTCGAAGAGACCATTGAACACATCCTGTGTCACTGCCCGGCTTTGGCACGAACTCGACTATCAATTATAGGAAGTTCACAGTTCGAGACTTTGGAGGAAATTACGAGGATAGACCTGAAGAGCTTGAAACAATTCGCAATGAAGGTCAATGTATTTAGTTTACATCGATAAGCGGAAAAAGTTTTGTGGTATCGCTATGGACCAATTGGTCTATGCGGAGTGTCCATCTGGCACCGCCACCCTAACCTAACCTAAGACTAGTGTTTGGGGATTTTTTTTAATTTTTCCCGGGAAATCCGGGAATTTTATAAAATAAACCATTTTACATAAAAAAACGTTTATTTTAATTTAACTTTTAATATTTTTTTTACATACAGGTATAATTACATTTGCTATTTTTTGTATTTTTTCTTTTTGGAAGAACAGTGCAAATATATATAACATAGGAAAACTGACCAAGTGTAAAAAGTATGACAATATCATGAAAAAACTTAAGAAGTCAAAAACAATACGTCGGGTAATGATAATTTTGCTAAGACTGTCAAAAATATAAAAATTTTGAACCAAGAATTTATGTACATTTCCAGAACAAATATTAAAAATGCTGGCAACTATATTAGTTTTTGCTCGACTAACGCAGTTTTAATTTTTTTTTGCGATTTTTAGCTATTTTTTGCGATTTTTTGTGGGGAAAAAGTTGCAATATTTTTTTTGTTTTGTTTTATTGTATTTCAAGATTTTTAACTTTTATTTTTTGATTTTTTATGTTTTAATTAATAGTTTATCTGTAATAAATCTGTTTTTAAAAAAAAGTTGGTCAAATTTTAATGTTATTTATGATTTATATAAATAGTGAAAATTTCCCGGTATTCCCGGGAATCCCGAGAAATAATTTTTTTTTCCATTTCCCGGGAAATTGAAAAGTTCGGGAATTCCCAAACACTAGTTAGGACCGACATAAGACCAGTGTTTTTCGGTAAATGGGTCCCAAGTCCAAACATGGACCGATAAGATATTTTTTTAATAGATCTTTAAATAATGCAGAAAACACACACAAACCAAATTTGAGTGGAATTGTCTAGTTCTTGTTGTCAACAGACAGCTTTAACTGAATGTCGTGCGAAATTTTTATATAGGAACTAACAAGGGAAGTCTCCCTAGTGTCAGCCTCCGATGTTCATGAATTTTGGATATGTTGTTCAGAACAAAAATTAATTAGAAACATATTTTTTTAGCGGTCTAAATTCATTTTTAGGGGATGGTCAATTTGTACGGGGCACAGTGGGAAAAACGGCCTTTTTTTGTCCAATTTTGCCTACAGGTCGCAATTCTTAACCGATTTTAGTTTTTCTTCTTCTGAATCTTAGCTAATAAAATCCCTCATCGCTCTGTTATGGGAGATTTCTGAAAATTGTTTTAGTTTTATTTAAATTTTTTTTTTAAGCAAAAGTTAGGTCGATTCTGAGAGTGAGGGGTGAAAATAAAGGCTAAATTAGGAGACCCTTAATCAGATTTTTTAAAATCTGTTGTAGAATTATTTATTATTCATAATAAGTATAAATCATCAATACAATATTTGATTTTGAAATACATATAAAGGTCCTTTATCGTACATATTATAATAAATATATATCACGAGTTTATAAATCAAATTTCAATACTGAATTACATTTAAAAGTGTGAAAAATAGATAATTTATCTTAAAAAACGCCTGGTGGTGTTGGAATTGTGGTAGGGGCTTCAGTTGTAACTGGTTCAATAGTTGAAGGTGCAGGAGTAGGAGCAGCAGTTGGAGCAACACTTATACCGCTTAAACATGCTTCTAATTCGCTATAGGTCCTTGTGGTCTCTTCAACATAAATACGAGAACATTCATCGGTACAACGATTTTGTTCAAATACAATATTATTATGTCTGAATAGAATATATTCCATTCTCTCTCTGGAAATATTTTGGATACTAAAAGCTGTTGAAATGGTTTCGGTAGCCTAAAATAAAAAAAAAAAAATAATAGCCGGTACAGATTATATATTGTAAAAAATAAATGAATAACTAATACAACTATTTTGTGGAATGGCCAGGAATGGCCTGGATTTTCCAGTCATTTTAGGCCTGGTCCAGTTTCCAGCGAAAACATAATTTGTTCAGTTAAAAAATTATTTCTTTAACTTTAATAATTTTTTTTTTATTAAATATTTTTACAATTTTTGGAAAAAGATTAATCATGAATAAGACATAAGCAAGAATTTTTTACTAAGTAATATTATTCAAAACCAGTAAAAATTACTAATTTTAGTACTTTCAAGATACTAAAATTAGTAACGTATTAGTAGATTTGGGTACAAAATCACTTACTAAAACTTTTACTGTAGAATTATTTAGAGTGTACAACTTTTTCGACCATCTGGAGCAGTCTATCTTTGATTTTTGCACGAATGTTTTCCTTGAGCTCGTCGATGATTTGAGGATTGTTAGCGTACATTTTGCTTTTCAATTAGCAAATGAGGGTCAGTTGTTGTCGCCCTTTTTTGACATCGCACGTCCGGGAAATTTTAAAAGGGCTTTTCAAATTTGACCACTTTGGACTGATTTTTGAGGGGTCATTTGAAAAGAAAAATATACGCCAACAATCCTTAGACCAATGACGAGCTAAACATTAACATTTCGAAATGCTCGCAAAAGAATGGAAATCCTTAAAAAATCCACATTGTGCCGTGGTCAATAGATACGGCCATTTAAATGACTGGCATTTTTTTGTATTGCAAAAAAGTTATTCCTCCGATTTTGAATGTTAGGGCAAATTTTTATTCTCCTAGGCCTAAAACTTATTTAGAACAAATTTGAGGCTAATCGGATTCAATTAACCCGTGGCGCTCAGCGATCCAAGTTTTGGATTTTTGAAAATTTTTAGAAAAAATGCATACCCTCCAAATGTAAAAAAAAATAATAAAAAAATGTTGGGTTTTTTTTTTTGTAGAGGGGGAAGGGTCGGTTGGTGTTCTAAGGGGACACCTCGAGATAAATGTTTGCACACTCATTTGTTATGCTTTTTGCCGTAACGAAATACAGTTTTATCATTATTTTAATTTTTTTTTAATATTCACGCCAACAGAAGTGGGCGGGCCGAAAAAATTGCCTTTTCTTACCCCCTCTGCTTAACAATAAGTGCAGCTCTTTGACTTGCTTACGCACACCTCTCTTAAAGCAAGTTTAGGTTGTATAAAAATTGTGACAAAATTGGGTAATGGCATTTCACTCCTTTCGCATGGAAAAAATTTCAAACGCGAATATCTCGAAAACGGAATATGTTAGAAAAATTTGGATTGCAGTTTTGGAATTAGGAGTTCCATTTTAAATGAAATAAAGTTGTATTTTTGGAAGAATCTGTAACAGTGGACCACCAAAAGTGCGAAATTATTGTTTTTTTTTTTTTACTTTTTAACAGCGAATATCTCAAAAAAGGTAAGTGCTTGAAAAAATTAGATGGTAGATTTGGATTCAGGAGAGCAAAATCTATAAGAATCAGTTGGATATTTCACTGGGAGGTTTTTGTTTTTGTTGTCGAACAGTGTAATTATTTAGCAATAACTCGAAAACAGGATCAGCTTGGATTTTCGTGTTAACGATTTTTAAAGTTCAAAATAAATGGGAAGGAAATGCCATTACCCGATTTTGTCACAATTTTGACACAACCTAAACTTGCTTGAAGAGGTGTGTGTACGACATCACATTGGGAACTTTGTATGAAATAGGCGCGCATCGACGTTTTTTTGTTATAACTCTTGAACGAATCAGACTTTTACGACACATGCTATATATGCTTCAACATTTTTAAGAGCTGATTGCGGGGAAAAAATTAAAAAAAAACATTTTTTATTTTTGAAATTGGTAACAAAAGTTTCGTTATGAAGAGTACATTGAAGAAAAAATATTGATAAAGTTTTCATGGTGCAATTGTGGACCAGTACAACGTCTTGAAATTTGAAGATGTGTACACAGAAAATAATATTGAGAAAAACGATTTGAGTAATCACTTGTTGAAATTTTTAAATCAAATTTGAGTAATTTTTTAATTCACGCAATTAAAAATTTACTCAAAAATTAAAAAACAAAATAGTAAATAATTTAATACAAATTTAATGTTTTTATACCCTCCACTCTAGTGATAGAGGGTATATAAGTTTGTCATTCCGTTTGTTACACCTCGAAATATTGGTCTAAGACCCCATAAAGTATATATATTCATGATCCTCGATCGATTTTAAGACGATCTAGCGATGTCCGCCCGTCCGTTCGTCCATCCGTCTGTCTGTCTGTCTGTCTGTCCGTCCGTAGAAAACACGCTAACTTTTGAAAGACTTCACAGAGACTACTGAAGTTTGGCATATATGTTGGTCATTTACCTGGTCAGGTTGGTATTGCAATCCAGCCAATCTGTCCGTCTGTCTGTTGAAAACACGCACAACTTTTAAAAGACTTTACGGAGGCTCCTGAAGTTTGGCATATATGTTGGGCATATATGTTTACCTGGTCAGGTTGGTATTGCAATCCAGCAAAATCGGTCCAGTGGTTCAAAAGTTATAATCGAAAGACTGAATTTTGGCAAGGGTTTTTCATGAATTTACAAATTAAAACGCACGGTAACTTTCGAACGAAAATTCTGAGAGTGCTCAAGTGTGGCAAATATATTTGTCGTTCTTCTGTCCCGGTTCGTTTCAAATCTCAGCCACATCGGTCTAGTGGTTCAAAAGTTATAAGCAAAACCCTGAATTTCAGAATTCGAGTTTTAAAAAAACAGGCTTTAAGAATAATTATAAGCCACAAAATTACTTTACAGAGTATTTTTGTCACTCAGAAATATTTTTACACTAAAAAAAAAATTTACTCTCGAAAAAAATTTTACACTCAAAATAAAAAAATAGTAAATTATTTTTTTTACAAAAATGAAAAAAAAAGTTTTTTACTCAAAATAAAATATTTATAATCAAAACTGTTAATTTTTTTTACATTAAAAAATTTACTATCCTTTAAAAATGGCATTGTGGAGGGTATTCATAGATTCGGCCAAGTCGAATTTAACTTTGACACAATTAAAAATGTACTCAAAATTTATCTATTTATTTTTTTAAAAGTTTATAAAAGTTTTAAATTTTTTTACAAAAAAAAACAAAAAACTTGTTTTTTCAAACTTTACCAAACATATTTATGTCTCAAAAATATAGGGAAATTTTATAAAGACGATTACAAACTTTCGTATACATACACAAAAAACTATAAACTAAACCAGAATTCAAAAAACTATGAGAGTTTAAAAAAAAAATTAAAAAAAACTATTAAATTTTTATTAAATTATTTACTTAAATTGTTTTTAAAATTTTTAAGTAAATTTTTAATTGCGTCAATTAAAAAATTACTCAATTTTTGTTTTTAAATTTAAACAAGTTATTACTCAAATTTGTTTCCTCCATTTCTTTTTTGTGTATGTCTTTAAGCGACCAACCAGAATCAAATTACGTCGCCTAAGGCGTAACGCCCAATAATTTTTCGTTTCTAATATTTAAATGTGAGGTTCCTAAATCAAATGGACGTATAAACTTTAAACTTGTTGTGTTTGTTTTTGTTTTTCTTACGTCTTGCGCGACGCAATTTGATTCCGGTTCGACCCTAAGACATTAATGCGAAACTTTTTTAAAATTTTTAAAAAAATAAATTGATAAATTTTGAGTAAATTTTTACTTGACACAATTAAAAAGATACTTCAAAAATCGAAAAATGTTAAGTAACGATTTAATTGCGTCAATTAAAAATTTACTAAAATTTTTTAGTAAGCATTTAATAATTTTTTATTAAAAGTTTACTCAATACTAGTAAATCGTTTACTGGTGCAAAATTGAGTAATTTTTTACTTAAGCCCACTTCAGACTATAATACTGAGTCGTAAGAAAATACGTATCTTAAATAATACGAAATTTTCTCTGCTTGTCAAAAAATCTTTTAAAAAATCCTTTGCGTATTTACACCATCACATCGTAAATATTATCAAAATAAATACAACCCTGATCTTATGAAAAGCGTATACGTTTTCTCATTTTTAGAGAAATTTCTAAAAATGAGAATACGTATCCGCTTGTCATTTTTCAATCCGTATTTCTCTTGGTTTTATACCGATTTGTGTTTACACCATACTATTTTATAGGTTTTACACAAAATTTTGACAGATATTATTACAAATATTATGGTCTGAAGCCACCTTTAATAGTATCAAAGATTTACTAAATTTTTTTTTTGTCTCTATAGGTAATTTATTATATATTTATTTTTTTTTTTTTGTTTTTGTATAAAACTTACACGTTAACTCCGTTTTATACAAAATGCACTACGGATGCAAACTCTACGTGATGGTTGCGCCCGATGTAAAAATTAAATTTTGAGTGCACAGAAAAAAAAATAAAAAATTTAGTAAATTATTAAAACTATTTAGTAAAAAATTACTCAATTTCGCACCAGTAAACGATTTAATAGTATTGAGTAAACTTTAAATAAAATTTTATTAAATGTATGCCAAAAAATTTTAGTAAATTTTTACCTGACACAATTAAAATTTTACTCAAAATTTTTCGTTTTTATTTTAATCAAGTTTTTAATTGTGTGAAGTAAAAATTTATTTAAAATTTATCAATTTATTTTTTTAAAAAGTTTAAAAAAGTTTCACATTTTTTTACAAAAAAAAAATCTTTTTTTTTAACTTTTACAAAATATATTTATGTCTGAAAGATATAGAAAAATTTCATAAAGATGATTCCAAACTTTAATATGTATACATTAGAGTTAGTTTGTTGACTATGTCACTTCATCTGTTTATCGGGTATCATCATTTTTTTAAACGATTTAGGGGAGCTAAAAAGAATGCCGGTATTTTTTTGGAAAAATTTTCGCTCCTTGGGGTGGTTCAAAGCATATGAAAACGCGGATTTTGAGTTGAGTTTTCTGCACAGAAAAAATGGCTGAATATATTGCAAATCTGATTTCACCAGTCGATTCTACAGCAAAAATTAATGCAATAGAAGTTTTTGAACTCTTAAAAAAGTTCCAAAATCCCACAGCAGGGGGCGGAAAAATCGATTTAAAAAAAAATATATATATATTTTTTGATCATGCACGATGAAGAGGCAGGTATTGCTAAGAAAATTAGTACAAAAAGCACCTTTCTATCACAACCCGTTAAAAAGTTGTAAGGCTTCAAAGTTTTTGTTTTAATGACAAATTGTAAAACACTGACCGACATTTGCAAAATTTTTGGATGGGTCAGCGGTCTGGACACTCGTTTTCGATTATTCTCTAAATGCTGATTCCAAATCTGATTTCCAAAGTTTTCCGTTACGTCAGGTTTTTGAGAAAATTGAGGTTAAAGTTCACAAAAAAATAAATTTTTGTGCATTATTGAGAGCACTTTTTTGTGATATTTTTGGATGATATTCTGGGATTGTACAACTAGTTTTCGATTAACATTTCGATGCTGATTCTAAATCTGGTTTTAAAACTTTTCTATCAAGTCATGTTTTCGAGAAAATTGAGGTCAAATTTCTCAAAAAACGTGTTTTTGCCATTTTTGACAGCTTATATAACTTTCTAACGGGTTGTGATAGAATGCAAATTTTGGTACCATTTTATTAACCTGAAAATGCTCATTAATTGTGCATATTTAAAAAAATAATTTAAAATGAAAATGGAAAAACCTTATTTTTCCGCCCCCTGTGGTGGGTTTTTGGAACTTTTTTAAGAGTTCTAAAAACTTCCGTTGTATTAATTTTTGCTGTAGAATCGACTGGTGCAATCAGATTTGCGATATATTCAGCCGTTTTTCCCCTGCAGAAAACACAGCTCAAAATCCACGTTTTCAGATGCTTTAAACCACCCCAAGGAGAAAAAATTTTTCCAAAAAAATACAGGCATTCTTTTTAGCTCACCTAAATCCTTCCAAAAAATGATGATACCCGCAAATCAAATTTTCAAAATTAACTCTAGTATACATATGTATACAAAAAAAAAACTATAACGAAATGAGAATTCTCAAAATTTAGAGAATAAAATAAAATTAGAAAAAACTTATTAAATTATTTACTTAAATTTTTTTAAAAACTTTTGAGTAAATTCTTAATTGTGTCAATTAAAAAATTACTCAAATGTTTTTTTTTTTTTGAAGTTTAAACAAGTGATAACTCAAAATTTTTTCCCCCATATTATTTTCTATGAGAACAACTTTTGGGATTTGAATTTAGTTTATTTTTTTTTTTTGTTTTTTTACTAACTAGTGTAATCAGTTATATTAAAATCAATCAGTACTACTTACCACATTTAAATAGCATTCGAAAAAGTCATATGAAGTTGAAGCACCATTGGAACATTTTTGAAATCCAACACAGATTTGAGTAGCATTATTTTCCACATTTCTACGATCCACTAGTACCTCTGCTTCGACTAAATTGTAAGCATCACTAGCACGTCCTAGACAATTAGCAAACTCAAACTCAAAGTTATTAGTCAATTCAGTGAGAATTGGCATATAAGTGGCAAAACAATTCACAGTACGTTGAGGATTTTCCTCGATTAATGAATTCGATTTCAAAATAATATTAGGAAGTTTATTGTCGGAAATTCGCTTAATATCAAAACCGTAGGTATTTAATATTAAAGCGAAAATTGCTAACGCAAATAAATTGTTTTTCGACATGACTACGGCTTATGGAAAACTGGACAACTGGCGTTTTAAACTTTTCAGCAAATGATTTTTATATTAATGAATGAAACATTTTTTTTTTTGATATTCGGTAGTTTTTTGTGCTAGTTAATCCATTTTTCGTTGAAAAAAGATAATGTTTTTTTTTATCAAATAACAACAATTTATTAGTTAAATTAAATATTTTATTTAAATACACTGAACAAAATAACTAATATAAATTCACCCCGTAATTAATTTAAGTCGATTAATTTTCTTGAATTAATTAAAATTTTACTTACATTAAGGAAATTTTTGTAGACCTTTTTTTTGCCCCCAAGCAAAATTTTTCAAAAATCCCAAAATTTCATCGAAAGTAATAATTTTAATGTGTCGCAAGACTTATTTTTTTTTAAATCCAAATCTTTGATCCCCGGGTGTCAAAGGTTAAATTATTCCGATTAGCCTTGAATTTGTACCACATAAGTTTAAGGCCTAACAGAATAAAAATTTGCCTGGACGTTCAAAATAGGAAGAAAAACTGTTTTTTTGACATACAAAAAAAATCTGTTCTAATGTGTTAATATTTCAAAAAAATAAATAAAATTTGAAATTTAAAATATCTTTACCTGTTCATATATGTGTCTCCTCTAGAGGCCAGTAAAGCCATTGTAAAGCCATTGTAATTCAAATTTTGGGTCATCCCTTTGAGCCTCAATGGCTTCGACGCCATACGAAAGCAAACCATTTTATAGATAAACTCACCCAAGGGTTTTGGAAAGTCAGTTCGCATTTCTTTTTTATGGCCCACTAAAGTTTTTAATATTTTTTTCAAAGGCGTTTGAAAAACGTCAAAAATACTATGATAAAAACACATTTGAGCTTTAAAAAATCTTTTGATGTGTTCAGTGAAATTGTGTTCAGTGAAATTGTGTTCAGTAAACCCTCTAACTGCCATTTTAAGGGGTCATTTTAGTACTTTTTCAAAAACTAAACATACATAAAAGTCGTATAAAACGTCCATTTAAAGATTAAAAATGTTCAAAAAATATTTTCCTCATAGAATTTCGCTAGGGGTTGTCAAAGGTTGAAAGTTTTTCCGACATGCGCAAAATGCTTAAAAATGGACAAATATAAAAAATCAATAGAATGGTTTAAGTTGGAAAAAAACAGAAGAAAAATTGAATTTCTAAAAATTATAGACATTCCTGTTATCATCAGTATGATTCTAAATGTCGGTTTGTCTTGTTAATGGAAATTGTTTTTTATATATGAGGCATTCCACACCAAATGTCCCGCTACAGAAAAACATGTGTCCCGTAAATTTCTGAATAGGTTGTTTTGATAGCCATATATGAAACTAAGAAAATTGCGTTTTTGGTTTTTCTAATTTTCAAAAACTGGGCTTAAGAGGCGTTGTCAAATATTGGAAAAATGGTCAAATTTGTGGCGAGTTGCCTTAATTAAATATTTATCACATTAAAACGGAATGCACCATAATCTCAAAAATTTACAGTCTTATATAGTTTTGTATGGGCTATCGATTAAATTTTTTTATTTTTTTTTTTTAAATTTTCAGAACCCGTTCTGAAATTTTCCATTTTTTAAAAATGTCAATTTATTAAAAAACATGCCACTTTTTTTTCTTTTTTACATTTTTTTTAAAAAGTTTAGATGTTTGTCCATCCACACAAAAAAATTCAGAAACACGTTCTTCGTTTTTTTCGAGAAAATCGCATTTGAACTTTAAATTTCATAACAATTTTGTAATTTGCTTGTATTTTCTTGATTTAACGTTGCGAATGAGTATTAATATAATAATAACAATGAAAGTTTTGATCACACGATAAATTTTTTTTTATGTATTCTTTCTATTAATTTACAACTCATTTTTAATAATTTTAACCAGAGATGCCAACTATTTGAGAGCAAAACGCGCACAAAAATTTTATAAGCGGGTAAAAACGCGTAACAGAACTCAAATATTAAACCAAAATACAAAAAAAAAACCTACAAAGAATGAAATTTTTTTAGAGGTCTAAGGGAAAACATTTTCCCCTTAGTCCGATTTTGCCCTTTTTTCCGAACTTAATACGACCAATGGTTATTGACCATAATAATAAATTCGTTCCATATTTCAGGCGACTAGCTCTAATTGTAAGTTTGAACTGCATATTGCTTTCTACAGATAGACAGACGGACATTCAAAAAATGTCTTTGAATCGACCAAAAATCAATAAAATATATACTTTGTGAAGTCTCCGACTAATATTTAAATGCGTTACACTCGAAATAACAAAGTAAATATACCGCCATATTTTATTTGGAGGCTATGAAAATTAATTTTAAAAAGCACCAAAAGCACCAACTGAAAATTTAAAAAGCACCACGTTAGTGCGTTTTTCTAATTCGGCACTAGTTCAAAAATTTTCGCGTTTTGACACATCAAAAAGCACTAGATCTAGCGCGAAAAGCACTAAGTTGGCACCCCTGATTTTAACCTAACCGAGAACTGGTAACAATGACCGTCGTCTCGTTGTAGCGAAAAAACCAAAGGTTCTGGTTGGAATCGAACCCACGACCCCCACGTTCAAAGGCCAGCACGCTACCAACTAGCCTACAGGGGCCCCTATGTATATTAATTGCATAAATATTACTCTTAGCAACGTTAAAACAAAGAAATACAAGCAAATTACAAAATTGTTATGAAATTTAAAGTTCAAATGCGATGTTCTCGAAAAAAACGAAGAACCTATTTCTGAATTTTTTTGTGTGGATGGACAAACATCTAAACTTTAAAAAAAAAATATAAAAAAAAGTGGCATGTTTTTTAATAAATTGACATTTTTAAAAAATGGAAAATTTCTGAACGGGTTCTGAAAATTTTAAAAAAAAAAAAAAATTTAACCGATAGCCCATACAAAACTATATAAGAATGTAATTTTTTGAGATTGTGGTGCATTCCGTTTTAATGTGATAAATATTTAATCAAGGCAACTCGCCACAAATTTGACAATTTTTCCAATATTTGACCACGCCTCCTAAGCCCAGTTTTTGAAAAATTTAAAAACCAAAAACGCAGTTTTCTAAGTTCCATATATGGCTATCCATACAACCTATTCAGAAGTTTACGGTGCACGTGTTTTTTTTCGCTGGACATTTGGTACAGAATGCCTCATATGTGAATATTTCCACAGAATAAATTTTGCCAGTTTCCAAAACTACAATTATATTTCTAGCAAAATGTTTTTACCATAGGGGTGAAACGAATAAGTTTCGCACATGTGTATGTATAAGTGACGGCACGCGCGTGTAACTTTTGACGTTTCATACAAAACATAAACAAACAACGCAAATACATATGTAAAAGCTCACACGTATAGGCACACGTATTCTAGGCAGAGAAGTAAATTTAGTAGTATTTTGTATGCGTCCATATTGAAAGTACCAAAATAAGCACTCGTGTTGCATGTCTATATGGTCTGTGGTTTTTACTTAAAAATTTTTGTCCATTTTAAAATAAATATATGAAAGTCCAAAAAAAGCAGTTAGAGGGTTAAAATAATTTACAAATATTTTGTTCATCTAATTTTACTAGGGGTCGTCAAAGCAAAAAAATGCATTTGTCCTATATAAATTGCTTAAAAAAGTAAAGTTGTAAAATTATCGCATATTTTTTTTTTGATATTTAACAGAAGTTTTAATACATTAAAACTTTACATTTTAAAAACGAACTTCCTGCCTTTGATGACCTCTAGTGAAATTTAATGCACAAAATATTTGTACAATATTTAACCCTTTAACTGCCTACTTTTTTACACTTCTATGTATTTCTTTAAAAAAATGACAAATATGACCCCTGAAAACGGGAGTTAGAGGATTAACAGGGTCAAAGACAAGAATCGTCATAAAATTTTATAAAAATATTCTGAAAGTAATTTTTAGCTCAAAATTATATTTGTACTATTTTTCCGTGTTATTTAACACTGCTTTGGTAAAGAAATTCAATAAAAATATGATTCTTTATGTTTTTCCATTTTTAAGCATTTTGCGCATGCCACACAAACTTTCAACCTTTTACAACCCCTAGTGAAATTTTATGACAAAAATATTTAAGGAACATTTTAACCATTTAAATGGACGTTTTATTTTACTTCTGTGTTTAATTTTTTAAAAAGACTTAATTTTTTTTTAAAGACTTAATTTTATTAATTTTTAATTATATTAAAGGTAAAATTGCGTTAATCAATTCCAAAAATTATAAAAAAATTATTTTTATTATTTGTCGCAATTTTTTGTATATAAATTTTTTTAATATCATTTAAATTTAGTATATTTTTTCCAGTGTTTAGAACCTGTGAAATTTTTGGCTGTAAATTAAATATTTATAAATAATTTATTTTAAAAATTTATAATATATTTAATGTATCAGATGATACGCAAAACAACATAAAAAGTGTTCAATTCATGAGCGACACGAAATAACTCCCACATAAAGTAATCCCACGAAACAGCTCCCAATAAAATAACTCCTACCAAAAGATGAAATTAGTCCCAATTGAAAAAAAATAACAAATATGTATATTAGACTGCCCAGAAAAAAACAAAGTTGTTATTTTCTTGGGGGATACCTGCGAATTTTGTTCCTTTTTGTGCAAAAAAATTTCGGTTTTTTTTTGGGATTTTTAAAATAATATCTAGAGGTCGCGATCTCGCGTTTTATAACGATTTATTTTTTTTGAGTTTTTTATTATTTTAAATTGTTAAATATGATTAATATGATAAAATATTAATAATTTCAGACAAAAAAAAAATAAATTAAAAATTAAATATCGCTCATTCCATGAGATGTCTCCCAGCATCTAATCAAATGTTCTTTAATTTATTTGAAATTTCGCACATAGGTACACTATGGAGCAATTAAAATAAATTCGTTTTTAGTTTCGCGAAAATCCACGAATTCGCGAACGCGAATATATTCGCGAATTCACGGATTTTCTCGGAACTAACAACTGATTTATTTTAATAGCTTCATAGTGTTCATGTGTGCAAAATTTCAAATAAATTAAGGAACATTTGATTAGATGCTGGGAGACATCTCATGGAATGAGCGATATTTAATTTTTAATTTAATTTTTTTTTGTCTGAAATTATTAATATTTTATCATATTAATCATATTTAACAATTTAAAATAATAAAAAACTCAAAAAAAATAAATCGTTATAAAACGCGAGATCGCGACCTCTAGATATTATTTTAAAAATCCCAAAAAAAAACCGAAATTTTTTTGCACAAAAAGGAACAAAATTTGCAGGTATCCCCCAAGAAAATAAAAACTTCGCTTTTTTTCTGGGCAGTCTAATGTATATAATAAACCCCAACGGCACACATTGGGAACTTTGTGTGAAAAAGGCGCGCATCGACGTTTTTTTGTTATAACTCTTGAACGGATAGGAATTTCACGACATTCTTTACCATTATAAAAACTGGAGACCTTAAGGAACTCACACATGTGGATTGGACATTTTTCGCATTTGTACCCTACTTGTAAATTTAAGGCAAAGTTGCAAATTAAAATATAAACTGTTTTTTTTTCTATTTTTTTAAAAATTGACACTTTTTGATGGCCCGTATTTCCTACTTACAAAGAGTAATATTAAAAACAATAAAATGGGTAACAAAGGTACTAGTTATAGCTACAATCTTCACTTACTTTCAGGAAAATCGCATCATTGGAAGTAGTTTTAAAAAATAAAATAAAAAAGGTCTTCAAAAAAAATAAAATTTTTCCAATTTTTGAAAAAAGTCCTTACTTTGAATTTATGTCCTGACTAAACTAAGCGATGGATTTTCTCTATAAACGGTTTTCTTTCTCCTTGGGTGTCTACTTAGCGAATATCAGAAATTTTTGTAAATAACTAAACATTTGTTTGGCTCTCAAATGCACGTCTACACAGAAAAAAATGCGGAGGAAACAAATTTGAGTAATCACTTGTTTAAATTGAAAAACAAAAATTGACACAATTAAAAATTTACTTAAAAATTTTAAAAACAATTTAAGTAAATTATTTAATAAAAATTTAATAGTTTTTGTATTTTTTTTAAACTCTAATAGTTTTTTGAGTTCTCGTTTAGTTTATAGTTTTTTGTGTATGTATATGAAAGTTTATAATCGTCTTTATAAAATTTTCATATGTTTTTGAGACATAAATATGTTTGGTAAAGTTTAAAAAAACAAGTTCTTTGTTTTTTTTTTGTAAAAAAATTTTTAAACTTTTAAAAAAAAATAAATAGATAAATTTTGAGTAAATTTTTAATTGTGTCAATTAAAAATTTACTCAATTTTTTTTTCAAAAGTTTAATAAATTTTTATTAAAAGTTTACTCAATACTATTAAATCGTTTACTGGTGCAAAATTGAGTAATTTTTTACCCAATAGTATTAAAAATTTACTCAAATATTTTTTTTATTTTTTTCTGTGTAGGATCCAATGTGCGGCAATGAAATAACTTCTACCTGCAAAATGAAATAAGTGCCAATAAAATAACTGCCATCAAAAGTGAAAAAGTCCCAATAAAAACAAGTAAGGGCGCTAAATTCGGATGTGCCGAAACTTTAACACCATCCACATTTAAAAAAACTTGCAGAGGTTTTTTTTTAAGGAGATTTGACGGGGGTAGTGCGGGTATACCTCCAATTGAATTCCAGAAGTTACCAAGAGTTTTTTAGAAGCTACCAACTGTATTTCAGAAATTACCAATTGTTTTTCAGAAGCCATCAATGATCAAATATATTTCAAAAATTATCAATTGTATTTCAAAATTTATCAATTGTATTTTAGAAAAAATTTTAATTGTATTTCAGAAAATATCAATTATATTTCAGAAGTCATCAATTGTATTTCAGAAATAATCAATTGTATTTCAGAAGGTGACAGGACATAATACCCACGGACATTACCCCCATAACGGAAATGGGGATTATGACCGAATTCATTACGGTCATAATCCCCATAATAGTTGTGGGGACTATGACCGTTTCCAAAACGGTCACAATCCTAATAGGGATTATGTCCGTTCCTTGTTGGGATTACGACCGAACTTTTTTCGGTCATAACCCCCATTCACCTTATGGGGAGTAAGTCCAAAGCAATTTTGGTCATAATCCCCGTTTTCTGCAGAGAGAGTGGGTTTAATGCATATAGTTTGTAATCCCTAAGCCCGGCCGAAGGCCGGCTACGCAGGAAACTTTTCAGTAAAAAAAAATCTTTAAATTTTGGGGATTATGACCAACTAGTATAGAAGACATAATCCCCATAATGGGGATTATGGCCATTTGTTACGTGGTCATTATCCGCATAAATCTGGTAATTATGTCCGTTTTTTATTGGAATTATGTCCAAATAATTTTCGGTCATAGTCCACACTACCATTATGGGGATTATTACCGAAATGAATTAGGTCATAATCCCCATAACGGAAATGGGGATTATGTCCGTGGGGATTATGTCATGTCACCATAAAAATTTAATAGCATTCGAAAATTATTTAGAGATTTACAGCGATTTTAAGAAAAATGATATATGGCAGCTACGCGAGTCCTTGTTGAGATTACAATCAAAATATTGTAGTAAAACTGCATTTACAGTATTTCTTTTCCTGTTTCCTTTTAAAAGAACTTCAAAATTTTAGAGGATTAAATTTTATAAAATATTTTTTTAATATTTGTACTTGTTCTAGAATGTCACTAGTGAAAGAGGAGGATCTCCATTAATTTTCATATTTTATTTTTTTACATATCAGGAAAAAGGAGGTAAGTTACGTCCTTTCAAAAATGTATCCTTCACACGGTGCCCTGGAGAGGATTTAAAAAAAATTTTAGGTTTACTCCAATTTTTGAGTGGATTATGTGTTTAGGCGATAAAAGAAAGAGAATGAGCCAAAAAAGAAAAAAAAGTACAAGGCGCTTTTTTTTTGCGAGCAAAAAAAGAATAACAAAAAAAGAGTTTAAATAAATATGAGATTTGAATAAATATGTAACATTTTCAAAAATCTGCGACTACTCTTTCAAATTAATTTTCGCACGTACGCAGGGGCAATTTTTTCCATAAAAAACCCAATGTGATGGAAGACCAGTAGTGTTTGGGAATTCCCGGACTTTTCAATTTCCCGGGAAACGGGGAAAAAATAATTTATTTCCCGGGATTCCCGGGAATACCGGGAAATTTTCATTATTAATGTAAATCATAAAAAACATTAAAATTTGATTATATTTTTATTAAAAACAGTTTTATTAGAGTTAAACAATTAATTAAAATATAAAAAATCAAAACATAAAAGTTTAAAATTTTTATATACAATAAAACAAAACAAAAAAAATATTGCAACTTTTTCCTTCACAAAAGATCGCAAAAAATAGCTAAAAAACGCAAAAAAATTTAAAATTGCGTTATTCGTGCAAGAACTAATATAGTTGGCAGCATTTTTAATATTTGTTTTGGAAATGTAAATTCTAGGTTAAAAATTTTTGCATTTTTTGACAGTCTTAACAAAATTATCATTACCCGACGTATATTTTTTGACTTTTTAATTTTTTTCATGATATTGCCATACTTTTTACACTTGGTCAGTTTTCCTATGAATATATATTTGCACTGTTCTTCCAAATAGAAAAAATACAAAAAATATCAAATGTAATTATACCTGTATGTAAAAAAATGGTAAAAATAAACGTTTTTATGTAAAAAGGTATATATTACAAAATTCCCGGATTTCCCGGGAAAAATTAAAAAAATTCCCGGGAATTCCCGTCAGTGTTTTCCCGGGAATTAACGGGAAATCCGACCCGGGAATTCCCGGACCCCAAACACTAATCTCAACCCAAACCAAAAAACACTAGGATTTTATATGTTTTTGTGCAATTAGATCTAATTTGATAAACCAATATATGGCAATGTCTGGTCAATAAAATCATATTTTATACAAATAAAATCATATTTTATACAAGTTGATATTTTTTAATGCAAAAACATCCACCATTATTCGGATCAAATTGCGTATAAATATATATTGTGTTACATATCATATAAAAATTTTTACTCGGGTATCTTACTGAAGTGGTCATACGTTTTTATACCCTCCACTCTAGTGATAGAGGGTATATATAAGTTTGTCATTCCGTTTGTAACACATCGAAATATTGGTCTTGGACCCCATAAAGTATATATATTTATGATCCCCGATCGATTTTAAGTCGATCTAGCGATGTCCGTCCGTCCGTCCGTCTGTCTGTCTGTCCGTAGAAAACACGCTAACTTTTGAAAGACTTTACAGAGGCTACTGAAGTTTGGCATATATGTTTGTCATTTACCTGGTCAGGTTGGTATTGCAATCCAGCCAAATCGGTCCAGTGGTTCAAAAGTTATGAGCAAAAGAGTAAATTTCGGCAAGGGTGTTTCACGAATTTACGAGATAAAAAACACGATAACTTTCGAAAGACAATAATGAGACTACTGAAGCTTGGCATATATTTTTGCCGTTCCCCGGGTATGTTCGGTTTTAAATTTCAGCTCAATCGGTCCAGTGGTTCAAAAGTTATAAGCAAAACCCTGAATTTCAGATTAGTTTCATCTAAAATGCCACGTGTTTTAACAAGTTTTAAAAGCATTGGTGGTAACTAAACAATGCTTTTCAAACTTGTTTAATTTTAAAGCAATGCTTTTTAAACTTGTTTAGTTTTAAAAGCATTGGTAACTTAAAAATTACACTCGAAAAAATTTTTACACTCGAAAAAAATTTTACACTCAAAAAAATTTTACACTCAAAAAAAGATTTAGACAAAAAAATTTTTTTTTTTTTTACAAAAATGACAATATTTTGTGTAAGAAATATTTTTACAGTGAAAAAAACATTACACTCGAAAAAAATTTTACCCTCAAAAAAAAAATTAGTAATTTTTCTTTTTTTTTTTTTTAAATGACAAAAAAAGTGTTTTTTACTCAAAATAAAATATTTCTAATCAAAATTGATAAGTTTTTCACGTTAAAAAATGTACTACCCTTTAAAAAAATGCATTGTGGAGGGTATTCATAGATTCGGCAAAGTCGAATTTAACTTTTCTACTAGTTTACCATAACTCTGTCAATCTACGAAGAAAGCATCACTAACTCGTCAATTTAAAAATTTTTTGTAAATTTGACCATGAAAATAACAAATTTTTTCTAATGCGGCGTTACAATTTTTTGCATAAATCGAGAACCAGTTGAGACACCACTCTACGGCTTAAACATAAGTATAAAGAAGAGATAAAGGATTAACATATATTTTTTTAAAAGATTTAAAAATAGTTTTTTTTGAGGTATTTCATCTTAAACCACAGATTTGCTGACAGTGACATTTAGGCATCAAAAAAAAAATCTTTCTAAATTTTATTTTAATATTTACCCCATTACCTTTAAAATGAGATATCACTGAGATTCGTATCATTAAGATTGACAGAGATATGGTAAAAAACGTATGACCACTTCAGTAAGATATTTATGATTTTTTCATTTTTCAAACCGTGGTATCTCCGGAACTATATGGTCCAGAGGCCCAAAAATTGGAATTTTTCTTTTCCTACTTAAAAACAATATGTTCACCAATTTGTATCCAGTTCTGAAAGGGTGATGCAGATCGGTATATTGTTACTATATATTGTTACTAGAGTTGTCAGTCGATTAAGAATAATTCGATTAATCGATCAAACAAAACCCAACTCTTGTTCGAATAATTCAAAAATGACGATTTTCGAATAACGAATAAATCGATTAATTAATGTCGATTAATCGAACAATTTTTTTTAATTAAAAAATTAAATAAATGCTTAGAATTTGATTTGTTCTCATAAATTTTGAAAGATTTTATACAAAATGTAGGAAAGTTAAATATATTGTAGCCATAGCCCTGGATAGCACATCCATTATAAAATTAGAGGGAGTTATCAAGTTTTTAATAAATAATTTAGAAAAAATTAATAATTCTTTTGCATCAGACTTACTAAAATGTATTAATAAAATAAGAATTAATGAGAGACGTATAAAAGTGTTAAATACGTTAATAATTTTTCTAAATTCTGGAAATTTTCTGAGCAATGAAAGTTTCTTAAAATATTCTACAAAAAGCTAAACAAAAGAATATGCAAATAAATTATACTCCAGATTATTTTATGTTGAAAGTAATCACAATAATTCAAATAAAAGTATTGAAATAGAGGAAGTTATTAGCAATGATGGGTACCAATACCTTTTCGATACCAATACCCGTTAATACCAATTCAAATTGAAAACCAATACCAATTAAAAACCAATACCTTTATTTGTGCGATACCAATACCGATAAAAAACCAATACTGATTCCCCACTACCAATACCAATTAAAAACCAATACTTTTATTCTTCAAAACCAATACCAATAAAAAACCAATACCAATTCATTTTTTTCTACTTTCGTATCGGGTTTGTTTCGGTTTTTTTGTATTCTTATTTTCGTTTGTTTTAATTATGACGTCAAACATTTTCTTTCCATCGCATTATTAGGTTTTACCTGACTAACGAATTGCTACAGATGTTTACAAAAGATGTTACATCGATCAGTAATCGTTTGCATGCAAAGTCATATAACAAAAAGGAGTTAGCTACTTGAATTTTAAAAGCCATAAAAACATAAAACAAATATTTTTTGTCACGTTACGTGATTTTTATGACCCCTAATAAAAGTATATCTTAAAAAATGTAGACCTTTTCTGTAATGAAATTTTTTCTTTTGCAAACATTATTAATATGTGATGCACATATGTTGAATGTCACTGCACTGTTCTTTGCGTTGTAAAAAAAAATACTAATGTCCTTTTTTGGAAATCCCAAAATTTTAATCAAGCAGTCGTTACAAAATTATATGTCACAACACCAGAATCCAGAAAAAAAATTTTGTTTGTTTTATTAGAGGCACAGTCATATTATAAAAGAATTTAAGAATGCATAATGTGCGGTTCACACTTGCTATTTTTGAGAGTTTAAGGGGTACGTGTTTAAAAAATTATTTGTTCTGTATTTATTACGTTTTTATTCAGTTACTGGTGTTTTGTTAAACAACTTGTTGTGTGAACTCCATATAAGAAAAAAAAATTTGCCCGTGTAATTACAAAAAGATCTAAAATCAAAGAAGGGGCCCCTGCACGATAACCCATTTCAATCACTTAAAAAAATATGTGTGAAAGGATGAATTTCAGGTATATTTTGTTACAAATGTTAAGTGTCATCTTTCTGCAATTAAAAAATATCTCCCCTTACCACCGCAATTTATATGGATTTTCTGGAATAACGGAATAATAAACATTTTTTTGACAAGATTTTTAAGATCTGCCGGTGCTAATTTTACTAAAAAAGTACCTTTTTCCAAAAAAGGAAAAATAAAATTGAATCTTATACCCAATTCACACCTGAGGTGAAATCTTGTTCGAACGAGATTTCGATCATATGGTTGTGTATAAAATGATACAGACCATATGATCGAAATCTCGTTCGAACGAGATTTCACCTCAGGTGTATATAGGCCTTTAGTTTTATAAAATTTCCTTTTTTTAATTTTTCTCAACAGAGATAAAATTAAAACGCCTTAAAATATATATTTTTGTAAACCACTTTTGATTTAATTGGCTTTAAATTTAATTTTATCATTATTATTTAAAAAAGAAGCGAAAAATAAGTTCTTCTCGCATTGGTGCAGTGGACATAAATGGAGTAAAAACTGACCAATAAAAATTAGGTTATTTGTTACGCATTTGAGATTATTGAAAATCAAGGAAATTTTTATTTTTTATACCCTCCAAAATATAAATATATAAAAAATAGTTAGGAATTTTTTTAATTTTTCCTCCGCGCTATGAATGCTGTCAAATAGATTTATTAAGATTTTTGCACTTCTTCTCCTTCTTCTTTTAGATTGATCGTGTGTGGGTAAGTTTGACGATTGTACAATGGTCAATCTAACCCATACATGGGAATTTTTAATTGGCATTGAATTTTCATTGGCATTAGTTGGAACTAATGCCACTGCCAAAAAAAGCATTAGCATTTATTGCCAATGACATTTTTTGGCATTGGCATTATTTGTACTAATGCCAATGAAAAGGCACAAATGCCTAAAAAAATATTTACAATTGATAAAAAAATAGAAAATTAGAAAAAGTGAATGCTCTATTGTATTAAGTATGACTTGATGCACCTTGTCTGTAATTTTTGTAAAAATAGGTACAGTCATTCTCTTGGAATGATCAATCAAAAATAAAATATTTATTTTTAAATCTCCATATACCGTTATCAAAAAAGCTAACAAATTTATACATTATTAAGGCGGGACCTTGTTTTTATTTTTTGATTAATTTATTTGAAAAAAGGATGTACAACTTGTAAATGGGTATGGACAGTTCTTGATTCTGTTTTTTTGTGATTTTTTAATTTTTTTTATTTAAATTATTTAAAATTGTTCCATTTTAAATAGTTTTTCCAAAATGTTCCGCGACATAATCCAAAACTTAGGACGCCAAAATCTTTGTTGGTTTACTAGCATTAAGACTGACCTGCCCCTTTTTCCCGTTTTTTCGTCTGCGTTTAAAATATTAATAGAAAGGGAGATGAACAAATATAAAGTTGTTAAAATGAGCATTTTATAATTGAATAAATTAATTTTATGAATTAACAATTTTTAAGTTTTTCCAAAAGTACAAACATATTTATTTCTATATTAATAGTGGATAAAATGAGACCCGAATACACAAACAACCGATTTCGAGAAAACCCGGTTACACGAAAAATAGTTTTTTATCGTATTAAAAATTGTTTTCAATACATTTAAAAAAAAAGAAATACCCGGTTAGGCGGTCCAGACAGTTTTTTGAAGTAGTGTAGTACAGTGTTGGTATTTGAGAATTTTCAATTAGTGCCAAGTTAAAGGCAAAAAAGGGCCAAAAAAGGTTGAAAAGGGCCAACAATTTTTTTTAATATTTATTGGTTTTTAGTACATTTTGCAACTGCAATCAATAATTTTCTTACAAAATACACGCAACTTATTAATTTTTTGTAAGTGCTAGTTTTGACAGTAAAATCATCCCTGCGGGAAAGGTGATCTGTCGAGGATCGGTCACATCCTGTAAGAACTAAATTTAAAGAAAACCAAAACTTACATTGTTGCAAAACATCGTAAGATTCTTAAAAGGGGAACAACTGATCCTTTTTTCGTTTTTGTAATACATAAATAAATTTTAGTAAACATTTTTTTTATTAATTTTAAATAAATTTTGACAATATTTAGAGAGAATAAAAAAGGGCCAAAACTGCTTTTTGTGGTGCCACTGACCATTCAATAGTGCCAAAAATGGCACTATTGTGCCACATTTCCCAACCGTGGTGTAGTACTTTTGATTACGACGAGTTTAAAAAAGAGGGTTTTCACAAAAATTTTTTTATTTTTTTTTTTTTAATTTTTGGCATTTCAATTTGTGTTGACTGGCACAAACGGGCAAGTTTTTTGTAAAGTATGGCTAAAAAGGATAATCCTGGTCCAAACAGTTTTTTGAAAGGGCGTGGAACTTTCTATAACGATGAGTTTTTAAAAGGGAGTATAAAAAAAAAAAAAAAATTGAATTTTTTTATAAATTTTTGTTTTTTATAAAATTTATTTTAATTTCATTTTTGAAAACGGACACAAGCGGGCAAATTTTTTGGAAAGTTGGGATAGAAAGGATAATTCTGGCCCAGACAGTTTTTTGAAAGGGCGTAGAACTTTTGATAACGATGAGTTTAAAAATGAGGTTTCCACAATTTTTTTTTTATTTATTTTTTTTAAAGGGGTTTTTCAAAAAAAAAATCCTTCACGCAAAAATTCGACCCACTCTTTAGACACTCACTTAGAATTTTTCAACTCAACATCACGTGATTTAAATGAAAATCACTTTTTTTAATCACGCAAATCACGGGACCAGCGACCATCTCCAATTCAAATACATAAACAAGAGACAAGTGTCTCTTCATTTGTTTAATCTATAACATCTGTAAATTTTAATTAAAATGAAGTGTCTACCCTTGAAAAAATTTCCTTGTAGGTCTGAATCCAAAAAGTTTCAAGGCACTTATTTATTACCCTAGGTTACGTTAGGTTAACCTACCCTAATATAGTCACTTAATTTAAATGAAAATCGCTCAATAATCACGTGATTTAAATAAAAATCGCTCACGCCTGAATCACGTGGTTTTTTAAATCACGCAAATAACGGGACCACAGACCATCTCGAATTCAAATACATAAACAAAAGACAAGTGTCTCTTCATTTGATTCATCTATAACATCTGTGAATTTGATTAAAAATTAAGTGTCCACCCTGAAATAGTTTCCTTGTAGGTCCGATTTCAAAAACTTTCAGGGCACTTATTAATTACCTTAATATAGGCTTAATTTCTGAATTTCAAAAAGATCGGTTAACATTTACGACCTGTAGAGACTTTTGGCCAAAAAACCTACCATCACGCCCCAGTGTGCACTGTGGGGCCGACAGAAGGACGACGTACGTTAAATAAATTAATATTAACGACAAAACCTTTTGCATACAAATTCCAAAACCGATATAAGATAAATACCAATACTTATTAAAAACCGATACCAATTCGAGGCTAAAACCAATACCAATACCCAATACCTAAATAATTCAAAACCAATACCGAAACCTATACCAATTCAACAAAAAATGAAAACCAATACCTATACCAATACTAATATAATTTTAAAAACCAATACCAATACCAATACTTTTATCGAATTGGTACCCATCCTTGGTTATTAGTAATGAAAATAATAATCTTTTATGCGAGTTAAATAATTCAAAGTATTAAAAATTCAGAAAATAAAAAGGACTTCAGCGATATAAGTATCAGAGGATATGGTATATTTGGAAAAATCTGAAAAAAGATCAGAAAAATAGATAATCTTTTTTATGCTCTTCTTACTATATCAATTACTTCAACAATTAGCGAAAGAGTGTTTTCAAAATCTAATTTAATAAAAACAAAAAATCGTTTGAAAGCTAAAAAATTGAGTCAACTTTTATTTATAAAAGATTATTTCTTAAGAACAACTTAAAGTGTTTTATTTGACAAAAATTGAAATCATTTATGATATATTTTGTCTGAATACTTCAAATAATAATTTGTATTTGAATTATTTCTCAACAAGTATTAAAATCGACATCCATTAATTAAAAGTGATCTCAGTTATTCAATTTTTAAGTTTTTTTAACTTTTATAGTTAAAAGTTTATTTTTAAGTTTTGTATGTATTTTTTCGTTAATAAAAATTTTAACTTTTTTATTTTAAGATTTTTTATATGAGTTGTTTATTTTTTTTGTTAATAAAAATATTTTTTAAAATAATTTTTTTATTTGTTATTCTCTTCGATTAATCGAATAAATTTTGATCTTTAATCGTTTGATCGAACGAGGAAAAACCATTATTTGAATTATTCGAACAAAGTTAAAAGTCGAATAATTGACAACTCTAATTGTTACCCATTTGAATTTTAAATTTCAAAACATTTTCGTAATTTGCTTGTATTTTCTTGTTTCAACAGAGCGTATGAGTAATATTTATGCAATTAATAATACTCATTCGTAACGTTAAAACAAGCAAATTACAAAATTGTTATGAAATTTAAAATTCAAATGCGATTATCTCGAAGAAAAACACGATAAACGCGTTTCTGAATTTTTGTGTGTGGATGGACAAACATCTAAACTTAAAAAAAAAAAAAATTAAAAAAAAAAGTGGCCAGATTTTTGATAAATTGACTTTTTTAAAAAAATGGAAGATTTCAGAACGGGTTCCGAAAATTTTCAACATAAAAAAAAATAATCGATAGCCCATGCAAACCTATATAAGAATATAAATTTTCGAGATTGTGATGCATTCCGTTTTAATGTGATAAATATTTAATCAAGGCAACTGGCCACAAATTTTACCATTTTTACAATATTTAACCACGCCACCTAAGCCCAGTTTTTGAAAATTTTAAAAACCAAAACGCAATTTTCTTAGTTCCATATAGGGCTATCAAACAACCTATTCAGAAATTTACGGGATACGTGTTTTTCTGTAGCGGGACATTTGGTGTGGAATGCCTTTTATGTGAACGAATCACTGTGTGTCGTCTAAATTTTTGGGATCCTAGACCGACATATCGATCTGTTTAACAAGCAATGGCATAGTTAAATTATCCAATTTCTTTGATGAAACATAAAATTTGTGAATTCATTACATTTTTTAAATTAAACAGAGAAATGAGTCAATTCAAAGTAATTGTCATTCACTAATGGCCGTTATCTTCCGGCTTATTCGTTTGGCTTATTGGCCCTAAGAAGAATTACATTTAGTGGTGAATCAGTTGTTTGATTCATACTTATTAAGTGTGAAGTCGTCGGGCGTTATTACCATACAGGGCCGGATTAACCATGTCGAGGCCCCTAGGCAATGCATGTCTCGGGGCCCATTCAGCCTTTTTATACTTCCTTAAACATATTTTTCTACCAAAATATATAGTTTTTTTCATAATTGCGCTGTTTTTATATCCTTCAACAACAGAATGGGGTTATACTCATTTTGTCATTCCCATAAAGCATACACAGAGAAAAATAAATTTCCAACTGAATATTTCAGTTGTATCAACCCAAAATTCGGTTGCTGCTACTAAATTTCGCTGTGGCATACAAATTTTTTAGTTGTTTCAATTTAAAGACAGTTGTATTAACAAAATTTAGTTGTAACTACCAATATTCAGTTGTTTTAACCTTAATACAAATGCATCAACCGAATTTTTGTTGCAACAACTGAATTTCAGTTGGAAATTGGCAAATTTGTTTTCTGTGTGTATATATTATTGATCCATGATTGATTCTACAATATTCTATGAATGCCGTCCATACGTCCGTCTGTCCGTCCGTAGTTAACACGACGCCGTCCGAAATAAAAGAGCAAGACTCCTGAAGTTTTGACGATATGCCTAGTGGTGCTAGGCAGGTAAGGTTTGTAAATGGGTAAAATTAGACCAGGGGAATAAGCTCCCCCTTGTAGAACTTAACCAACCCCTAAAAAACGCAACTTTAAAGATTTTTTTTGTATTTTTGTTAAACAAATTAAACATTTAAAGTTCAAAGTCCTGCACTTGGGACCACGGGGACTAGAAAATTACTTTTTTTTAGGTCCGTAATTTTTTATTGAAAAAATGACTTAACATCTGTGAATTTAAAAAAAATTTCAGAATCCTGGAATTTTTTATTAAAAAAATGGCACAAAAAAATATAGTAAAATCAAAAGTAACTAAACAAATTGTTAGCAACTAATTTCTAGTTCAACAAAGTTTTTAATTGTATCAACAATGTATATTGTTAATGTGACAAAAATCCAATTTAATACCCAATAATGCAAGTCAATACTAAACATCTGAAAATTTTTCTATAGAAAATATTTCTCAGAATCTGTTAGTTCTCTATAAAAAAAGCCTCAGTATAATTTAAAAAACCTCCCATTTTTGGAAAAAAATTTCGAATATAAAACCTTTTAGATACTGTGAATTTTCAATGGCTTTTTTTAAATCAGTGAGTTTTTCGATTGCAAAAACTTTTAGAATCAAAGAATTTTTCTATAAGAGAATGTTACAGAATTTTAAAATCTGTCGATTTCTGTTTCGAAAAAAGGTTTTTTTCTATCGAAAAATATACCAGAATCCGAACATTTTTAAATAAAAAAAAATATGTGTCAAAATAATAAAAAAAAAAACAATTGTAAAAATGTTCGATTCGGAAATATTTTTTGTAAAAAGTTCTTAGTTCTTGAGACATTTTTTCGATAAAAAATTCATAGATTGAGTATTTTAATGCTTAGAGTCTTATGTTCCTTATGTTTGTTTTTTTAAATCCGTTGTAGTATATAAAGTTTAAAAAAATTACTAACCGAAAAGGGGTCCAGGGGGCACTGGCTGCCATGTTTACGACCACGCTTACCGTCCTGGCAAGTCATTGTTAAATCACCTTGATAAAGTTTAATATTATTCTATAAAAATTTTAAACACGTTCCTAAATTTGCGTAAATACGACAATATAATATAGAAAACAAGGCAATTGATATACAAATATACAAATAAAAATTCAGAGTGTGGGCCCCTATTCGATGTGGGCCCCTAGGCAGTTGCCTACTTTGCCTTAAGGGTAATCCGGGCCTGTTACCATAGTGTACGTAGTTTTCATTTGAACAACAAAAATTTAAATTAGCTATTTCTTTGAGATTATAATCGACTTAATAAGCTTTATTATATGTCATAAAAACGACCAGTAAAGATTATTATTTCTTGGTAAAGTCCCAAAAAGTCTATAACAAGTAACTGAGAATCGTTCGTAATTAATTGCGAACTACTCACGCCTCGGTGGTAATAAATTTATTATTTATAATATAAGATTAGTTAAGTAAGGTAATTACCCGGAGCTTCCAGGAAATTTAAATTAACCACACCCTAACACAGAAAATAAAATCGTCAAATTTAAATCAACAAACATCAATTGTAAATCAACCAAACATAATATCAACCAAACATTTAGTAAAAACGGCCGTCTGTTAGTCCATAATACAAAATTTAGATTTTGTTTTCAACAAAGTAATTTTATTTCAAAATTATTTTATCATGTCAACAAATAGTTTTTGTCATAGAGAAACATAGAGGCGAAGGCGTCAAAAATTGAGTTGTCAAAGTACAACTTGTATACATGTATTTGTTGACAAAGTACGACTTGTAAACATGTATTGTGTGGTGAATTCACATCGACAACGTACGTGTGAGAAATTAGAAAAAGATAGTGATATTATTTTTTCTTTCACCTTCGCCTCTATGTTTCTCTATGGTTTTTGTGTTTGTTGAATTTCTTTGTTGAAACAAAATAAAAATTTTTACGTTTGTCAGATCAACAAATTGTGTTTGTTAGTTGAATTTCTTTGTTGAAAAAAAATTAAGAGTTCGCACGTTTATCAATACAAATAATAATTTTAGAGAACTATTACAAACTCGTTTATTAATTTTATTAAATTTTTTTTTCAACAATCAATGTTTACAAACGTTAGTTGATATTACAAATTTCCGTATAGGAGCACTTTCAGTGAAAAAGTTAATTGTGTTCACAAATATGGGGGTCAATATAACAATTCGTTTTTTTCTGTGTAATTCTTTATATAAGTCTTATATCTTGAAGTCGAATCACTTTTGTTTTACTACACCCAAAAAAATAAGATTTTTACAGGGGTAGGTTCCGGTAAAAAAATCCAATTTTTAATCTTATAATATACTAAATACCCTACAAAATGCCCACCACATTTTGAATACAAATAGATTTACGTACAAAAAACTTTGTATGTGAAAAAAAAAAATCTAAAGTCAAAACATTAAAAAAGCGAACAAAGAGTGATAACCAGGGAAACCAAAAATATGCAGTATCATGTTTTTTCCTGTGCATTTTATTGATAAATAGGTAAGGTATTTATCCGTTTCAGAAGTTTTTAAGAAATCTGGCATCGATTTGTTAGAGCATATTTTTGCATATTTTAGGTTTAAGAGCATATTTTAGCATAAGAGCATATTTTTAGAGCATATTTTCAATTTTTAGAGCATTTTTCCACTTTTTAGAGCATATTTTTACATTTTTTTTTTTTAATTTTTAGAGCATTCTTTTCCAATTTTTTTTTATGACAACATGTATTTTTTAATTTTTTATCCAAAAAGAATGTTTTTTTTCAACAATTACGGAATTGTGACGATTGATTCCTATTTGGTCTGTTCTTGCTTCATATCGGTATATGAAACTATGTTTTCTTTAGATTCAGCAACTTGGCAGAAAACATTAAGGAAAATATTTTTGTAGAACATATTTAACCCTCTTACTATCGCACATAACGGTATTTGGAGGGTCTATTCTCTAACAAATTGTAAAAAACACAACAAAAAAGGGTACATATTTTTTTTTAAGTGCATATTTTTATTGTTTTTAGAGTATATTTTCCGTTTTTAAGGGCATTTTTTAAGCGCATAAAACGAGTTTTTTAGAGCATATTTTTGGTTTCCCTGGTGATAACATTCTAAAAAGAGTGATAACTGTTTTATAATCTTTATTATACATATATCATAAAAACGCCTAGCGAAAATTATGTTTGGGAAAGTCCAAAAAAAACATTATTCACAGCAAATTTATGACTTTTCAAAAACAACGGAAATAATCGCAAATACGGATCTCGAACTTGCTCACATGTCATTAGTTATAAACGAATTTATTTTGAACACATTACACTGTGCAACAAGAAAAATGAGCCAATGGCTTCAACGCCATATGAAAGTAGACCATCAAATAGACAATATCACCAAAGGGTTTTGCAAAATCAGTTCGGATATCTTTTAAATGACCCACTGAGTTTTTTTTATAAAAGATGTTTGGAAAACAATAAAAAAAACTACACAGAAAAAAAAGTACAAAAAATATTTAATTAAAAAATTCGTTGATTTAATTAAAAAATTAATTAAACCCGGACCAATCACTAAAATGCGCATATAAATTAAAAATATTTGTATGTTGTTAATTACAAATAAATGGATATTTAGTTAATTAAAAATTTAATATTATAAATTAAAAAAAATAATTAAAACAAAAAAAAAATAATTAAAATTTTAACTATATAAATTAAAAATTTAATTAAAACAAATTCGGAAACAAATTAAAATTTTAATTGTATAAATTAAAAAAATAAATAAAAATAATTAATTTTTTTCTAAACTCAGTACGCCCAATTTTTTATGTGTGTTTTTTTTTTTAGAAAAAAAACTCTCTGAAAACTCTTTTCTATGGGAAAACATTGATGGTGTTTTCAAAATTAAAAAAATGTCGGTTTAACTAACAAACTTATTTAGTATTTCAGTAAAAACAACTGTAGAAAAACAACTGTTAAAAAACAACTGCCATGAACTGTTGTCGTTATTTTGAATAAGATTTAGTTGACTTCAAACAGCTTCATTTCAGTGCATTAAATATAACAAAACCCACGGGTTTTTAAAATATGAAAATCCATCAGATTCTGAAGACTTTTTCTCTAAAGTTTTGATAACTCTTCCTTTTAAGAAAACTTCCCAGATAATAAGCACATGTTTGAGCGCCTTTTCCAATAAAATCTGATGAAATTACCTCATCGAACATCTCAGAATCGTTTGGATTCGTGCAAGTACGTTATCTTTCTTAAAAGATAGAAAATTCATTATCTCGAGAACTTTTCGTTATAGAAAACCTCAAAGATTCTGTGCGCTTTTTATATAAATTTATGAAGATTAAAATAAATTGTTTTAAATAATCTCATGCTCAGATTCATTTCTGCGTTAAGGAACCTCTTGATTTATAAATGCTACGCTTCTTATAATTAATTCAAATTATCTAATTGCCAGACTTAAGTTATAAAAAACTACTCTGAAGACTACTATATGAAAATTCAAGTTTTTATATAGAATTTTCGAATGAAAATATTTTTTATGTTGAAATGTTCAAAAATCAGTACAATCAATACAACGTTTTTTGATCAGTACACGTGATCAAAAATCAGTACATGTACTGATTAAATCAGTACGAATGGTCAGCCTAGGTATAAACCTTTTATATACATACACATAAAACAATAAACAAAATGAGAATTCAAAAATCTATATGAGAAATAAAAAACTTTCAGCAAACTGTTTATACTTCTGTATTTGTTTTTGTAAGTAAAACAATGCAAGAGATAAACGGCTGTAGGCAAAATCGCCCAAAGAAAAATCGCCCAAAAAATTTTAAGAAAAATCGCCCAAATGCAAAATCACCCAAAATATATGAAAAATGACCCAAAAAGAAAAATACGAAACTTCGCCCAAAATTAACGAAAAAAAGCCCAAAGAATAAGTGAAAAATGGCCCAAAATCAAATAAAATAGATTTTTTCTAGCACATTTTTTCCAAAACACATATTACACAGAATAGCTTTCTTTTGCGGAGAGGGTGGGTCTAAGGCATGGAGTTTGTAATCCCTAAGTAATTGATGTAAAAGTTTTAAGTGTGAAACTTAAATTTTAACAAAATAAAAAAATCGCACGATTTTTTGTTAAAATTTGTTGGTAAAATTTTTCGCCTGCGGAGCTTTCATCGGAGTTGCATGCTGTTTTTAAATTCATTACTTTGATTTTATACTGCGCTGCGATAGATTAATATATAGCGTGGTAATCTGCATGTAAGAGCAGGGGTTTTGGGTTCGATTCCCACCAGAGCCTTTGTATATAAGCAACAACGGAGCGGTTTTGCTTCAGCTTAGTTAAATATATCGTCGAACTATATTCAATAAATGCCAACTCGAAAAAGCTTACTGTTCAGGAGAGCTAAAAAACTAGTTATTTCGCATATTATTGCAAAAATAAACAATGTACCTTCCACAAGATGGTTTAAATATTCTAAACAATTTTTACCTATGCAAAAATTTTCACATTTTGCACTTGTTTGCGTATTTTTCAGAGATGGCATTTATTACTATATCAAAAAACAAATATTTTTTTAGAGTTGGCATATTTTGTCGGAAAATAAAAATAAATTTTTTTTGGAAAAATTTAAAATTTTTTTTTTTTTTTGGTTTTTGTTATCCTTAGTACGGTAATTGCAAAAACTGACCAAAAATTTAAAAATCTTTGCATATTTTTAAAAGTTACTAGCTCCGAAAGCCTTTTAACCTCATGGTGGTCAACTTTGGCACTCTGTCACTCACGCTGTATTGCAATAGGGTCACTCCAAACCAGCTATTTTGAAAGCTTATATCATTGACTTTATTTGCCCCATTCATAATGTTTCAATCTGATAAATAGTTTGAAAGTTACATAAATATAAGCAATTTTTTTTTTTGCAAACACTATTTACCGATATTTTTAAAATGGCAATATCTCGAGAACCAGTCATTAGATATCAAAATCTTTACAAGATTCGTGTTTAGCATGACAAATGCAATAAGATATGTGGTCTAATTTTTTTAAAAAAAATTTTTGGAAATTTACAATGGGAGTTGGCATTTATTTTCACCAAAAAAATACATACTTTGAGATAGCAGAATAACAAAAATGGATGTAAAACGACAACAAGTTATTTTTTTGCTCTGAAATTTTTATGGCAGATAGGTATTACATAGGGAAGCTATTTGCCATCGGAAACTCATTTCCGTCAAATTTGAGTTGGCATATTTTGAATATAGGTTCACGATATAATTTATAAAAAAAAAAATCTGTTCTGTTTCTAAAAACAAAAATATACTGATTTATTGTGACGTACATATTTCAGTTTTGACATTTTAAGATCTTGACAAAAAATAAAACCAAAAAAAAATTGGGCAATTTTTCATATATAATTTTTGGGTAATTTTTCGTAATAAAAAATCACCCAATTTTTAATTTCGAAATTTTTCCCAAAAACTATGAAAATTTACCCAAAAATGTTGGATAACTTTTCATATGAAATATTGCCCAAATTTGTATGAAAAATTTTTGGGCGAATTTTCGTTTTCTTTTTTGGGCCATTTTTCTTTGGGCGATTTTGCCTACAGCAGAGATAAACACATACTCGCACACACGGAAAACAAAACAAAATAAGTAAAGCTAAAAATTTAATTAAACAATTAATTATATTAATCAAATATTTAATTAATATTAAACTAAAAAACCAATTAACATGTTAATTAAAAAAAAGTTAAGAATTTGATTAAACAAATAATTATATTAACTAAAAATTTAATTGATATTAAATTAAAAAAAGAATTAAAATTCTAATTAAAATAAAATATACGATATTATTTTGTGTGCATAATAAAACTTAACTGAGCTTTAAAATAATGATTGATGTCTTCCGTGAAATTATATGGTGTTTCTTTTCTTAGTAAATTTTAACCCTCTAACTGACATTTTTAAAAGTCATTAAAAAATTCCAAGTGAATCCTTATGAAACAACAACAAAGGGGGTTGGCAATGGATGTATGCCTGGGTTGCAGTCTGGAACCAAAAAGAAAAATAAAACCAAAAAAAACGCAAATTATTGTTTTTTCGTATTAAATGGTGAAGTATAAAATACTTTCCTGTTTATTAAAAGTTAATCCAAAAATAATTTACATTTTAAATTATTTTAAAAGAAAATCCAAGAGCGCGAACAAATTTACAACTTGTTATATCGAAAAATTTACAACGACAAAGCTAAATTATTGTTCAATGGCATTCGTTAAACTTAGAATTAAAAAACAAAAGAAAATATATAATAACAAAGGCGCCGCCTAGGTGTCAATTACTCCGATATAAAACACAGCTTTAAAAAAGGGGTGACCATAAGTAGGGTGACCATTTGGCTTAAACATCCCGGCCGCCTTGCAGTACTGCAACAAAATACCAGTACAGGGAGTACCTAGGAGACAAAAATAAAAAATAAAAGAAGAGAAAAAGAACCAGAACTCCAAATTATCGGTACAAAAAACTCCATTTTATTTAAAACAGAAAAAAATAAAATAAAAATAATATATTAATAAAAATTCATAACAATAAGAAGTTAAACCGCCAGCAGCAAACTTCAAAATCCAACAGCTACCAGCTGTTTAGTAGGCAAAAAAACCCAAATATGTTGGGGAAAAAAAAAAACTAAAATAATAAACAAAAAAATTATGTTTATGCATCGTGATCAAAAGTTCCAAAAATATCAAAAAAATATGCTCCTTACAGATGTAATTATTATTAGTGTCCGACCGAATACACCTTTTTTGGCCGAAGCCGAAGCCGAAGCCGAATATTCGGCCAAATTTTCACTATTCGGCCAAACCGAAGCCGAAGCCGAATATTAAAAAAAAAATGTTTTTAGTTGAAAAAACACTTAGTAAAATGTTTTTGTGGATTACTAATGTGATTCAAAGTTAGTTTAGTGTGTTTTTCAACACGTGAGCACAAATATTATACAATTATTCGCTATTCGGCCTATTCGCCAAAATTGTGGCCGAAGCCGAATAGTGGCCGAATAGTGCTTTTTGGCCGAAGCCGAATATTCGGTCGGACACTAATTATTATGGAGAACAGGACCCAGATATGATGTAGCCAAAAATGGTAAATTGGGCTAAGGGCTTGCCAAAAGAGCCACCAGAAACACCATTTCTCATTATCCTCGCGTAAACATCACCGCCAAGAACCACACTTACAGGAGAGGGAACATGGAATTGTGGATCCGCCAACTGTAGACCGGAAAACTCATCTACATTCCTTGCGTCGATCTTCTTCGATGGAGTCGTCACGCTGTAACGCCGTCTAACTTCAGCATAGGCCTCAATCGTCTCGCTGATACCATGGTTCCCCTTTATGGTGAGTAAACACCTCTCCCCCGACGCTACCACAATTTTCTTGGCACCAAGCCGGCGAGCTACCTCTTCCGATACGATTGAGCAATCAGAACCAGGGTCAATTAACGCTCTTACCAAAATAAAACGATCCTTGCAAACTATCTTTATCATCGCTGTCGGTTTTAATAAAATAGTTTCACTGATGTGGTAGGTAGCAAGGGCCGAAATGTATTGTGGGTTCTATTTTTAATGCTGGAACTTTTGTGCCGTGTGTTTGAGCTGTTCTTCGAATGATGAGGAACAAGAGCTTTCGACGAACTTGGTCTTTCGCTCTCTTGACCATTGGACGAACGAGGTCCCCTGCCTGAGTCTTGGGACGAACGAGGTCCTCTACTCTTTGGGCGGGTCGACGAACTAGGTCCCCGTTGGCAACGCTTTACTGTCTTCTCCTTCTTCGGGGCAGACGAACGAGGTCTTTTGCCCGGTTTGTGTAAAAGCGTGTGATGCATATCACCGCAACGTTTGCATTTTCCCGTACTCTCACAAGTACGCCAGGTATGGTCGTGGCTCAAACAACCAGCACAATATTTGTAAACGGATACCAAATGCATCCTCTCCTTGTAATCCACCTGCAGGAACTTCTTACAAAAGCGTAAGGGGTGGTCTTTCAAACAGACCCGACAAATCATTTTAGCAGTGGTACGACGACCTTCAGCATATTTTTTCGACGAGACCATGATGCTAAAAAGAAAATTTAAGTAGTAAAAAACAAAAAGACTAACAGGTTGGAAGAACTACAAGCTTCACAACTGGTCTTGTAACTAAACCACGCGCTGTTTTTAACTCTACAACTCTGACGTGACCATCTTTACCCATGTGACTTTTAACTACCCGACCTAATCGCCATTCATTAGTCGGTAAGTTGTCTTCACGAATAACCACCATATCACCGATTTCAAGATCTTTCTGCATAAATTTCCATTTATTTCGTTTTTGAAGATCTTTCAGATAATTATCTTTCCACCTGACACACAAACGTTGATTTAAAGCCTTTACCCGCTGCCATCGATTAGTAATGGAAATCGGGGCTTCCGAAATTTCAACTTCAGGTGGAGCTAAAAGTGGGCCGCCAATAAGAAAATGACCAGGAGTTAAAATGTCCAAACAATCAACATTTTCAGTCAAAGGACACAAAGGTCTTGAATTTAGGCAAGCCTCAATGCGAGCCAACAGGGTCGAAAACTCCTCAAAAGTGTATTTGAAGCTACCTGCTATTCTACGAAAATGGTGCTTGAAGCTTTTTACACCCGCTTCCCATAGGCCTCCCATATGAGGCGCACTGGCCGGGTTAAAATGCCAATTAAGGCCCTGTGGTCCATATTCAGAATTTACTGCAGAATTTGAGCAACGAAGAAAATCTCTAAATTCTGTCTTCAAAACTTTGGAGGCACCAACGAAATTTGTGCCATTATCCGAATACATCTCTGTCGGATACCCACGTCGAGCAACAAATCTTGAAAAAGCGGCCAAAAACGCTGGAGTAGATAAATTACTCACCGCTTCCAAGTGAATCACCTTGGTTGCGAAACAAACAAATAAGCAAACATAGCCCTTTGTTACTAAACATGCTCGACCTGTGTAATTTCGAATATCAAATGGACCAGCAAAATCTACCCCAGTGGTAGTAAACGGACGTGAAATTACCGTTCTAGATGTTGGGAGGGCTGCCATAATCTGACTTTGAGTTGCCTTTTTCTGTATTGTACAGATTTTGCAACGGCCTATTACTCTCTTTATCAGATTTTTGGCATGTGGAATATAAAATTCCGTTCTTTGGACCCTTAACATCAACTGATTTCCTCCATGCAACGTAATCTTGTTAAGATAAGTAACAAAAAGTAGGGAAAATTCGCAATCAGAGTGTAAAACGATAGGAAACTTTTCGTTGTACGTTAAATCAGGCGCGTATGCCAACCTGCCGCCAACACGAATAATGCCCTTATCGTCCAAAAAGGGATTTAAATTTAACAATTTACCTTCCGAAATAGGTTCATCGTTTGATAACTTATAGTATTCACTCGCAAAAAACGCTTTTTGTGATACTATTATCAGTTTCTCCTTTACTGACTGAATTTCAGCTGGAGTGACTTCAGGCGTCGAAAAACTAATCTCCTTTTTAAGAATTAATTTCCAACCTCTAACCACCAAAGCCAAAACACGCAATGCTCTTGAGTAAGAAGAAAAGTCTTTTAGAAAATCATAAAATGACTTAAAATAGACAAAAAAAGGCCTGATGTCTACGTTCTTCTTCTCTTGTTCCAAACTCTTTGGCAGACGAAGAATGCCAACGGTCCGTTGAACCACAGAGCCATGATGGACCATACCACCAGAGAGGATTATCGACTAAATCCTGTGGACGAACCCCTCGACTTATTAAATCAGCTGGGTTGTCCTTAGAGCAAACGTGTCTCCAGCAATCTTTGTCAGTTTTACCAACAATTTTTGAAACCCTATTCGCAACGAAAGTTGTCCATGTATTGGACGGTTTCTGGAGCCAAGCCAAAACGATCATCGAATCACTCCATGTAAAAACCTTGGTTCGGGTTTCATCAAATTTAAAGTCTTTTCTGACCGTATCAATTAAATCTGCTAAAAGAGCAGCCCCACACAGTTCCAATCGAGGTAGAGAAACTGTTTTTAGGGGAGCTACCCTAGACTTAGCCAACAACAAATGCGACTGAATGGCGCCGGTTTTATCCTGTAGGCGAACATATACGCAAGCGCCATATGCCTTTTCAGAGGCGTCAGAAAAGCCGTGAATCTCTAAATAGGCCGACGGTTCAAATCCAACCCAACGAGAAATGGTTATTTTATCAATGTCACCATAGTCATTGATAAATTGTATCCATTTCAAAGAACTTGCCTCAGATAGAAAATCGTCCCAATCAGTTTTATCGCTCCAAATCTGTTGCATCAACATTTTAGCAATAACAACTATTGGGCCTAGCCAACCAGCGGGATCAAAAAGTTTAGCGATGATGGATCAAACCTCTCGCTTAGTAAAATTTTCCTTAAAAGGGATTGGCGAAGTAGCAAAATGAAATCGATCCGATTTTGCGTTCCACCTAATACCCAATGTTTTTGTGGTGCTCTCATCATCGATTTCCAAAAAGTTTTCACTCAAAAGGTGATCAGCCGGTAAACCATGTAAAATTCTTTCATCATTTGAGGTCCATTTCCTCATTGAAAATCCAGCCGATGTTAGTGTTAACATCAGTTGGTCCCTTGCCGCAATCGCCAAAGAAACATCATTAGCCCCTGCCAAAGCATCGTCCACATACATCATGTGACGTAAAATCTTTGAAGCAAGAGGCCATTTTTCCTCCACATCGGAGGCCAACTGATGTAGCGTCCTTATAGCCAAATACGGAGCGCAATTCACCCCGAAAGTGACTGTCTTCAACTCGAAATCCTTTAACTCATCATTCGGGTTTTCACGAAAAACAATTCGCTGAAATTTAGTTTCTTTTGGGTCCAAAAGAATTTGACGATACATTTTCTCAATGTCGCCATTAAAAACGTATCGGCAAAAACGCCATCGAATTATCAGCAGCATTAAATCATTTTGTAGGACAGGCCCCGTGAACAAAATATCGTTTAGACTTAGGCCCGAAGACGTACGACTTGAGGCGTTAAAAACCACTCTAACCTTCGTGGATGAACTTTCAGGCTTGAACACAGCATGATGTGGCAAATAAAATTACCCCAAAAAGTCCGAATCATCATGCTGTACCCGAGCCATATGGTCCAAAACCTCATATTCCGAAAGAACATTGTCGTACACCGTCTTCAATGTCGGATTTTTGAGAAGAGATACCTCATTTCTCAAAAACTGCCGCCGAGCCTTCTCACGCGAACAACCTAAGCCACTATCAACCAAATATTGCGGTTTAATAGGCAATGAAACAATATACCGCCCATGAGAATCTCGCTTTGTCGTCCTTTGGAAGTGATCTTCACAATATTCATCTTCCGGCGAAGATTCTGAGGCCTTTGGGGGTTCTTCCAATGTCCAAAATTTTTCCAACTGCTTGTCCAGACCGATTTCCGTGTAAAACGATACACAAGTTGTGAAAGCCCCTTGTACTTTGTCAGGAATTGACCCCGTCAAAATCCATCCAAAAATGGTTTCCTGGGCCATTAAATTCCCAACAATATTTCGCCTGACCCCTTCTCGCATGATATTTGGATAAATATCCGCACCAATCAAGAGGTCAACCTGCCCACTTTTCGAGAAATTGGGGTCAGCTAGTTTCAAACTAAACAACGATGATGAACGCGAAATATCTATCGATTCACACGGCAAATTTCCAGTCAATTTAGGTAGAATCAAACCATCCACCTTGATTTTAAATTGACTATTCACCGGAGAGCTCAAAACAAACGAACAGAGTTTTTGTACCGATCCTGCCAAAGCATTGTTCAATCCAGAAACTTGAGCATTTATACCTCTAACCGGCAAACGAAGTTTTCTTTGCAAATTTTCGGAATCAAAAGTTGCCTGCGAACCCGAATCAATAAGCGCCCTGGCCGAAAAAACTTCGCCGCGACACTCTATATTCACGACAGCAGTCCCCAAAAGAATATGCCTTGAAGTCGCCGCAAAACAATTCTGAACCGATGTACCCTGTGCAGCCGCCTGACTCGTTGTTGCAAAACTTGAAGCATTTATGCAAATTCATATAAAGATTTTTCGTGGTTTAGTAATGGTCGGTGCTTGGAAAGCTTGAAGGGCTGAACTCGTCGGATTTGGGAGGATTCTTGACCACACCACACCAATTACTACAACATAAAAGATAAGAGAACTATCTCTTTCCAAGACTTTTCTTGCAAACTTAACTAAAATAAAACAGGGCTATTGAATCTAAGCAAAGTTATCATTATATGATTTGTACTGGTGATAGCTGTTGTTATCACTCTGAACACTTTTAATTAAATCCCACCCGAATCTATCACTAGAAATACCTCAGTGCTCGAAATTAAATTTGTTTCGGATTTCCCCTAAATCTAAAAAAAATAATTTTCTTCTAAATCATTCGCATCTTTCGTCTAGTCGTCAAAATTCCCAATTAAAATTGTCTTACACAAAAGTATTCATTTTAATCAGATTCACTTTTATTAAATAAATTCATTTCTAGCATAAAGTAAGTTTTAATGCCTATTGATACCATATGGGTATAAAAACAATTCCCTAATTAAAGAATTATTCATTTAAATTTTTAAAATTAATTATCTTTTATAAACCGATATTACTTAAGATTTTGCGTATTGGGTTAGTATAAAAGATAACCTAACGAATTAAACTTAAATATATTGCATTTTAAATTGTTAAGTGTATATTATAACTTACAGTTTTTCAAAAGAGTGAACTTGTACATTTAACCTTTTCTGCTTTGCAGGCGATGATGAGAGCTCAGATCATCCAAGGTATTCTAAATTCTATTAAAAAAAATAAAAATTATGCAAATATACCATTTAATTATGTTATGTATAACAATAAAAAAATTTTAATTTAAAATATTTAATTTTTCATTAAATTCGAGAAATTCATTTAACGTTTATTTGTTCACTTATAAACCATTCGAAATTATCACTGTCTATCTATATTTATCTATTCAAAAACTCAAAACATTTATCTTTAATAACAGACCGACTGTAGAGTGCATGCTTACAACATGATCACGATTTAATTTTATATAAACAAAATGAGAACAATTATTAGCTCTATTTAAGTGAAGCTCAAACTGTTATACTTAACATTACCAAAAAAATGTTATAAAGAAATTTTAAAGTTATACTTAGCAACTACGACTCTCATTAAAATTTGTGACGTCACTCTTGTGTTCTCAAAACTTGTTCATCTATGTTGTTGTTGTTGTTGTTTGTGCATTTGAATAATTAAGCACAGTTGAGACCAATTAAATAGGCTTAGAAAAATGTTATAACTTGTTTCATTGATAATTATGATGATAATGACGGTTCAATTTAGTGGATGATGATGATGTTTAATTGTGATTATTAAGTTATTTTGAACAATATTACAACTTTAATCAAGTTGAAGTTAAACTTAGTCAAAATTAACCATATTTTCATTCTTGTAGATTTTTCCAGAAATTAAATTTTTAAAAGTTGTTGATATAATTATGTTGGATATAATTATCACGATGATGGAAATTGTAGGTTATAACATAACCAAAACGATTCTTTATGTATTTTAGGGTATGGTTTCCAATAATCAAATTTTATTAAAATTTGTTACACAACTGTTATTTTTGGTTTGTTATTAATGATCTTTCTATCATGTAGAAATTTAGCACCAGCATTAAAACTTTTATATAAATTATGGAATTTTCCATACAATTGGTTGCAATTTGTTGTTGTGAATAAAAGAATGAGGTTATGTGCCACACTTCGTAAATTACTTAAAACACATTATCATTACGATTAAACGATCGGTATTTCTTCAATGGACGACCTGTACATTGAAACCATGAAATTATTTGGATGAACGTGTTGGAAACTATATCAAAATTATCATCTTAGATTTTTAGGTTAAGTCACTCGGGTTTTTACGAATCCAAACTTTTGTTGGATTTGGATGTATTTCCAACATTAAAACCCTATAAAATAACATTTATTTTAACCACTGAATATCACTTTTTAAAAGGCATTATCTTACCAAAATAAATTGGGTTTCCAAAATTGTTGAAGATAATGGTTGGGTCTTTCAAGACCATGCAGTGTGCTAAATCCAAAATGGCGGACTTTGAGTTCGGCTGAATAACTTAGAATTCAGTAAATTTTCACTATATTTTTAATTTAATACAAAAATTATCGGTAATAATTTTGTTTACTTAATTAACTTTTGTTTAACCCGATCAAAATATGTTTTAAATATAATACGATTAAATACGATTACAAAACTTTAATTTTTAGTATATTAGAAAATCAGAACAGACGATTTAACTTGTTGAAAACCACGATGAGAAAGAAATTAAAAACGAAAAGAACACGACCTGTTAATTATGGAAGTGGTTTGATAACAAATCGATAAATTATTGTTTAATTAGGCACTCGTAAACCTGTTCGTTTTTACGAACATATGTTTTGCAGGGTGCGGATATCATCGTAAGATTTATGTCATGCAAAAAGTTGTAACATAAACAGTTGAAATGTATTTTTCTACTCTATTCTTATAAATTTTTAACGTTAATAAAAAAACACCTTAAATTATTTTGCCTTTTTATACATTTTTAGTAAAACACCTGTAATTTTTATATAAAATTTAAGGTTTAATAAAATAATACGTTTACGACCAAACTACTACATCCTATCGTTTTTACTGGCAATTTTTCAAGTGAATGATTTATGTTGTGACAACGCATATTTTATGCTGTGCTAATGCTATAAGCATAATTGTTACATAATTATAGTATGCAAAAATCGCATGCGATATTTTTTTAAAAATTGAAACTGTTCTTACTTTTGTTGTTATTAAAATAAATTAAAAAGTTGACTATTTAAGGAAAATACTGTATCAGTTAAAATTAGTGAATAAGGAGACGTTAGTATGACAACTTATAGTTTATTTTAAAACGATTGTATGATATTATTTAGATAGAAAATTGATGATACAAAATGTTTTATTTTTGTAATACTGTTGCAGAACATAGATTGAAAAATAATAAAAAAATATATTTTTATAAAATTTACCAAAATCTGTTACATCGTACTTGGTCCCGTATCAGCCGTGGTGTTGTCCTCAACCTTCTTATGCAACAACGTATGGTGCTTCAATTTGCACACCGAACAACTAAAATTGCTTTGGCAGGAACTTAATTTGTGGCCTTCACTCAAACAGTTCAGGCACAGATTGTTTCTTTTTACAATCACAAATCTCTCCTCCGGTGACATTTTCTGAAATTTGGGACAAAATCTTAATAAATGGTCCTTAGAACAAGTTGGGCATGATTTCCTTGTGACTTTTGCCTGATAAGTTCTCACTTTTTTTTTTGAAAAAGAATTATTACCTGAAAACGAAGTATTCCCCGAATGAGAATTATTACCCGAATGAAAATTATTCCCCGAATGAAATGTGGATTTTTGCTCCACTGTTTGTTTGGGTTGTTCGAAAAATTATTTGATCACTGAATAAAAACTATTGGACCTTTTTTTAAATTTCTAATGTTTTAACTTGGAAAAAATCGACTCGGAAATATTTTTTAAAAATGTTCTGAAAAATGTCTATAAATTTTTTCATTTTCCACATCGACCCTCGTAACACATTCATTATTTTCACAATCTGGACGCTATTAAGCTTAAATTAAAGCTTGATAAATTACCTACATTACTTTTTTTTATAATACTTGTTTGATAATTATAACGTTTAGTATTGTTAACTTTGTCCTTAACAAATTTCTTCTACTATAAAAAAGTTTCCAATGTATTGCCGCCCACTGTATACAGAATTTCAGTGTTTTTTTATCAATTGTTCTACCACTTTTATTTGTTGTATTTGGTACTTTTCTCACTTTTAAATTACAAATATTTTTCTTTGATTATTTTTATATTTTTTATCGAATTTAATTTTAAAAAATCACAATAAAATTTTAATAAATTCACACAAAAAAAAGAATTAAAAAGTTAACAAACGAAAAATTAATGTGACAGCAACAGATGATCAAATGAACAGATGATCGTATGGTGTTGCCAGATCAACAAAAAACTCAGAGTTGTATTTCAAATTCGGAGTAAAAACAGGGTGGCTCTAAAGTAATTAATTTATGTATTTTTGCACTACTTTTTATTTCTTTAATATATAGGAGTATTTTTTACTCCTTTTTTACCTCCAAAAAATATTTCCTTAAAATTTTTTATCAAATAAAAAAATTTTAATGGAAAATATGAGGATTTTTTTCGAAAATAAATGGAAAGGTACTTACCCTTATTTAATGGTTTTCCAACAACAAACGGTTCCACTGCAATCCGGTTCGATTAGGACCAATAAAAAATTCCAAGTGAATCCTTATGAAACAACAACAAAGGGGGTTGGCAATGGATGTATGCCTGGGTTGCAGTCTGGAACCAAAAAGAAAAATAAAACCAAAAAAAAAACGCAAATGATTGTTTTTTCGTATTAAATGGTGAAGTATAAAATACTTTCCTGTTTATTAAAAGTTAATCCAAAAATAATTTACATTTTAAATTATTTTAAAAGAAAATCCAAGAGCGCGAACAAATTTACAACTTGTTATATCGAAAAATTTACAACGACAAAGCTAAATTATTGTTCAATGGCATTCGTTAAACTTAGAATTAAAAAACAAAAGAAAATATATAATAACAAAGGCGCCGCCTAGGTGTCAATTACTCCGATATAAAACACAGCTTTAAAAAAGGGGTGACCATAAGTAGGGTGACCATTTGGCTTAAACAGTCATTTTAGTCCTTTTTACAGAAGTGTAATAAAACGTCCATTTAAAGGGTTCAAATGTTCTACAGAAATTTTCCTCATAAAATTTCACTCGGGGTTGTCAAAGGTTGAAAGTTTTTGCGTTATGTGCAAAATGCTTGAAAATTCAAAAATTTAAAGAATCATATTTTTATTCAATTTTTTTTTTTACCATAGCAGTGTTAAATAACACGAAATAATAGTGTAATTACTACTTATACTTCTGAGCTAAAAATTGTATTCAGAAGTGTTTTATAAAATTTTATGACGATTCCTTTCTTTGACTAAATTAAGACTCTACCTCCCATTTAAATGGGTAATAAAACTTAAAATTCCTTATGATGGTATACTTGATCTGATCGAATCCGGATTTCTTACAAAATATATGTCATTTTTTGGGGAATTCGATTTTAAAATAAAATTTTCCAATATTATAAAATTTGTAGGGCTTGGTCCACAAAAAATAAAATGCCTATATCTCGAGACGGCGATTTGATACAACTTTTCTGATGACAGATACTGTGCAAAACCCATGTAGAATAGTGTTATTATTTAGTTGTTAACTGGTGAAATCCGCGTTATGCCCATACAAAAAGATGTTGTCCTGCAACTTTTTAAAGTCGGTGATTCCTTTTCTACTTGGATACCGTTAACCAAAGTTCTCATAGTTTATTATATTTGTATATATTCTTATATTAGGGTAATTCCAAAAATTTTCGCCCAACTGTTCGGAAACATGCCTTTATACGCCACTGAGAATTTGGCTCATAGATATCCACGTTTATATGAGATATATTGCATTTTTGGATTTTCAAAATTTGCTGTAGTTTTCAAATTATCGCGGGTCAAAGTTCGACTTTTTTAGCAAAAGTAAGAAAAATACATGACGTTTAACGTGCTCTAACTTTTTAACTAGTAATCCGATTATCACAAGTAATGGCTCATATGAAAGCTTAATTCTTCTTCTTTTAGGAAATATTTTCAAAAGCATACGGTTTTTTTCAGAAGTGTTGCAAAAATTCAAAAACATTTTTTTTTTGCGAATATTTAAAAAAACACATCTTCGATATTTTTAAAAAAAAGTTTGGTGGTAAACAATACTGTTTTGTACAACATATCCAAAATTCAGAGTGGGATCCCAATGGGATCAAAAAATATTCTGGTTTTAGTACGAAGTTCTTAAATTTTACCTTAGAAAATTAAAATTTTATGTTTCTTCAATATAAAAATTTAAATTTTCAAAGAAAATTATACTATTAGAATTTTGAAAAACATTAAAAACATTAGAAATTTAAATTTTCTAAGGGAAAAATATGAGAACCTCGTACTTAAAACAGAATAGTTTTTGATCCCATGGAGATCCCACTCTGAATTTTGAATATGTTATACAAAACATTGTTATTTTTCACTAGAATTTTTTTAAAAAAAATCAAAGATGTGTTTTTTAAAATATTCGAAAAGAAAAAATGTTTTTGCATTTTTGCATCATTTCTGTAAAAAAAACTGTGTTATTTTAAAAATATTTTCTAAAAGAAGAACCTCAGCTTTCACATGAGCCTAAATTTGTGAAAATCGGGTCATTGGTTAAGAAGTTACAGCTCTTTAAACGTGATGTATTTTTCTTACTTTTGCTTAAAAAGTCAATCTTTGACCCGCCATAATTCGTTAAATACACCAAATGTAAAAAAACGATATATGGTACATATATCATATTTATGAGGGCTATCTATGTGTCAAGGCTCAAATTAATCTGAGACACCATTTCCAAAAATGACTAAAATTTTAGCTAAATTTTCTGGAATGGCCCATTACGATTTCTAATTTTGTAAGAATGAACACAATTCTTATCGTGAAATATAAAAGTAAGGTATCTTTCTATAAAGCATAGGACTGATAATTTTATAAATCATAAATATTAATATACCCTTATCTAATTATAATCACATACAAATTTCTAGCAAAAGCATTTCTTAAAATCGTCAATAATAGAATTAACTAAAATACAATAGTAAATATATCAAAAAAATTTTAGTTATCTTAAAGATTTAGACTTTCGCGATACTATGTGTATTTTATTAACGTTGAGGAGTATTTAAGTTATCAACTAACACATGTCGAATTTTAAAAGAATTTCTTTAAATTTCTTTTATTGAATCGATCAAATGTTAAATAATTTGATAATAATAATAACGTGTTATTAATTTAAAAAGTCATAGTGATAAATATTCAAAGCTATAACGCAAGTCACATTTCTTATTCACACTTTAATTTAAATAAGAAAGATTTCCTTTTATAATTTTTTTTTTTAAATTTAAAAATAAAGGTAATTCAGTGTGCATTTCTTATAAAAATTTGTTTAAATGTAACTAATTTATACACAGAAAAAAACGAATTGTTATATTGACCCCCATATTTGTGAATACAATTAACTTTTTCACTGAAAGTGCTCCTATACGGAAATTTGTGATATCAACTAACGTTTGTATATATTAATTGTTGAAAAAAATGTAAAAAAAAAATGATAAACGAGTTTGTAATAGTTCTCTAAAATTATTATTTGTATTGACAAACGTACAAAATCTTAATTTTTTTTTCAACAAAGAAATTCAACAAACACTAACACAATTTGTTGATCTGACAAACATAAAAAATCTTATTTTTTTCAACAAAGAAAACTATTTTGTTGACATGATAAAATAATTTTAAAATAAAATTACTTGACTAACAAGGGAAGTATCTCAACCCTTATGAACCGATTTGCCTGAAACTTAAAATATATGTAAAAGATACGATTTTAAGGTTGGGGTGTCTCGGCTTATCGGCCATATCAGTGTTTTAAAATTTCGTTGTCCCCTTATGAAACAATGTGGACCTCCGGGAAAATTTCGATAACTCCTGAAGTAACAGGAATATCCTCTAGATCAAAAATACGTGTCGACTTAAATTTAATAAAGATTATTTCGTATTCATATGGACATCGTAGGTCTATGTCTTCATATAAATAGCCCCAAAATTTACACATTTTCATGAAAAAGTATTTAACGAAGCCAAAATTTTACAAGGTTTTGCCACCATTAAATAGGCATTAAAAAACCTTTCTTCTCATATGTAAACATCATATAGTTTCTTAGAAAGAAATGGTTGAAAACTCCAAAAAACGATTTTTTCGCCATTTTTTGACCCATGTTTTGAACCCCTAAATTACCGATATGGCCGATAAGCCGAGACACCCCAACCTTAGAATTGTCTCTTTTATATATATTTTACGTTTCATGCAAATCGGTTCATAAGGGTTGAGATACTTCCCTTGTAAGTGTGGTTAACACAATATCCAGTTAAATCAAAGTTAACGTAACCTCCGGTTAGTCCAATACAAATTTGACATCTATAACCTCCGGTTAGCACTAAACCCAATTTATCTTCCGGTTAGTTCGTTTGTGTTATCGGCCCTAAGTTTGTTTGAAAACAAAATTGAAATTTTGTATTATGGACTAACAGGCGGCCGTTTTTACTAAATGTTTGGTTGATATCATGTTTGGTTGATTTACAATTGATGTTTGTTGCTTTAAATTTGTCGATTTTATTTTCTGTGTAGTAGCAAATGCACAATTTAATTGAAATTTATTAGAATTTACAATAACCTCCTTGTTAAAACAAAAAATATTTTTGACTCTCAAATATTGAAAAAAGCTAATTTAGCGCTTTTCGGGTCTTCCATTGTTTATGCTTACACAAAATAGAACTTGATTTTATATGGTATGGACCTTGTCATTCCAAATCAGCAATCCGAATTTTTCTAACACTTTACACTCAAAAAATTATGTAGGTTAATTCCAGTGAATATTCACTTAAAACAAATGAAATTTTATTTAAAAACCATTCCACTGTTTTTTCATTTAAAATAAAAACACATTACAGTCAATTTTAAATGTTAATTTAATGACTAACCAAAACATTAAAAAACTAGTGAATATTCAGTTATTTTGTTTTGAAAAACAGTAAAACTATAGAAGAAATTTTTTACTGCCGAAATTAAATGTAACAGAAAATTCGTTTATAATACAGTAAATTATTTTTTTTAAACTACAGAAACATTAAAAAAATTAAATCCTTTATAAAATAAGTGATTTTTCTTTTAAAATGACTTTACTGATTACTTTTTAAAATAACCTACAAACAGTTAATGACATAATTTTCTTAGTGTACGTTTTTGAGATATTCGCATTTAAAAAAAAAAGAAAAAACGCTACCTAAGCACTTTTTGATGATCCACCGGCACAAACAAATTATTGCCTTGGTGACACTAACTATGACTTGATTTTTTAAAATTAGACCTCTGCACTCAAAAAAAAAATGCACTAAAAACTGGGAAAATTAACTAAATTTTGAAAAAAATAGGGCATGATTTGGCTCCAAAGATTTTTTTTTTGTTTTTAGTTCATACTTTTCCTAAAAATAAGGAAAACAAAGACTCTGGACCCATGGGTTCGGACCCCGTGGGTCCAGACCCAGATAACTCGAGCCCCCATTGGGTCCTTTAAGAGTCCCCATATATTGTGACCCAAAAGTTTGTCCGTTTCGCTCTATCTTGGTTAGTTTTTGAGATACGGTAATAAGGAGCCTGATAGGATCTTGAGAATCTTAAAAACTGCATAACTCAAAAACTGTTAATCGGAGGGCTTGCGGAGTGTTCTACGAGTCAAGAGCTACAAAAATGACGTTGGACTTTTCCTCGTGTTTGCAGTATAAATGTGCATATATAAAATCTCGGGTATGCAGAGCTAGCCCAGTATGCAAAATGAGTCGATATCGATTCGAAAAAGAATCGTTTTCTCTAAGAATTTCATCGATATCGAGTTCGATATAATGTCGATATAAAGCGTGTTTTCCTATGTGGCATGCAAGGTGATATAGAATCGATTTTTGGTACAGGATTCGATTCGATTTTTAATCGAAAATTTCATGAATTTCGATACATTTGTTTTTTAATAATTTAGTTAATTGTTTTAAAAACGGTTAGAATTACAAAAAAGATATTTTATTTCTTACTACTACTTACTTACAATTAACTAATTTTTACCAATTTAATTTATTTATTCTTTAAATTTAATTTTTACTAATAACTATTTTTATCTGCCTCACTTGAGATTTGAACTCAGAACTCCCAGTTTACTGGTTGAACGCCTTACTCCCTCAGCCAAAGTTTGATCATAAAAGTACTTTTTTAAAATTACTTAAACTAAAATTTGAATTTTTTATTATTATTTGAATTGCCCTTAAATTATAATTTTTATTATTTTTTGAATTACCCTGTTTTTATATTCATTTTATTTTGTTTTGACATACTTCTCATAATTTGAAAATATTTTTATTTCAAAATATATATTAGTACAAACAAATTTTAAATTGTGTATGGCCTAGTTGGTTAGCAGGTTCTGCAGCTTATGATTTGTAGTTTTATGGCCGTGGTTCAAACCCCGGTCGCGGATTTTTTTTTTATTTTTTTTTTTTTATTGTTCTGATGTTAGATATAGTTTTTTTATAATAACAATTTAAATTTGTGGAATTTTTGTTAAACTAAATAAAACTAAAACTCGATGTTATATGGAAAAAAAATATTTTTTTCGGTGAAACAACAAATACGAGAATTCCTAAAATGTAGATCGGAAATCATTTCGAAGTCGATTAATTTTTCAATAAAAATATGAGTTCGAGAAACGTTAAAATATCGACTGTATATAATATCGACTTCGAATCATTTTTGCGGAAAACCGTCGATAAAACTTCGAAAAAATTGTCGCCTCGAAACTGTGCAGACTGGGAGGCTATTACATATTTTGATTCTTGTCTTTCTTTTGAAAATTTCCTCCGTTTCGCTCTATCTCGCTTAGTTTTCGAGATATCGCCATTTTGAATTTTAAGCTATATTCTAAGAAGTTATTTACTAATTTCTCAGAAGTTATTAACTAAATTCTAAGAAGTACACTTCCTCAATTCAAAGAAGAGTAATACGATGATGATTTTTTTAGTAAATTTTAACTTAACTTGACCTGAATTGTTTTTTAAGAAATATGTCTTTAAAATAAAGATGCGTTTCTTAGAATTGTGGAAAATTTCTTTGGCAGTAGAAATTTTTTTCCTTATATTAAAAAACTCCATTAAAAGAAATTTATGAACTAATTACACAGTGATACAAAATCGAACTTTCGGAATCGGAATGGGATGAAACCAAAAGCAAATGAAAGCTGACGTTTTTCATAATAAAACCCTTAAGGCCTTTTTTTAGGTCAGAGCTAGATTTTATTTTACACGCATTTAAAGTTGGTGATTTTAAAGCTTTTAAAGTTTTTGTGTACTAAACATGTCCTACTTTAAAGGCCCCTGGTGGTGCCCTTATTGGACATGTAGGGTCCAGTTTCCAAACTTAAGCTCAAAATTACTTCAGCTATGACTGGAATGAATTTTGCTGCAATCGGTCAAGTACCTATTTACTGAATAGCCAAATTATTAAAATAAAACACTGTACACCGTTGCGTATGATTGTTATTCAAAGGCACTGGACACCGTTGCGTATGATTGTTATTTAAAGGCAATTACAATATTAATCATTCGCCACTAATACAATTTTCAAGCATTTATTATTATAATAATAATAAAAGTGCACTAACTTTAAATGCGTGTAAAAAAAAATCTAGCTCTGAACTAGAAAAAAGGCTTTGAGGGGTTTGTTATGGAATATGTCAACTTTCATTTGCTTTTGGTTTCATCCCATTCCGATTTTGGGTGTTGCACTGTGTTATAAGTAAATGAACTAAACTTTTTTCCTTTTAGTTAAGATAACTTCTAATTTTTAAATTAAATTTAACTAAATTTTAGGAAAATTCATGATAAATTTTCCAAAACATTTTTTCCTAAATTTTAGTTGTCTTTTTTCAGTGTGATTTCCAAATTTTCCATTTAAATTTGTGTATTTTGAGATAATGGCGTTTAAAAATTAAAACTAAAAATTTTTAAACGCGAATATCTCAAAAATGGAAAAAGCTAGAAAAATTTGGTTTGTTGTTTTGGAATTTTCCATTTTCTTTGAAATCAAGTCCTATTTTGTGAACGAAACATTAGGATTCGTAACAGTGGACACCCAAAAGTACTGATAAGGATCACTTATTTTATTTTACAGATAAAAAACAGATTTTTCTGCTAAAATACAGATTAAAGCAAAATATTTTTTTGTATGGACTATCGATTGACATTATTTGTTACTGGTTCTGAATTTTTCAAATTTCGGATAAAACTGATTTTTTTTAGAAAAATTTTTTTAAATATGTATGTAAAAAAAAATATGTAATAAAATAAATTCTCTACAAAATTTTAAATTTTCAGTGGGAAGTTTTTTTTGTTTTCAAGAAAATGAGTTTTGGCTTTCTCATAAACATAAAATAGATGCTTTGTGGCAATTCGACATACTGAAGAAGACTTAATGAACTTTTAGTTAAAAATATAAGAAAAAAATTAAAACAAATATAAATTTTTATCAAAAGTTTAAAAAATTCGGAACCAGTTCTGAATTTTTTCCAAAAACAAGTAATGCTAATCGTTTTTCCATACAAAACTCTATGTGCTTCGGAAATTTAAGAATTGTTTGGTTAAAGTAGAAAAAATTAAACAGAAAGCGATGTCATGCGAAAACTTCTAAATTTTAAACATATTTTACCATATTTTACGATACTTTGAAGTTTAGTTAATTTTTTTCGAAAAAAAATTAACTATAAATGAAATAATTGAGCTCGAGGTCTATTGTTGTAAATAGAATTTATATTATGTTATAAAAACTATATTATATTTCGAAATTCATCGAGTTTCATCATCAGGGGCACTTAAAATAATTACACAAACAAAATAAACTTTATGCTACAGTTGTTTTCACATTTTCGTTTGGTTAGCAACAAAAATTATTTACAACAACAGACCTCGAGCTCATTTATTTTATTTACATTACAAATATAAAGGTCAAATAAATACAACATTGGAATACATCAATTTTTGGATTAAATTCTGAAAATTGTAATTTTATAATGACTTTGTGCTGATATTTGTAACTAGCCGAAATATTGGTCTTAGCCCCACTTTCAAGTATACCGATCGACTCAGAATAACTTTTAAAGTCATTCTAGCGATGTCCGGCCGTCCGTCTGTCTAAGTTAACGTTGCCAACACGATGCAGGTCGCAATTATCATTTGATTTTGCTGAAATTATTATATATGGGGCATTCCAGGCCAAATCACTTACTTTTAGACCTGACCCCTTTCGATTTATTTTATTTTTGGATATGTTTTAGTACTTATTAAATGCAACTTGGACACCAAATTTCAGCCTTTTATTCCAAGATGCCTTTTATTCAATTTTTCAAAATGGCGATTTTTTGCAAAAAAATTAAAAAAATAAAATATTCAATTAATTTTGACCAGTTAAAAATATAGATATCTTAAAAAAGTTGGACAACGTTTTGTTGGTATTTGAATGTAGTTTAAGAAAACAATATTAAAAAAATTATTCGAAGTAATTATCACTTATTTTTTAACGTTTAAAAATTGAAAACAACTTTTTGAAAAAGTCCGAAATCTTCGATTTTTTTTTTTAAACGTCTAAAAAATCTGCTCTAAATTACGCAACTTTTAAGCCATAACTTGAGATGTGATCGCAATTTGCTCTATTTTTTTTTTTTTAATGTTTAAAATTGCACCTTTTATTTTTTGACTCTGCTTTATTTTATATGGTGCTCCAAAAAAATTAAATTGGTTGATACTGACTCTAACTTATCCTAGATATATTCATTTCGAGGTAAAAACACGCCTCACAAAAATTAAGAACGATCGGACATGGGTAAGGCGTTCCGCATGGGCCTTGAAGTTTAGAAAACGGATTACAAGGAAAAATATGAATTTTTTTCTGTTTTCTCAATTTTTTTGGTATTTTAAGTTAAGTTTCAATTCAAGGGGTTACAGAATTATAATACGGAGCCTCTCTAATAAGGTACCAAAAACTAAAATCGGTTGAAAATCAGCCAAGTTATTACAACTTCCCCAGGCACCTAACGTATGGCAGACCACTTGATTAAGCAATACAATCCGATTTTTGAAATTCATTGAAATTTTCTACTGTAATAACATTTTTTATTCTTCAAGTTCAAATGTATTTAGATGACAAGTATTTTTCATATTGTGTTTTGCTAACCTGTTTTTGTATTTTTACCTCAAAATGAATATATCTAGGGTAAGTTAGGGTCAATATCTACCAACTTATTTTTTTTGGAGCACCATATAAAATAAATCAGAGCCAAAAAATTAAAGGTGCAATTTTAAAAATTAAAAAAAGAAATAGAAAGAATTCTGATCACATCTTGAATTATTGCTTAAAAGTTGCGTAATTTAGAGTATAATTTTTATAGTTTTTTACAAAAAATCGAAGGTTTCGGACTTATTCAAAAAGTCGATTTTAATTTTTAAACGTCAAAAAATAAGTGATAATTACTTCGAATAATTTTTTCATATTTATTTTCTAAAACTAAATTTAAATACCAACAAATCATTGTCCAACTTTTTTTAAAATATCTTTATTTTTTAATGGTCAAATTTAATTGAAAATTTCAATTTTTTTATTTTTTTGAGAAAATCGCCATTTTGAAAAATTGATTACTCAACACCATCTTGAAATAAAAGGCTGAAAATTGGTTTCCAAGTTGCATTTAATAAGTACTAAAACATATCCAAAAATAAAATAAATCGAAAGGGGTCGGGTCTAAAAGTGAGTGATTTGGCTTGGAATGCCCCATATATATATTAAAGTTAATTTTGAAAAAATAGATTTTTGGATATCACCACTTTTTATAAGGTTTTTCTATCAATAAAAATAATGGCTTATTTTTTTTTAATTCCAACTCCTTCCCGTGCCTATAGGCGACTCAAATCGCGGATTTTGGGTCCCTTTTCCCATACATCAAAAACGGCTGAATATATGTCAAATCTGACTTCACTATTCGATTCTGCAGTTAAACTTAGGCCCATAAGCTTTTTTTTAGTTTTTGGAATGCACCAGAATGCATGATTAGAGTGGTCCAAAAAACTAATTTAAAAAAAAAAAAATTAAAATATTTTTTTCTTAATATACAATGAAAAAATACAAAGAAAAAATAAAAATGAATTTCAATTACAAAATTCGTTGATTCAATTAAAAAATTAATTGATTTCGGACCTATCACGAAAATGCGCATATTAATTACTCATTTTGTTTGAAAATAGTTTTAAAACTAATTAAAGTTGTTATTATTCGACCTTTCCAATTTAAATAAATAAAAATTCTTCGAGCTCGAGGCCAGTTTCAAAACATCCAAAAAGAGTAATTATTAATACGGCTAAAAACTTAATAATAAGAGTGTTGAATCTTAGCGACTTGGAATTCCATCATAATAATACAAGAAAAATTAAAACCATCCTTCTTGACAACAATTTTCCTGTCAAACTTACAAATAAACTTATTCGTGATTGTAAAAATAAAAAAGTGAATAGTCCTAAAGTTACAGAAACACCCAAAATGTATAAATCCCTTACATATGTACCTGAAATATCAGAGAGATTTGAAAAATCAAAACTTTTTAATGGTGAAAACTTTAGAATGGCACACAAAACAGACAACAATCTCTCAAAACTATACAGCAAAACTAAAGATAAAATTCAAAAAATGGAAAAATCAAATGTTGTATATAATATACCATGTGTTGGAAATTTAAACGAAAATTGTGACAAAGTGTACATTGGAACCACAAAAAACAAACTAAAAACTAGAATTGCAGGCCATAAATCTGACCAGAAATTAAAACTCAGTAGAGACACCCCAAAAACGGCACTTGTGAACCACTGTGTGCAAAATAAACACTCGCCTGATTTTAACAATGTTGGTGTGTTACAAACGGAGCCGAATTACAAACGTCGATATATGCTGGAGATGCTACACATCATAGCAACAAAAAAGAGTGTAAACTTTAAAAGCGACGTAGAAAGTTCGTGTGCCAATAACTACCGAGGCTTGGTAAACAAAATAAAAATGCAATAATAATTTTAAGTTCAGTGCAGTTTTAGATGTTGAAACATCCACAACATATTTTTTAAGTTTTCATGTGCATAAAAATTCACTGTGAGTGTGTGTGTATATATTGTAAACGTACAATTGTTTTAAAAAAACAAAATCAGTGTTGTGGTTGTCTTTATATGTTGTTGTTATTTGCAGGGTTTAAAAGCTTAGACATATCTTTTTTTCTTGTCTGATGGCTATTCCAAAAATATACCAATCCATTTTTTTTATAACATTAAGCTAAATGAAAATAGCAAGATATTTTAGCAGCTTAAGTGTTTGTTTGGACAACGAATGGCTTTTTTTATTTTATGTATATCCAAAAAAAGCAAAACAAAGTCTATTTTTTTTTATGTCTAAATATATTTAGCTTGTGTGTTTATTCTGCTTTGGACGCTGCTTTTGGATTCTGCTTTTGGACGCTATTTTTGGATTCTGCTTTTGGATGCTTTTTGGATGCTGCTGTTAGACAAATATTTAGATTATTTTATATAAAATGGAATGAAGAATAAATAACTCAACATTGAAAATCTTTTTCAATGATTTGTATATTTTTAAGTGTAAATGAATTTGTTAATACAAATGTAATGAAATTTGTAAATATTATTAGAAGTTATGATTTGTTTTGTATTTAAATTAATATAAAATTAAAGTTAATTAAGATAAAACAATTGTTGTTGTAAATTTAAGTATGTACAATTTTTTTTTGCGGTACGGGCGGGGGTGGTTTTACTAAACTGTATAATATTTCGTTAAATGCTTTAAACATAATTGATGTTAAGAAAGGAAATTCACAGTTAAAATTGAAATAAATTTATGATGTACACCAAAACCTCAATATGCGGCCAATTGTTTTAATTAGAACACTGTGGTTCGTTCAAGTAAAACTGAAGTTATGCAAATATTGAATTTACGTTTTATTTTATTTAAATTTTTTATGCGCTAACGAAAAATCGAAAAAATAAAATTAATTTATATTGTGCTTTAAAGCGAATTTATGACATTTTGCTATCTAAAACATTTTTATATAACCAAATTTCTATAGATAAAATTTCTAAGAATCTCAGATTTTTTTCTAATAAAAGAATGCCCCATATTTCTTAGACACTTTCACTACAGAAAATGTCTCAGATTCTACGGTATTTATACCCTACACCACACTGTGGTACAGGGTATAATGAGTTTGTGCTGATGTTTGTAACTACCTGAAATATTGGTCCTAGACCCACTTTTAAGTATACCGATCGACTTAGAATCACTTTTTGAGTCGATTTAGCGACGTCCGTCCGTCCGTCCGTCCGTCCGTCTGTCTGTCCATGTAAACGGTGTAAACACGATACAGGTCGCAGTTTTTAATCAATTGACTTGAAATTTGAAACTTAAGCCTCTTTTGGCCCAAGGACGAAGCCTATTGAAATTGGAAAAAATCGGTCCATATTTTGACCTAGCCCCCATACAAAGGTCCTATTTAGTTTTGACTCAAATGACTCTAACAACCGCATTTTAATAGGTATCTTTTCGAAATTTGGCAGGTGATCATGTTTCATCCACACAAATCACCATTCCGAATTTTAAAGAAATCGGACTAGTTCTTCTTGTAGCCCCCATACAAACCACCTTCCCGATTTTCACATAAATCTCTTAAATTTCATGAAAATAGAAAATATTTAATTAAAATTCTGTTTGTGTATGTTAAACGCGTACCTTAATAACCTTATCAAATCTGATTATCATCAGACCATTTTTGGACTTGGGTCCCATGTGAAAATTTCGCCCGATATTCAGTTGAAGCGGTTTATTGTCAACAAAAAGAAGCCTATTCCACTCAAATTTGATTTGAGAGTGCTTTTTACACTTATTAAAGATTTGACAAAATATAGATCTAATCAGTCCATGTTTGAACTTGGGACCCATTTTCCGGGAAACTCTGGTGTAGGGTATTATATGGTCGGTCTTGACCGACTATAATTTTCTTACTTGTTTTTTTTTGTCTTTAGAGAAAGTATTACACCGTCCGACACACTTTTGTACACATGGACCGGACCCGAAAATTCTGAAAGTAGGGCCAAAAAAAAAAAATACTCGTGTCTCCCAGTTTTTCTAAATCAATTCGCGTTTTCGCGAAAAACGCAAAAAAAAAAAAATTACAATGTAAAAAAAATGTTCGCTTTTTAGAAAGTGGGGCTCAAAATAACATTCTTGTGTTTCCCGGTTTTTCTATATCTATTCGCGTTTTCGCGAAAATGCATTTTTTTTGCACACTTGAAAAAATTTACTACATTCCGAAAATATGGCTTAAAATAAAGTATTGTTCTGGTTTTTCCATATTAATTCACGAAAAATTAAATTTTGAAAAAATGTATTGCATAATTTTTTATAAATATAAACCATAAATAAAATGATTTACAGTAGAATTACGGTCCTTATACAAAAATTGCTAAAAATAAAATTCTCTTGTCTCCCAATGTTTGATGTATCTATTCGCGTTTTCGCGAAAATGCATTTTTTTGCACACTTAAAAAAAATTTTACTACATCGGAAAAGTGGGACTAAAAATAAAATATTCACCTAATTTTTTTAAATTAATTTAGGAAAAATGCAATTTGAAAAAATTTATTGAATTATTTTTATTTTTATAAGTATAGAATATAAAATTTGACTTAAATAATATTATGATGACAAAATATTATTTGAAAACTTATTGTACTTTTTTATGTAAAAAATAATAATGAAAAATAAACTATTGAAAACGGGTGTAATTAGTATTTTTTTTTTAAATAATTACATTTTTCGCGAGTACGGAAATTATTTTTTTTAACCCCATTTTCTGAATAGCATAATTTTTTTCTATTGTGGAAACGTTTTTTTTTTTGTTGCATTTTTCGCGAAAACGCGAATTGATTTAAAAAAACTGGGAGACACGGTATTTTATTTTTGGCCCAACTTTCCGAATTTTCGGGTCCGGTTCATGTGTACAGCCAAAAGTTGCAATTTGTTGGACGGTGTTATCAATTGATAAAATTTATTAATTAATTAATTTAAAAAATCAATTGATAAAAAGTAAAAGTGAGGAACAAACTTTGTTTAATATTTTTGTTACATACTAATGTTTATCAAAGAGTATTTAGCGTGTTTTTACCATTAAATTTAAAATGAAATCAATAATAAATTCACAGTTTTGCTCACAACTTTTGAACCACTGAAATCGCTGCTTAATGTTACTGATGCCCAAAACTATTGCGTTTAAAATTAGTTTTGTATTTACCGCTAGACAAAGAATTCTCAAAATTTCCGCGTTGTTTTTTATTTATTAATAGGGTTTTTTGCTATTTTAAAGAAAAATAGTGATTTTTTTTAAATAAATGATTTAAATGTGCGTTAAAATTTGTTTTTTTTTTCAATTTAAACCATAAAAGAAAAATATGACCCTAAAAATTGTGACTCAGTTATCGCAACTGAGTAAGTTTCTATTAGTTGCGTTAAGCGAGGTTTACTATATATATAAATATAGTTGTTCCTTTTACTCCTACAATGGTAATGCATTACCAACTAGAAAATTATAAATATATATGACAAACCTCACATGCATCCAAGCTGTCTTTCAATAGTTGGATTGTTTTCTACATACAGACGGACATCGCGAGAACAACTTAAAATCCATCGAGGATCATAAACATATATATCTGTGGAGATTTGACAAAAGCATTTAATTCGATTTAAGTTCTTTTGTCAAAAATATATTAGAATGGACTTTTTCGGCTATAACAAACACTTTTTCCATGATTTTTTTTTTAAATCTCAACAATTTGAAATATTATGTTATCAGATCTCTTGGAAAATGTGGAGAAAATCGGCCAGTTCTTAACATTACAGACTCTTAAAATAAGCTCTAAAAATATTTTTTTTAAAAAATAAGTGCTTTTGTCAAACGTCCACAGATATATACTTTATGGGGTCCTAGACTGATATTTCAAGGTGTTAAAAACATAAAATCAAACTTACATAATACAAAAAAATATTCCCGCTTATATGCGCCCGTCGTTATGATACACTAGTTGTTCTTTAAAGATGGTTGGCGTTGTTAACGTGAGTGCCGCATGATTCACGCGGGATCCACTATTCAAGTTATTTATTAAATACTAGCTTTTTTGAACCCGGCGTTGCCCGGATTGAAAAAAAAAAAATATAATGAATGAGTTGTTTTATTAGCCAGTTTATCTATCGCTACATGACTTTTCACTGGGGTTCATAAGGGTGGATTGATTGTTTTTATACCCTCCACTCTGGTGATAGAGGGTATATGTAAGTTTGTCATTCCGTATGTAACACATTGAAATATTGATTTAAGACCCCATAAAGTATATATAATATATTCATGATCCTTGATCGATTTTAAGTCGATCTAGCGATATCCGTCTGTCTGTCTGTCCGTCTGTCTGTTGAAACCATGTTTTTGGCAATAAACCGGAACCGATTTAAACATTTGGCGTAATTCTCCTAGGCAGAAACTGATGTATTTTTTTTTTTTTTGAAATCGGTTAAGTATTTTTAAAGTTATGAGTGAAAATGTAAAGGTACCTCTAAAATTATGAAGAATTTAACCAAAAAAATGGTATAACTTGACACCTGTTGAATGAATGTGAACGAAACTTGGCATTTAATGTAGTTTTATCATTCCTAACACTCACAAAAAATTTGGGCGGAATTGCACAATGGGGTGAGGCACCAGAAATTTAACCCAAAATTTAAAAATGATTTATCTTGGCTCATGGTTGACATATTCAAATAAAATTTTAAATAGGTTTATATTTTATTATTCTCAACGTGTTTTTGGTTATTTTGGTACCAATTATGGCAAAATCGGTCAAGGGGTTAAGAAGCTATGAGCAATTGAAATGAGTTTCAATATAAACCTCCATGTATGGCATGGCAGCGCGCCATTTTGTAGTCGTTGATGTTTTTTTGGCTTGTTGGCTTGTTAGTTGTTATTTGTATCAATAGAAGTAAAAAATACGTAGTATGTCATACACGTAGTTGCTTTTATATAATTTTCATAATTTTTATATAATTTTCATACCTACTACTTATATACTTATAAAATTTTTTTTTTTTTTTAATATTTACATTGCACTATACTTCCGATCATTACTTTTCTTTGGCAAAATTACAAAAATGGAAAAATTTTTGGTTTAAAAAAGATTTTGTGTAAAAAATTGTTATAATATTGCAAGACATTTTTTGTATTTCAACCAGAGACCAAATATAACAGTTATATGTGTATTTTTGTTTTAAAAAAATAATTAAACGAATGTTGTCAAAACTAACTATTTTTTATATGAAAGGAAATCTGAGATTCTTAGAAATTTTATCTATAGAAATTTGGTTATATAAAAATGTGTTAGATAGCAAAATGTCATAAATTCGCTTTAAAGCACAATATAAATTAATTTTATTTTTTTCGATTTTTCGTTAGCGCATAAAAAATTTAAATAAAATAAAACGTAAATACAATATTTGCATAACTTCAGTTTTACTTGAACGAACCACAGTGTTCTAATTAAAACAATTGGCCGCATATTGAGGTTTTGGTGTACATCATAAATTTATTTCAATTTTAACTGTGAATTTCCTTTCTTAACATCAATTATGTTTAAAGCATTTAACGAAATATTATACAGTTTAGTAAAACCACCCCCGCCCGTACCGCAAAAAAAAATTGTACATACTTAAATTTACAACAACAATTGTTTTATCTTAATTAACTTTAATTTTATATTAATTTAAATACAAAACAAATCATAACTTCTAATAATATTTACAAATTTCATTACATTTGTATTAACAAATTCATTTACACTTAAAAATATACAAATCATTGAAAAAGATTTTCAATGTTGAGTTATTTATTCTTCATTCCATTTTATATAAAATAATCTAAATATTTGTCTAACAGCAGCATCCAAAAAGCATCCAAAAGCAGAATCCAAAAATAGCGTCCAAAAGCAGAATCCAAAAGCAGCGTCCAAAGCAGAATAAACACACAAGCTAAATATATTTAGACATAAAAAAAATAGACTTTGTTTTGCTTTTTTTGGATATACATAAAATAAAAAAAGCCATTCGTTGTCCAAACATTCATCAGAGCTACTATTGGATAAGATAATGTGTACAGCCAGCTGCTGTTAGAAAGCTTGTTGTTGAATATTAAAGTGTGATGACTATTTTTAGATATCATTAATGAAAATTATCAAATATTTGTCTGTTTTTGGATAATATTAGCAGCTTTTTTAAACCCTGGTTATTTGTATATTTATAATAATGATGATTATACTTACATGTTTAATTGTTCTTACACCTAATTTATATGTAGAAATCCCCTGATGATGATTCTCAAAGAGAATCGAAATATTGGAATGGAATAGAAGAATATTTATTTACAAAGGAAAAACTGGCCTCGAGCTCGAAGAATTTTTATTTATATAGTTTTAAAACTTAATTAAATTGGTAATTGAATCAAAGTTTTAATTGAAATCAAATGGAAAACCAATTAAAATTGTAATTAAATAAACGAAAAAAAATTAATATAAAATTGAAAATCAATAATATAGATTTATCGATTCACATAAAAATTTTAATTGAAAAATGACCAAAACTCAATTTAATTTTAAAAGTTAATCTTCAAAAAATGCCCTAAAATAAATAAACATAGAATTTTTTTATAAGGGTTCAAGTTGAAAAAATGCAGAAGAAAAATTGAATTTCTAAAAATTATAGACATTTCTGGTATTTCCCATACCGGTTTCAAACACCCCAGTTAGTGTCATCATCAGTAGGATTTTAAATGTCGGTTTGTCTTGTTAATGAAAACTGTTTTTTATATATGTGAATATTTATAGTTTCTACAGAATAAATTTTGACAGTTTCCAACACTACAATTCTATTTCTAGCAATCTCAACCTCACTTCATACTTTCTTTCAACTTTTTTGTCTCTTACATTATTTCGCAAGGGTTACCAACATGATCTGGAATTGCAGACACAAATGAAGGAAGTTGCATTTTCAATTTCGGAGACGTGCCTAATGGCGACATATTTTGTCAGTAATTTTATTTGATTTTTTCTGTAAGTACAGATCGAGCACGGGCTCTAATTATATTTGTTATAAGGGTTCAAGTTGAAAAAATGCAGAAGAAAAATTGAATTTCTAAAAGTTATAGACATTTCTGGTATTTCCCATACCGGTTTCAAACACCCCAGTTAAGTAGTTTTTTTGTTTTATATTATTAAGAAATTTATTTTATTTATTGAATATAAACAGTTGGTATAGTTTTGCATAGAAACATTATAGTAGTATTTTAAAATATCAATAACTATTTAAAATTACATTTTTATTTTTAAATTTTGTTATTGCATGCATTTTTGTCGCTTTAGTAAAGTTGAAACAAAAAAAATTGTATTATATTTCAATGTGCAAAACACAAGGCAAATGCCTCATATTAATTTTTTTTTTGTTTCAACTGTACACATTTTATTAGCAAAACACTTTATCCGCAACGAACACTCGCCTTAAAGAAAACAATAAAACTAAATTTTTTTGTTGCGTTTTTATGTATTCATTGGCTGCTACTAAGTGTTGCCACCTCATGTGTAATTACACATATCATGTGTAATTACACATATCATGTGTAATTTTTTTTTTCATGTGTAGCCCATGTGTAATTGTTTTCATGTGTAATTCATGTGTAATTTGAAATTTTTACTTTTTGGATAATTTTTTTCATAATTTGTTTTAACAAAACTTTTAGCAGATTTTTTTGCAGAAATGGATATTTTAACAGAAGTTTTTAATTGTTTTGCTGATTCTGTTTGCTGAGTTTATTTTATAGATTTTTTTTTAACGATTAAAAACTGTTAAAATTAAAAAATAGCAGACTATTTTGCAAATTTTACAAAAATACTTCCCAACAAACATCAATTCCAGCCTTTGAAAAAAAATCAAACTGACACTAAATATCAAGGGTGTCTTTCAAATTGTTTTCAGTGACAAAAATTTAAACATTTAAACTAAATTTGAAACATGTTGGAAATATTTGTTTTTTCCTATACTATTAATTCTTTTAAAAAAAATATAAACATCAAATTGATTTGCCATGTTTCTCAAACCTAATATCGAACATTGATTATGGGTGAAAATAATTTTGTTTTCAAATGTTGTTCAATTCCGAATTTCAAATTGTCAGAAAACTTAAAATTTTGTTTTAAAAATTAAGAAGAAAAATCTAGAAATTTTATGTATTTTTATGCATTTGTGCCAATTAATTGAATGCTATAAGTATAAAATCTTGCATAAACGTTTAAAAAGTAAGTACACATGAGTTTATGAAAAAAAAATATACATTTAATAACGTCTTTTCTTTTCTTTAAAGATTTCGAATTTTAAAGAGCAGACGGCTGAAGAAGAAGACCTGGAAGTAGACGACCTCAAAACTGGCATTCGCAAATATTATTAAAATTCAAATTTTTTGAGCAGATTTTCAGCTGAAATCAATATACTTTTTTTGCTGTTTTTCAGATTTTCTTCTTATTTGACTTAGATCATCCAGACAGAAATATCGCAAAAAAACAGACTTTGGTTAACAGTTATATTTTGAAAATTTACAAAAAAAAAACGTTATTAAAAAACATGTGTAATTTCATGTGTAATTTTGGCATGATCCATGTGTAATTCGTGATTTCATGTGTAATTTTGGCATGACCCATGTGTAATTTACGATTTTGTTGGTGGCAACACTGCTGCTACTACCAAAATATACAAAACAATAGTTCAAAAGTTTTTTTTTTGTTTTTTGCATTTTTATTTTTCATTGGTTACTAACACTAATGCATACAAGACCGGTTTCGTTTGTTTATTTTATTTTTGTTTTCAGTAAAGTTAAGAATTCAATTAAAACACTAATTGAATCAATTAAAATGTTTAATTGAAGTTAAATTTAATATCAAATCCGTTTTTAATTAAAAACAATATTACGATATTATTTTCTGTGTACTTACATCTGAGAAAAATGGACCAAAAATTTTAATTTCGTTGTTACCCTATTAAAGCTATTAAAGTTTAAAAATTTAATTTTTTAGTGAATACAAAATAATTTATTGGTTTTGTTATTTCTATTTAACAACAATAATTTTAATCAATTCTATTCCTTTCCACAGCAGACAAAGCTAAATAATTTAAATTATCTTTATTTTTAACTAAACACGAGTTGTTCAGGCGCAAAATTTTATCAACAAGTTGTTCGGAGTGTGGTCCAAAAAAGTAATTAAAAAAAAAATAAGAGAATTTTTCTTTATATATGCAATGAAAAAGTGCTCCTAGCTGAGAAAAAGTGTGCAAACATTTTTATTTTATAGCAACCCATTCAAAAGTTATTAAAGTTTAAAATTGGATTTGGATTTATCAAGTTTTATTTTAATTTTCAAAGTTTTTGATTCTGAGTTCCAACAATTAATAATATTAATATTGTTTTATTAAAATGGGTGATCTTCTAATATTAACTGAAAAAAGAATTAGACGCCTTACAGGTAAATGCATTATATTTTAATTTTAATGGATTCATCAAATTGTTAACATATTGTATAGATGTTAAATCGTGTACCAAACTAGAAGTTTTGTGTAGGTTTCTTACTGTCCTTAATCTAAATCCAAAAAAGGATATTTATGTAGCAGCTTCTACTGTTGTATCTGAAATTGAGGCCGACGTTGAAAAGTTAAGTCTGTTTCCTAAGCAGCTTTATTACCAGCGTAATAAAATTCTGGAACTCTATTAAAACTTTCGAAGTGTTATAAAGAACTTACAACCAAGCTGGTTGGTTCAACACCCACACGTTCAAAGATTCTACGACCAGCTCTCTGATCCATTTCCTTGTACTCAGAAATTTGAGAGAGCAGCTCAAAAAAAAGGTGTAAAATTTATTGACAGTGAAATGGATCTAGAAGAACTGCAAGTGGAATCGGACAACGAATCAAAGGATCCGAATTGGTTACTTGATGAAGCAAAATCCAATGTTTCTAAGTTTGTTTTTATAAGTCCGAATATTTGCGGCTTATTGGACAGTTTGGGAATTTCTTCAAATTCAATGGCGAGTCTTTTCCTAGAGCTAAAACGTCTAAATAATGTGGAAGCTAACACGTCTTGTTCCTTTGTTTTGAAAATTAGTAATAAGGAACGTCAAGAATCTCTGAATAGGATGAAGCAATTTGAATTCCCCAGTTACTTAATCTTGCATTGGGATGGTAAACGTATGGAGAATAATAATCGTGATATGGTGGAGAGATTGGTTATAAGTGTATCTGGACCAAACGGACTACAAAAGTTGATTTCTTGCAATTTTATCGAAGATGCTTTAGGTAAATCTATCGCAAATGAATTGAAGAAGCAATGCGATGAATTAAATATTACACAAAAAATTGTCGGTCTATCATATGATACAACAACTGCAAATTCCGGTGTAAAAGGTGGTGCAGCTGTGCTGTTTGAAAAGTTAATAAGTTTCGAAGCAATACCGAAAAATTTGAATCGTCGACCATGTCGTCTTCATCAGAACGAACTATGTGTGGCAAATCCTTTCAAAGAAGTTGTCATGAAAAGTGTTGGTGCCGGAATTCCAATATTTGGCCAAATTCGAAAATAGTTCAATCAAAACCGCGATTTAAAAATATCACCGGTGTTCCATTCGAAAACAGCGAAACCGATTCTTGAAAAAATCACCAAACATTAATAGATTTGTTATATATGGTTTTGAATTGAGAAAAGTGTGAAAGAAAAATTTTAATTTTTCTAAAAATTTAGACATCCTGGTTTGTTTCTTACTAGTTTCATATTATCCAGTTATAATAATCTTCAGAAAAACTTTTAATGTCAAATTTATTTAGTTAATAGTCAATAAAACTCTATATGTGAAAATTATTTACAGATCGCAGCCGACAAGAATTGAACTCATCATCATCTGTAATACTTTGCTATTAACTGCTTGTAACGTACAATCACTCTAGACCGATACGCCAAGTAGGCTGTTAAGCAAGTATCAACTAAATCTGATTTTTTCAATTCGAGTGTAGTTGTTGCTGTTGTTTTTTCTCACAGAAGACTTGTTATTGTAATGTGTAAACAAATTTTTATTTTTAGTAATCATTATTCTTCTTCCTCTCCTTCATCAATTCTGATCTAAGTACTTATTTTTGCAAACATTGCCAGACATGGTCTATATTTTAGACACAAATGTTAGGTGTTGCCATTTTTCCAAAGATACTGATTGCCACTTAGGGCGACTTATAGTCGTTATTTTTAAATTATTGTTTTCTGTAAAGACAGTCGAGCTCAGGCTCTAATTATAATTATGTATTATAATTTTTTGATTTGTTATATATGGTTTTGAATTGAGAAAAGTGTGAAAGAAAAATTTTAATTTTTCTAAAAATTTAGACATCCTGGTTTGTTTCTTACTAGTTTCATATTATCCAGTAGATTTTTATGAAGAACAAACCAAAATTAATCATCGCAGAGTGGATCACCGGGAAGTGGCAGAATTGGAACTTGTACATTTAAATTCAAACACTCACTACAAAATTAAATCTTGTGGAGCAGATCACCATGATAGGTGGCTCTCAAAAGTGATACACATCTTTAAAATTATGTTATATAAAGAACATTTCAAATTATCAGAAGCCTTAGTTGAGCAATTTGAATCAATGCTTTTATATTTTATCACGGTGTATTTAAAATATTGGTTTACGTGCGAGTCCACAATACATGCTCCAAAAAATGATTTGGATTTCTTGATGGAACTTGAAGAGCTTTCACATACTCTCAAAATAAATTCTCTGTCCAATCAGCAGAAAAATCTGCTGAAAATACACCCATTTTGAGCCATATGAGAAATCTGCTGATTTTAGCAGACACGGTTTGCTAAATATCTGTCATAAGAGGTGAATAAATATAACAAAAAAAAAAAAAAAACATACGCCGCCAGCCAGCATCGAACTCACCACCTTCCGATTTGAAAGTACACTTCTTAACCACTAGGCTACGGAAGCTTATACTTTTATCTGGCGTTTTAGTTATTAAACAAGTGTGTTGTTCGACAGCAGAGAAATCTGATTTTAGCAGAAATATCTGCTGATTTTAGCAGAAAAATCTGCTGATTTTAGCAGAACAATCTGCTGATTTCAGCAGAATAATCTGCTGATTTCAGCAGAACAATCTGCTGATTTCAGCAGAACAATCTGCTGATTTCAGCAGAGCAATCTGTTCTGCTTTTTTTTTTATATAAAAAAATTTCTTGAAAAAATAATGAAATTCAGCAAACAAAATCAGTATAAACATAGTAAATTGTCTGTTATTTTCTTGAACTGAATGACAGAGATTTTACTAAAAATATCCTTCTCAGCAGAACAATCTGCTAAAAGATTGCTAATTCAAATTGAAAGTAGTTTTACAGATTTTTTGACAGAGTTTTTCTTTTGAGTGTATTAGTGGAAAATATTTTCCCTAAATTGCAAGTAGTGCAAAATCTACTCAACTATGACATATGGACTACGTAACTGAAGAAAATGCCATATTTTCAATATTTGATGAAAGAATTTCGATAGAAGAAAAAGAAAATTTACGTATCAAATTGTTAGGCAGTAACAGTCAAGATCAATTTATACAACTGCTAATAATTGATCCAAATGTAAGTCTTTTTGCAAACGACTTAGAAGAACAAAATAATCTATGCACGATGTCTATAGTGGAAAACACAAGAGATTTTGTACAGTTGATTAATACAACCGACCAAGGTTAGGTTGGGTTAGGTTAGGGTGGCGGGGCCAGATGGGCACTCCGCATAGACCAATTGGTCCATAGCGATACCACAAAACTTTTTCCGCTTATCGATGTAAACTAAATACATTGACCTTCATTGCGAATTGTTTCAAGCTCTTCAGGTCTATCCTCGTAATTTCCTCCAAAGTCTCGAACTGTGAACTTCCTATAATTGATAGTCGAGTTCGTGCCAAAGCCGGGCAGTGACACAAGATGTGTTCAATGGTCTCTTCGACGTCTGGTGTCTCGCACCTTTTACAGCTTGCGTCCGTAATAAGATTCATGTTCTTGGCATGTTTTCCGACAAGACAGTGTCCCGTTATTAAACCTGTCAACATACGACATTCTATTCTCGTAAGTGTAAGTAAGAATTTAGTTCTTCCTAAATCATAGCGTGGCCATAAAATTCTGCTTATACGACTTGTCCCAAGTTCCTTCCATCTTCGATTTGCTTTGGCGACAGTAAGGGTATTTCGTTTTAGTTTGAAATTCTGGAGTGGCGGTGAAAGCATTATGGTGGTACCTATGCCATCTGCTCCAAGTTTCGCGAGTTCATCTGCTTTCTCGTTTCCTTCTATTCGTTCGTGCCCTGGTACCCGTAATAAGGTAACTTCATTAATAAACAAAGTTGTTTTAAATTCTCGTAACACTTTAAAACCGTTTTCGACCAAATGCTATATTAAAAAGATTTTATAGAAGTAGAAGAGGGAGAAGAAGTGCTTAATAATGTTGTTGTTGCCGCTAACAAGTTGGCATATTTTGATTCCGCTATTAGTAAGTCACCGTTTGATTTTATTTCTCTTCAAAGTTTAAAAACTCTGGTTAATTTTGGAATTAACATATCCTTTATGCTTTACAACGCTGTTGAGTGGCCAGTCCAGAACAAGCTAAAAATATACAATCAACAAGTATTTACACCGAACAACTTGTTGGTAAAATTTCGCGCCTGAACAACTCGTGTTTAGTTAAAAATAAAGATAATTTAAATTGTTTAGCTTTATCTGCTGTGGAATGGAATAGAATTAATTAGAATTGTTGTTAAATAGAAATTACAAAACCAATAAATTATTTTGTATTCACTAAAAAAAAAAAAAATTATAAACTTTAATAACTTTTGAACGGGTAACTGCAAAATCAAAAATTATTTTGGAACATTTTTCTCAGATGTAAGTATTTTTTCATTTAGGGAGCTCACATGGTGTACTATTGTGTTGTATTTATCGTATGTGCTAAAATTATACAACAGTTGTAAATATGTTGTTGGTATTCCTCATGTTAATCTATATATATAAAAATGGATGTGTGTATGTATGTGGGTATGTATGTATGTATGTATGTTCCGTATGGACTCGAAAACGGCTGGACCGATCTTGATGAAATTTTCAGGGAATATTCAGAATAGCCTGGCGAGTAACACTGTCAAGTCGGATTTTTGATTTTCCGTCTGTGGGCGGAGGGGCGTGGCAAAATCCAATTTTTGCATCCCACCACTAATGACATCTATATATAAAAAACGGATGGACCGATTTTGATGAAATTTATATCAAAGATAGTACTAACTGAGTACTCACTATGTGCCAAATTTTAGCGTTACCGGACAAAGTAGCGTAAAATGCCATGCAACTTTGTATTGAATGGAAAGTTATTTCAATAATGCAATAAACGGCTATATGTATGTTCTTTATGGACGCGAAAATGGCTGGACCGATCTTGATGAAATTTTCAGGGAATATTCAGAATAGCCTAGGGAGTAACACTGTGCAGTCAGATTTTTAATTTTTTGCGTGTGGGCGGATGGACGTGGCAAAATCGAATTTTTACATTGCACTACTAATGACATCTATATATAAAAAACGGATTGACCGATTTTGATGAAATTTAAATCAAAGATAGTACTGATCGGGTACTAATTATATGCCAAATTAGAGCGTGATCGAACAAATGGGCGTAAAATGCCATGCTTTTTTACCAGTGGGTGGAGGGGTGGGCAAAATCGAATTTTTACATTGCACTACTAATGACATCTATATATAAAAAACGGCTGGACCGATTTTGATGAAATTTAAACCAACGATAGTACTAACCAAGTACTAACTGTGTGCCATTTGATCGGACAAATGGACGTAAAATGCCATGCCCCTTTGTATTGAATTGAATTTTATTTCTGCATGCTCCGCAATAACGCAAAAACTGTTGATTTGATTTTAATTAAATTTTCAGCACTGATAGTATTAACCGAGTGCGGAACCATGTTATACTACGATTGGAAAAAGGGGCGTAAAATGCCACGCCCCTTTGTACTATACTGGACATTGTCTGCCTGTTTCGCAATCTGAACAGCTGAACCGATTCTCTTGACATTTTCACTACATACAGTGCTAACCAAGTGCATATGTAGGCCATATAAGATCGTTATTAGAAAAAGGGATCAAAATTGCAATGCCCTTAGTACTATACTGACCACGATTGAACAAAGAGGCGTAAATTGACAAACCCTTTGTTTTATACTGAACGTTAGTTCTGCCTGTTGTGAAATCACGCAAAAAAGGATAAGCCGAATCTGTCACTACTGAAAGAACTAACCGAGCGGGAACTGTAGGTCATATGTATAGCGCGATTCGGCAAAAGGGTTTACAATATCACTCCCGGTTTTCATAAATAAAAAGATATTTCCTCCTCTTTGGCAATCACACAAAAACGACAAAACTGATGTCAATGAGATTTGCAGCACAGATAGTACTAATCGAGGATGAAGCATAGAACTTTAGACTATCAAGATTCGATAAAAATGCGTTAAATTACATGCCCCTTTGTACTATACTTAACGTTATGTCTGTCTGTTTCGAAATTACGCAAAAACGTCTGAACCGATTTTGTTAAGATTTCTCTATAGATAGTGCTAACTGAGGGTGGAACCAAAGGTTACTAGCTGGGCCCGATCCCGTGCTTTAATTTTGTCCGACACTATATTTAAATTAAGATGCAATATAAAATAGTTTTTTTCTTAGGGCCAGCAACGCGGACCGGGTATAGCTAGTTCTATATATATAAAAGAGAAATGTGACTGACTGACTGACTGACTGACTGACTGACTGACATACTTATTCATCATCGCCCAGCCCAAACCGCTGAAGCTAGAGACTTGAAATTTGGACTGTAGGTCCACCTCCCGGAATATAAATCCACTAAGGCTGGATTTTTGCCAATGTTGATTCTAAGGGGACAAAAAGGGTAAAAAACTGAACTTTTGGTACTTTTTATATCTCCTGAAATAATGGTCACAGAGACTTGAAATTTGGACTGTATGTTCAACTCCTGGAATATAGATCCAGTAAGGTCGGATTTTTGCCAATGTTGATTCTGAGGGGGTAAAAAGGGTAAAAAACTGTACTTTTGGTACTTTTTATATCTCCTGAAATAATGGTCACAGAAACTTGAAATTTGGACTGTATGTTCACCTCCCGGAATATAGATCCAGTAAGGCTGGATTTTTGCCAATGTTGATTCTTAGGGGGTAAAAAGGGTAAAAAAATGTACCTTTGGTACCTTTTATATTTCCTTAAATAATGATCCTAGACACTTGAAATTTTGAATGTAGGTTCAGCTCCCAGAATATACATCTACTAAGGATGCCAATGTTGATTCTAAGGGGTAAAAAGGGTAAAAAACTGTACTTTTGGTACCTTTTATATATTCTTAAATAATGGTCCTAGAAACTTAAAATTTGCAATGTAGGTTCACCTCCCGGAAAAAATATCCACTAAGGCTGGTTTTTGCCAATGTTGACTCTACGGGGTAAAATGGAAAAAAATGTGCTTTTGTTACTTTTTTAATTTACTGAAATAATGGTACCTTTTATAAAAAATACCTTTTATAAAAAGTACCTTTTATAAAAAATCATTATATATTGCATCTTATAAAAATTTTTACTCGGGAAAGGTACTTTTTATAAAAGGTACTTTTTATGAAAGGTACTTTTTATAAAAGGTACTTTTTATAAAAAGTACCTTTTATAAAAAGTACCTTTTATAAAAAGTACGTTTTATAAAAAGTACCTTTCATAAAAAGTACCTTTTATAAAAAGTACCTTTTATAAAAAGTACCTTTTATAAAAAGTACCTTTTATAAAAAGTACCTTTTATAAAAAGTACCTTTCATAAAAAGTACCTTTTATAAAAAGTACCTTTCCCGAGTAAAAATTTTTATAAGATGCAATATATAATGATATGTAACACAATATATATTTATACGCAATTTGATCCGAATAATGGTGGATGTTTTTGCATTAAAAAAGATCAACTTGTATAAAATATGATTTGATTTCATCCGAGTTTTGACCAGACATTGCTATATATTGGTGGATCTAATTAGATCTAATTGCATAAAAACATATAAAATCCTGGTATTTTTTGGTTTGGGTTGAGATACACCACAGGTCAACGATACATTCACCAAACATATAATTTTCTAAAACAAAAAAAATGTTTGGGTACTCTTCGAACCAGATAGGTGATATACATAACCCTAATAAGGAAATGTTTAGGAACATTTTAAAAAGTTTCTTATACTTTGCCTAAAAAACTTAGAAAATTGTTGGTTAATTGGAAACATAAAAAGTTTTATATGGAACAGAATAAGCTATATATAATTTGATGTTAAATTATACAGAAAAACAGATTTTGTATTGACCCTCATATTAATTTATTTAATTATATCAACCGTACACCTTTTAATCCGAATCATGATTAAATTATATATTACTACATATGACTGCATTAAAAAAATTTAAAAAATATCTCACGGATGTATAATCATATATAATTTATTATGTTTGTATCAAGTTATATATTGTAATATATGTTTATTTTTACTCGGGTTTATAAAAAGACCTTTTATAAAAAGTATCTTTTATAAAAAGTACCTTTTATAAAAAGTACCTTTTATAAAAAGTACCTTTTATAAAAAGTACCTTTTATAAAAAGTACCTTTTATAAAAAGTACCTTTTATAAAAAGTACCTTTTATAAAAAGTACCTTTTATAAAAAGTACCTTTTATAAAAAGTACCTTTTATAAAAAGTACCTTTTATAAAAAGTACCTTTTATAAAAAGTACCTTTTATAAAAAGTACCTTTTATAAAAAGTACCTTTTATAAAAAGTACCTTTTATAAAAAGTACCTTTTATAAAAAGTACCTTTTATAAAAAGTACCTTTTATAAAAAGTACCTTTTATAAAAAGTACCTTTTATAAAAAGTACCTTTTATAAAAAGTACCTTTTATAAAAAGTACCTTTTATAAAAAGTACCTTTTATAAAAAGTACCTTTTAAATAAAGTACCCTTTTATAAAAAGTACCTTTTATAAAAAGTACCTTTTATAAAAAGTACCTTTTATAAAAAGTAGCTTTTATAAAAAGTACCTTTTATAAAAAGTACGTTTTGTTAAAAGTACCGAAAGTACACTTTTTGGTACTTTTTTATTTCCTGAAATAAAAATCATAGAAACTTGAAATTGGAAAAGCTTCCAAAAAATATATTGGTCACAGAGACTTAAAATTTGGAATGTAAAATCCTTCGGTGATAAAAAAGATATGGAAAAGTATTTTTTGGAAATACCGTTTCTTAACGGGGATAAAAAGTACTTTTAATATTTGCTGAAACAATGATCCTATGTAATTGAAATATGGAGTATAGGATACTTCGGTGAAGAAAAAACTTTCTGGAAGAGGTACTTTTTGGAAATTCCGTTTCTAATGGGGGTAATAAAGTGTACTTTTGGTACTTTTTTTGTTTCTATAATAATGACCTTAGAAGAAGGAGATGGAATTGGAAATGAAATGGAATAAAACGGGGAACAAAATGGAATAGAGCAGGGAACAATATGGAATGATATTTTATACTCAAATTTTTCGTGTTTAGCTTTTTTTCTCCATATTTTTTTCCCTCTATATATTTTTTCAGTCAAACTTATTTATTTTATTTCAATTTATTTTTTCACTGAAATATTTATTCACTCAAAATCCAAAATCCCGACATAAGGGCTCGAAAATTGTCAATATATTTTTCCCTCGGAACGAACATGATAATATACCAGCGAAGTTATTAAAATTTTATTGTTTAAAATATTCATTGAAATATTTTTTTATGGAAGACTTAAACGTCCACAAGTAAATAAAACAAAGACTACGTAGCACATTGGTTCCAAATCAAAATCTAGCTGGACAAAAGTCCAAAAATTAGTGTCCTTAAAATTGGGAATTAATAGTGCTAGGGGCAAGCTAAGGGTGTGTTCTGATCAAACTAATAACCATTTCTTGGAATTAGGTCTTTAACTTTGTTAAATATGCGAATGAAATAACATTTTTGGTATCCAATATTAAAAAAAAAAATATATATATATAAGTGTTCAACTAATAACATCATATTATCCATGTTACATCAGTGGTTTCAAAACGGTTTATGTACAAGAAAGCTACAGATTTATACTTATTCTGTACATTAATAAGAAATTTATTATTGATCTTCTTCTTACATTTTTTGTATTTTGAAGTATGGTCAATAATAACAATATTTTTGAGGTCTTATGAAACTTCCGCAGCTTGCCAAAACCGAATCCAGGCGTATCATGTCGAATTACTATATACAACTTATAGGTAATTTATAACTGAACGTTGGCATGCAGACATTTCTTGCAGGTTTTTGCAGGTTTAAAATTAATCACAGTTTTTATGAAAATAGATTTTCGCCTAAAATTTTTTTCTAAATAAAGTATCGAATTTTTGTAAGTTTTTGATAATTTTTAGGTATTATAATTATGCTTAGCTTAAATAAAGCATTAAATGTGATGTTTCCTATTAAACCGCGGCCAATTACACACTTCGACTAAATTCAAAAATGTCCGTCTGTCTGTCCGTATGCCCGTCTGTAGAGGACACGATACAGTCCAAAATAAAAGAGCTAGACTTCCGAAATTTGCCACGAATATGTCTTATATTCCTAGGCAGGCTTGGTACGGAAATGGATAAAATCGGACCAAGGGAAAAAAAGTTCGCCCTTGTAGAAATAAACCAACCTAAGAAAAATCGCATTTTTTGCAGGGTTTTTTGTACTTTTGCTAAGCAAATGCAACATTCTTCTCTCAGATGAAGTTCGAAATCGCAAGGGGAAGGTGCTCCCTAACGTCTTCCACCAACCCCCCCCCCAAAAAAAAAGAAGACGCCCCTGGATTTTTTTATATTGTTTTTTTTTTTACATTTTGGAGGGTATAAATGATTCGGCACAGCCGAATGTAACACTCTCACTGGTTTTTTATTTTTTTTTACATTTTGAAGGGTATAAAAGATTCGGCATAGCCGAATTTAACACTCTCACTTGTTTTTTTTTTCAATTACACTTTATTATTATTATTATTATTTATTTATCTGTATTTCCATACAACAAGACATACATCTTTTAATTATAGTATGGAACTAAAAGAAGTTATAGTAATACATGTAATACAATTTAATTTAAGATGAAGTATGACAAATTTTGAAATTTAATTATAATCAAAACTTAAAATCAAATTAAAAACAAAACAAAAAATTACAAAATTTAACAATATTTAACAATTAAAAAAAATACTTATACAAATTTTAGGTTAAAGTGTGTAGTTACGTTGTATTATTGTTCAAATGTTTTGTTATTTCGGTTTTAAAAGTGTTTGCGTTGCTGCTTGTTTGTGCCTTATTCGAAATTCTGTTCCAAAGATAGATTGCGTTATAGTAAAATTGCCATTCCGTTATCTTACTTCTGTGTGCAATAGGTATAACCTTATTCCCTCTATTGGACCTTGCAAAAGTTATCCGATTATATAAATATGACGGTACTTTTGTATACACTATTTTGTGCAGGAGCATAAGTGTTCTCACTTTGACCAGATCATAAAAAGTCATGTTGTAAAGTTTTTTACTTAAGGTTGCAATTCCATCAATGGTGTGAAGACCAAATACATATCTAGCAATGTTATTAAAAAGAGTATTTAACTTTTGCTTACTAATGGAATCACAATTAGCATAAACTTCGCATCCATAGAGAAGTACCGGCATCAAATAAGTTTTAGCAATTAGCATCCTAATATTAACCGGAGTGCAAAAGTGTGTTGCCCACAGAGTTCGAAGCATTGAATATGTTTTGCCTATTACAACATTTACGTGATTATCCCAACTGAGCGTGTTGTTAAATGTAATGCCCAAATTCTTTGCTGAAGTTACGATTTCAATTTTTTCATTGTTAATACGAATGTCAACGTTAATACTTTGTTTTAAAGATTTTTTACGGATTATTAAACATTTAGATTTTTGTGGGTTCAGGCATAGACCATTTCGTGTTGCCCAACAATAAATGCTGTCAAGATCAGAATTAAGCTTACATACATTTTCATTGATAGTTTTAAGCGACGTGTTGATGTATAACTGTACGTCATCGGCATATAAATGAATTTTACTGTGGGATACATTATCAGGTAAATCATTAACGTACAAGGAAAATAAAAGTGGGCCCAGAATAGAACCTTGTGGCACTCCTCGGGTAACAGATAAAGCCCCAGAATAAGAGTCATTTAAAAACACAGATTGAGAACGATTATCAAGGTACGATTTAATTAATGATACCGATGTGTCACAGAACGAGAATTGATAAAACAGCTTTGAACAAAGTAATGAATGGTCAACAGAATCAAAAGCTTTCGAGTGATCTAGCAGAACCAAAAGTGTTAAATTTCCACCATCAATAGAACAACGTATATCTTCAGTAACGTCAATTAAAGCTGTGATGCAACTGTGTTTCTGGCGAAATCCGGATTGCTTACTGGTGAGCAGATTATATTGTGCTAAGTGGTCACTTATCTGTGTATGTATTATTTTCTCAAAAACTTTTGACAGAAATGGTAAATTTGCTATCGGTCTAAACTCAGAATTAGACTTTGAAACTGGTATTATTTTTGCGTGTTTCCAGTTAGTTGGGAAGACACTAGTCAAAAGGATGGTGTTAAATAAATGAGTGATGTATGGTAACAGCTGAGGAAGTAGGATTTTAAGAAATTTAGGGTTGATGTTATCATAACCAATAGCATTAGACTTAATAGAAATAATACTTTGTAAAACCTCATATTCATTTACACAGCAAAATTCAAAAATGTCACGATGGTTATTGTTATTATCGAAATTATAGTTGTGCTGTCCAAGAGCAGGGATAGGTATTCTTGTAAAAACATCATTGAGTTCATCAGCACTATATTTGCAGATAATGTTATTATTTTTGGTTTTCCCAATACCAATTTCACGTATGGTTTTCCATTTACTTTTTCCATCAATTGCATTACTGAAACGTTTAGCATAATATTCGGATTTAGCCTTTCTAATTTGACGATTTACTTCCATTCTACATTTGCAAAATTCTTCTTTGAGCTCAGGTGTCTTAAATCGCTTCCAGCGCGAGTAAGCTCTATCTCTATTTTCAATTAAAAGTTTAATAGACACAGTAAACCAAGGTCTAGTAGTTTTCCTTGTTATTCTTGTTTTTATGGGGACAACAAGATCATATATATGACGAAGATTTGTTTCCAAAAAGCACAGCTGGTCATTAACAGACACCATGTAAAAAATAGAATCCCAGTCAATATTATAAAAGATTTCAGACAAAGATTGATAATTGATATTTTTAAAATCACGATATGAAAAAGTTTCGACTTTATGTGTTAAATGAAAGTCATATGTTAAAAAAATTAAATCATGCCTAGAAAAGCATGATGCCGACAGTTGATCATATAAAAGCACTTTGGACACATCATTAACAAAGAAAAGATCAATTAGAGTATTCGCAGTGTTTGTGAAATGAGTAGGCAGGTTACAATTAATAGATGAAAGACCAATTTGTAACATTGAATCAGACAGATCAGTAGTTTCTAATAAATCTGAATTGAAATCACCAGCAATTATTAAATCAGTACAAGAAGTTGTTAATTGCTCAAGCATTTCCAAGAAAGAGGAGTAATCTACACGTTTGTTATACCGATATACACAACCAATCATTAACTTCTTCCCTTCGGTTAATATATTTACAAATATGTACTCAATTTCTTCACCATCACCAAATTGACATACAAGGTTTGATTTAATTGTGTCCTTAATATATATTGCCACACCACCAGCACGAGTTTTTTTAGTACGATGTTTACGATCCGCTCTATAAAGTCTGTAGCCATTAAGATTTACTATGCTATCAGGAGTTCCTTTTTTAAGCCAAGTCTCGGAAACACAAATAACATCCATTGAAGAGTTTTCAAAAACTAGTCTAAATTCGTCAATTTTATTGTTTAGACTTTGTGCGTTAACATGACATATTTTGACACCTTCAATTTGGTTGGCTAAGATACGAACCATGTTAATGATACCATCATTGGAACTGACGGTTAAATTATCCAAATTTGGAGACATCATAAACGAATAAATAAAACGCAAAACTAACAGCAACGTAAAATATATAAGTATTTGAACGCTTGCAAAATATTGGTAAGTTTGTTAAAACGTGAAAAAAATAAAAAATCGTGAAAAAAATAAATTTTAAACAGTAATTAATGTATAAAATAATAAAAATCAATAAAATAATGACAACGAATGATGTTATGAGGAGAACAATGTATAGTTGAAACATCCTATTCATGAAAAAGCTGGTTCATTTGCTCCAGAAATTCAATAAGCACAGGTTCATCAGACGATAATTTTTTTACGTACACCAAACCACGTAAAGTATAAGTACTTTGGATTTTACGTTCTTTTTTCAGTTTAAGCGCCTGCCTAAATATGTTGTAATTGTAGGGTGTTAGATTTTCATTGATGTATATGGGCTCATCACTATCAAAACCTGCATTTCTTAGCTTTAGAGTAACAGGCAAGTTTTCATTTTTGTTGTCCCGTCGATATTTTGCAATGGCCCTTAGCAGATAGTTTTTATCATAGGGAGAAAATAATTTAATGACAATGACTTCATCATTTGGAGTATATGGTTTGTTATCTTTATATATTTTATTAAGTCGATACATATTATCAACCTGAGGAGTAGGAACTTTTAAAAATTTACAAATATTTTGGAAGATTTCAAAAAGATTTTCATTATCATAATAGGGTACACCCCTGATTCGAATACTGCTGGCTACAACAGAATTTTCACTTTTTAGTAGTTTTCTCTTCAAATCAATAATATCATCTTTCATTTTCACGGTATCAACACTATTCATTTCGAGCTTGTTTACTCTTTCAGTTAAAACATTTAAATCATCTTGTATAGAATCAATTCTATTATTCAACTCGGATAGAATTTTTTCTTCGCTTTTCTTTATTAAATCTGCAATATGATCAAAATGTTTTACTTCACTATCGATGATTGCATTCTTTATAACTTCTGCTGTTATGCATTCACTTTCTCTTATCAATTCTCTTATAAAGATTTTATCAACGTTTGCTAGTCGTGGTATTACACAGCTACCTTCAGGAACAGACTCGTCTCTTGGTCTCTTACTAGTTGTTCTTGGCATTTTAGTGTGTGTATGTGTGTATTAAAACTTTGTTTTGTATTCTTGATTTTTTTTTTTGTTTTTTTTTTTTTTTTGCGGGTTTTTAATATTTAGTTTTTCTAAGAGTTATTGTTGGTTTGTTTAGTTTCTATTTGTTTTCTTTCTTTAGATTTACACCACAAAAAATTCGCACAAAAATAGTTGTTGTTGCTGCTATTCAATTTTTATTTTAGCATTTATTTTCTTATTAAAAGTTTATATTGTTTAAAAATCAGCGTTTGGTTAACAAAACATATATTTATAATAAAAAAAATTAATTAACTCGTGTTGTAATTTATAAAGTGTTTAAAAAAAAAACATTAATTTATATTTAATTGAATCGATTTTATATATTTAATCAGAGCTTAAATAAAACACAACCGCTCTTGTTGAAATTATTATTGAAAAAAAAAAAAAAAAGAAAAAAAAAAGAAAAAAAAAAAAAAAAAAAAAAAATTACACTTCTCGACAAAAAATTACACTTCTCGACAAAAAAAAATTTTTTTTAGAGATTACAAAACTTGCAAAAAATAAGTTTTTGCATTTCATATTTCTGTTCTGCATATAAACCATTTTTGTCATTAATGAATTACTGAAATTAGAAAAAAATAAAAAGTTGTCGATTAGTGTAATCGACTTAGAAAAATTTAAACATGTTTTTTGAACTCAGCGACCCCAAAAACATATAAAACGGTGATAAAATAATTTTGTCCAGCTAGATTTGGACTTGGAACCACTGTGCGTAGGGGATTTTTTTCGAAATCGATAGAGTAATCCTGATCATTCTATTATCCAGTATTCAACACAACCGGTAACGAAGTACCGGGATGGTAAGCTAGTATATTATACGATAATACAACTTGAGCAGGTATGTTTTTCCAGTGTACTATGTAGTATGTTCAGTAGGGTGGTTCATAAAAACAAAAGTTGGATTTTTGAATGGGGCACCCGGAATATATATTAAGCACCGTGAAAAAATGACACGTGATTTTTTTCATATTTTTATATTAAGGTTTAGGGGTCGCTACCGGGCCCTGAACTTTGGGATATAAAAAAAAAAAACAAATTTCACACAATGAAAAAAAAAAGTTTTCGTTTTTTTTATATTTTTTTTTTTTTATTATAGTTTAACTTCATTAGCTTATTAACGGCAAAAGATTTCATTTTGTTGGGACAAGTTTTTCAGTTCCAAAATTGACCATGAAAAAAAAAAATTGAGGCTGGTTGGGGTCTTACTCTAAAATTTTTTTAAATTTTTTTTTTTTTTAGTTTTGATAAGCTTACGTTATAGGTCTTTAGTCCCTCTTGATAATACATTCTTTGTAAAAATTTTTGTTCTTTCCGAAACATCATTAACATGCGCCGAAAATCAAACGGATATTAAAAAAAAAAAAAAAAAAAACAGTGAAAAAAATCGATTTTTTTTTTTTTTAATTTTTAATTATAATTTGATAAGCTAATCCAGCTTATTAACGGCTAACAAAAATTCGATATGGTCGGAAAAGTATGTAATTTCCAAAATTTACATTAAAAATATGTTTTTTTTTTTTTTAATATCCGTTTGATTTTCGCCGCATGTTAATGATGTTTCGGAAAGAACAAAAATTTTTACGAAGAATGTAGTATCAAGAGGGACTAAAGACCTATAGCGTAAGCTTATCAAAACTAAAAAAAAAAAATTTTTAAAAAAATTTTAGAGTAAGACCCCAACCAGCCTCAATTTTTTTTTCATGGTCAATTTTGGAACTGAAAAACTTGTCCCACCAAAATGAAATCTTTTGCCGTTAATAAGCTAATGAAGTTAAATTATAATAAAAAAAAAAATATAAAAAAAACGAATTTTTTTTTTTCATTGTGTGAAAAATTTTTTTTTTATGACCCAAAGTTTAGGGCCCGGTAGCGACCCCTAAATGTTAATGAAAAAATTTGAAAAACGGGTCAGTTTTTCATGGTGCTTAATATATATTCCGGGTGCCCCATACAAAAATCCAAAAAAAAAAAAAAAAGTGCCATATATGAACCACACTAATGTTCAGTGTCAGCTGTTTTTTTGTTTTCTATTTAATCAGCTGTTTTTGTATTTTGTTATTTTTCTGCTTTGAAAAAAATTTGCATACTTTACCAACATTAGCAAATTATTAATTTAAATTGGTAAAATAAAGAAGAAAATTGGATAAATTTATTAAATGGAAGCAGTAGAAAATATTGCGGTAAGTTTTTGTGTACAAATGAAAAGAAAAAAACATAAATTACTTCTTTTTCAGATAAAACCAAAGCGGGTTAGAAAAAATCCCACCAGGAAGTGGTCTGTAACCGGCGATTCAGCTAAACTTATTTCAGATCCATCAATATAGCCGACGCATCCAGGCATCTCGTGACTTGTATCTGAAATTAGTTGTAATCTTTCCGCTTCATTAGGCCAGTACAAAAATTTGCCTTTTAAGTTGAGAATTGCTTTGAAAACACGTCTGGTTATTTTTTGAATAGTTCCGCCATCCCCAACACCAAAAAGAGCTGCTATTTTACGTATAGATATACCTGAGGACCCAAGTCGAAAAAGCACAATTTTGAGCTGCAACTCGATTGGAAGTTGTGCTGATCTTGGACTTGTGTGAAAAACATCGTCATCTTTTATTAAATTTAAAATGTAAGCAAATTCTTCTGGGCGTACACGAACCATTTGGTTATATCTATTGCTGTCGTAGTTTCTCAACACCTTTTGCTGCCAAAGAGAAGATTTTGGCAATCCCAGATGAACACTTCTACGATTCAACATCATGTTTATCCTAAAATTTTCATAGATATCGTCTTCCTCTTCTTCATCACCTAGAAAAAGCATTTTTATTAAAAAAAATAAAAACAAACAATTAAATTCTTACTTGTTTCAACCATAAGGATGTCGGATGCAAATTTTTCACACAAACCCGTAAAAATTTTATCTTTTTCGCTTTTTGTCGGCATTTTTAATAGTTTTCTTTTTCTTTTTGTTTTTTTTGCTCTGACGTTTATTTGACGTTTTTATCACTTATGATTTAGAAAATACAACACGCTGCTCACATACGTACTATTTTTTTAAATATGACATTACGACTTATGACTTTAAGATGCCATGTGAATTCCCTAATTGTATATTAACAAAAAAATATTTTAATTTTTTTTAAAAAAAAATATTTTTTTGGACCACTCTAATTATGCATTCTGGTGCATTCCAAAAACTAAAAAAAAACTTATGGGCCTAAGTTTTCCCGTAGAATCGAATACTGAAGTCAGATTTGACATGTATTTAGCCGTTTTTGTTGTAGGGAAAATTGACCAAAAATCCGCGATTTGAGAAGCCTATAGGCACGGGAAGGAGTTGGAATTTAAATAAAACAAGTAAGAGTGTTAAATTCGGCTGTGCCGAATCTTTTATACCCTCCAACACGTCTAAAATTAAAAAAAAATCGCAGGGGCGTCTTTTCTTTTTTCAGGGGGGGCGGGTCCGCGGAATCGGTGGGGACACCTTTACCACCGCTATATGTGTTTACAAATTATTTGTTTACGATACTTACGCTTAAAAAATACATTTTTATCGTTATTTTGAATTATTTTCTATAACCACGCCCCCAAAGGGGGCGGCATGAAAAAAGTCGCCTTTCCTAACCCCCTTGGTCCAAGCGCAGATTGTTGAGCAAAAATTAAAAAAAACTCGTAAAAATATTGTATTTTTCAGGGGTCATTTTAGCTCTTCAAGGGGGAACTTTTTTCCCCCTGGTCCAATTTTGCCCATCTTCGAACTTAACCTTACCAGTAAAATGAGAGATATTATTGACCAATTTCAGGGGTCTATCTCTTTTGGTTTGGACTGCATCGTTATTTCTACCGACGGACGGACGGACGGACGGACGGACATCGCTAGAATGTCTTAGATTCTATCATGGATAAATATTATATATACTTTGTTGGGTCCCCGACCGATATTTCGATGTGTTACACACGGAATGACAAAGTGAGTATACCCCCATAGTGTGGTTGGAGGGTATAAAAAGTACGCCATTATTTTTATTGATACAAAAACCTTCTAAAAAGTGATAATATCCAAAAATCAAAATAAAAAAAAAAAAAATTGAAAACGAACTCTAATATATATATAATAACACAGCTCAACAAGAAAATGCGTATTGGATTCTGGTTAGTGATTTGGATAGTGTCTGTTGCGCTGATTCCAAATCCGGAGCCCAAATTTGTCTATCACGTCAGGATTTTGAGTAATTCGCGGTTTAAGTGCCGAAAAAGGGCATTTGTGACCATTTTTAAAAGCTTATAAAATAATATCCTGACATGCAAATGGCTTGGCATCAAGCTCATTCGAAAGCCTGTAATTTTCTCTTAAAGATAAGATAAAATTTTCTAAAAATTTAATTTTTTAAAATGGTAAAAAAATCATTAGCAAAAAACCTTCCATTTTTTCAATATTTAGTTTATTTCAAAGTGGTTTTTAACAAATTTCCATTCAAATTCATACGTAAATTTTAGATTTAAAGCACTTGTGGCTAATGATTTTTTTACCATTTTAGAAAATTAAATTCCAAGAAGATTTGATCTTGTCTGAAAGAGAAAATTACACACTTTCGAATGAGCTAGATACCAAGTCATTTGCATGTCAGGATCTTATTTTATAGGCGTTCAAAAATGGTCAAAATGGGCATTTTTTGACACTTTAACCGCGATTTTCTCAAAATTGTGACGTGATAGAAAAATTTCAGTGACAATTTTGGAATCGGGCATAGATGGGACTAATTAATTAAAGGGACCAATTAATTGATGGTTTAATTACCATTTAATTGATGTCAATGGTAATGAATTTTTTTTTATTACCATTGGTTGTATCAATTGTACCAATTAAATTACTTATCAATTTAATTACTAATCTTCTATATAAATAAAAATCAATTGTCGTTCGTTGGTAACCGCATCAGTTGAGAACGACTGGACCGATTTGGACAATTTTTTTTTTTGAAATGTTCGTCACAGTCCAACTTAGGTTTTTACGTAAAGAAAAATTGGCCACACCCACTTTTACGCCCACTTTTTTCGATTTATCTAAAATCAGGAAACAGCTGCACCGATTAGGGTAATTTTTTATTTAAATGTTCTAATAATCCAATTTAAGTTTTTACTGAAAGAAAAATCGACCATGCCCACTTTTACGCCCACTTTTTCAATTTATCTAAAATCTGAGAATGGCTGGACCGATTTAACAACATTTTTTTAAACGCATTTTTATCATATTCCAACTTGGGTTTTTACAAAAAAAAAAAATTGACCACTCCCACTTTTGCTAATTTTTGTTGAAAATGTTCGTCATAATTCTACTAAGGTTTTTATGGGTAGTAGAATTTCCCACGCCCACTTTTTTCTATGTATCGAAAGATTTAAGACGGCTAGACCGATTTGGTTATAGTCCGCAAATGATTTTTAGGGAAAGAAAATTGTCCAAGCCTACTTTCACGCTCACTTTTCCCGATATATATCATGGAATGGGTGGATCAATTTGTCTAATTTTTTTTAATCTTCGTCATAGTCCAGAAAAGGTTTTCGGAAAGAACAATTTTCCACTTCTATTTCCACTTTTGAATGTATGGACCGAGTTGGTTAAATTCAAGTAAGGTTTTTACGGTAAGAAAAGTTGTCCACGCACTCCTTTTTTCGATATATATAAAATTTACTCCATAGAAAAATAAAATATAGAGTAATAAAATATAAATAAAAATCAAACGTAGTTCGTTGGTAATCGCATCACTTGAGAACTGGCCGATTTGGATAATATTTTTCTTTAAATGTTCGTTTTATTTTTTGTTTAATGTTTTTCTTTGGTTTTTTTCGGAAAACAAATTAATCACGCCCACTTTTACGCCTCCTTTTTTCGATATATCTGAAATCGGAGAACGGCTGGATCGATTTTTTTTAAATGTTTTTTTTTTTTAAATGTAGCCTAACTTAGGTTAAAACGGAAATAAATTTTTTTGACGCCCACTTTTATTTCGATATATCGAAAATACTAGAACGGCAGGGACGATTTGTCTATTAAGTAGTAGTAGTTGTTGACTTTCGTGATAGTACAACTAAGATTTTAACGGAAAGATAAATTGTCCACTCCCACATCAAAGAAAGACTGGCCTGATTTGATAAATTTTTTCTTTAATGATCATTATATTCCTCCACTTCAAAGCCCACATTTTTCAATATCCTTAAAATTTGCAACACTTGAAAACGCCTGGATGTGGCTAATTTTTTTAAATGTTTGTAATGTTCCATATAATTGTTTGGAATGAAAAATTGTCCTCTGCCACTTTTTTTCGATAATGTATCTAAAATTCGTTTTTACTCTAATTCGATCTATTAAAAAAATATTTCTTAATAGATTCTGCTTAAACTTGGTACAAATGATTTTAAATCCTTGGGGATTTTTACCATATGTACAATTAAAACTAACCACTAAAATTTTAACGCCCACTTTTGTCTAAATATGTTGACTGGTAATGACCGGACCGATTTTGTTAATTATAATTTTAATTTAAGGAAATGTTGATTTTGTTCGGCATTAGGTCATGAGTTAAAAATTAATTAAATAAAAAATATATAAACATATTTTATTTTAAATTTTTATTTTATTGTCCCAATATTTCAGTCAACATTGCTGACCATCTTCAGGGGGATATTTAAAATTAAATAGAAAATAAAAAATTTCCTTGCTGGAGCTGTTGTTCTGTTGTGAGCTTTTGTCAACTGGTTGAGCTCCAGCAAGGAAATTTTTTATTTTCTATTTAATTTTAAATATCCCCCTGAAGATGGTCAGCAATGTTGACTGAAATATTGGGACAATAAAATAAAAATTTAAAATAAAATATGTTTATATATTTTTTATTTAATTAATTTTTAACTCATGACCTAATGCCGAACAAAATCAACAAACTACGAAACTAAAGGTCAACTATTCACAACTTTAAACAATTTAAGGAAATTTAATTGAGAAAAGGGTCCCGAAAAAATGAAAATTCGGGAAAACTATAAAGGTTTGTTTGAACTCAAGACAATAGCTCACGATAAGAATGAGCGTAATTTATTTTTGTGTTGTTCGTAATGATACGAAATAAGTTTCGAATTTGTACAGTACGCAAAGTCGAAGACATGGTTATTTTTTTTAGTTCCTAAAATATAATTTGAAGATGATTATCTGCCTAATCGGGTCTTTAAAACCACTCCTACAATTTTTTCTAAGCCAAGAAATTCATTACCTTTTTTGCAGGGCTATATATTTGAAGCGAGACGAAATATAACACTGATCTTATACTTGGGCCAGCAACGCGGACCGGGCCGGCTAGTGAAAATTAAAAAAAAAAATAATTACCATTGGTATGGCATCACTTAAAAAAAATAATTACCATTAGTAAAAGTCGTCACAATATTGTCAAAATCGTTAATATTTGGAAATATCTGTTGTTGCCTTTGTATAATACAATATTTGAAATATTTATTTGCGTTTTGTTTTTTGTCTTTAACATTTTCAAATTTTTTTGCATAGAGAAACATAGAGGCGAAGGTGAAAGAAAAAACAATATTGCTATCTTTTTCTAATTTCTCACACGTACGTTGTCGATGTGAATTCACCACACAATACATGTTTACAAGTCGTACTTTGTCAACAAATACATTTAAACAAGTTGTACTTTGACAACTCAATTTTTGACGCCTTCGCCTCTATGTTTCTCTATGTTTTTTTGTAAAAACATACTTTGATGTTTAAATTTTTAACTTTTCAAAAAAACAAAAATGAGCAAACCAATGGTTTTGAAACCAATTATAATTGGTGTTTTTCAACAATTGGTGCATTTCATTACCATTAGTAATTATTTTTTCAATTAAAAAAATGTAATTACCATTAAATGGTAATGAAAATGTTTTCATTACCATTGATATCAACCAATGGTAATTAAATTTCAATGGTAATGAAAAATTCCCATCTATGGAATCGGGGCACCAAACCCTATCAACTTTTTTTTTGTTTCATCCAAAACGCAGCGACAAACCTCAGATTTGTAGAGCGGTGTAATTATAAGTGGTTAAATACGCTCAACACTGGCTTACGTTAGAACTTCTTTTTAACTTAAAAAATTTTGGAAACAAAACTTTGAGTTTGACAGCGTACCAATAAAAGGAATATTTCAAAAAGCAAAACGGAAGTAGTTTCGGCAAGGTCTTGTTTATTAGATTTGCCAAATATTTTGGAAAAATTCAAAGCTTTAAAATGACTTTTGCCGGAGGTCCACTTAGGCTGCCCCAACGTGGATTGGTATGTTACCAATGCTTTAAAAACTTGTTTAACGAGTTTTCAACACGTGAACTTAATATGAATCCAATCTGACATTCAGGGTTTTTCTTATAACTTTTGAACCACTGGACCGATTTAGAAATTCAGTACCATAGACAAGGGGAACGACAAATACATATGCCAAGCTTCAGCAGCCTCAGGATTGTCTTCAGAAGTCTCATTTAAGTTTTTCGAAAGTTAGCGTGCTTTTTACAGACGGGCGGATAGATAGACTTAAAATCGATCGGGGATCATAAATATATACAACTTATGGGGCCCTAGACCAATTTTTCGACGTGTTACAAACGGAATGACAAACCTATAGATATATACCATCTATCACTAGAGTAGAGGGTATAATAAGTGTAGTAATTGAATACTAAACAACGCACATTGTTGGGCCAAATTAAATTATTTTATTTAATCTTTAAGATAACTACACTCAAAAAAAATTCTCTGTCCAATCAACAGAAAAATCTGCTAAAAATACACCCATTTCAAGCCTTATGAGAAATCTGCTGATTTAAGCAGACACGGTGATATCAGCAGAGAAATCTATCAAAACAACAGAGAAAACTGCTAAAATATTTTCTAAAAAATTTTTGTTTTTAAAAAATTTGTTTACATAAAAACTTAAAAAAAAAATGTTTCTTTAAAATTATAAATATCAATTACACTACTCTACAAAAATTAACTTTTTCTTTGCAAAGACTTCTAAAGTACATTTTCTAAAGTATTATGGCCTCCTAAACACGAATCTGTCAACAGCCAAGTTGTATCAAATCGCCTTCTCGAGATATAGGCATTTTAACATTTTGTGGACCAAGCACTCAAAACAGCAACATTTTTAATATTGGAAAAGTGTATGGTAAGGTTATTCATATTTTTATTTATTCGAATTAACAATAAAATTACATAAGTTTTGCGAGAAATCCGGGCCCTATACGATCAAGGATACCATGAGGACATTAAAAGGAAGTTCAAAACGTCCCTTTTTTTTGTTATGTCCTTATAAGTATCCATATTTTGCAAGAAACTTCCTGTTCTAAGCAGACATATAAAGTTGATACTTCAGTTAAGAGAACCTGGGGTTAAAATCCAGAATCCGTTGAGTATATTCAGAAATATTAGCAAAAGAAGTCAAAATTTTGAACCAAATCTGCAAACTTTTTTTTATACATTTTTTCGTACCAGTTTTTATGTTTTTTTTGTTAAAATTAATAAAAAAAATTAAAACACATTTTTAAAGAATTTTGGCCTCCTAAACACGAATCTGTCATCAGAAAATTTTTATTGAATCGAGAAGATTTTAATTTTTTGCGGATTAAGCCCTCAAAACCAACAAAGTTGGCATCTTTTGTAAATATTTTGGATCTCACGTTCTCTTTATTGGAGTGTCTTCTTTACATATCAGCATTAAACGGGAAATTTCTTACGAAATTATAAGGATAAAACGAAAAAGGACATTTTCAACTGAAAGTATCCCTGATCGTATCGAGTCCGCATTTTGTGTAAAAGTTAGGAAATAAATATGAATAACAATATTAACAAATTTGTCGGTTTTAGGCGCTTGGTCCACAAAAACTGAAAATGCCTTTATCTCGGGAAGATGTCAAATTCGTGTTTAGGAGACAAAAATACTTAGGGAAATGTGTTTCAACTTTTTTTAATTTTAATAAAAAATAAAAATTGGTACGAAAAAAATTATCAATAAAAAAATATATGAAAATTTGGTTCAAAGTTTTGACTCTTTTGCAAATATTTCTGGATATACTCAATGGATTTTGGATTTTAACCCCAGGTTCTCTTTGTTGGAGTGTCTTCTTAACATATCTGCTTTGAACATGAAGTTTCTTGTAAAATTCGAATATTTAAAAGGACATTACCAAAAAAAGGACATTTTGAACTTTCTTACAATGTTCTGATGGTATCCTTGATCGTGTCGAGTTCAGATTTCTTGCAAAAGTTATGTAATTTTATTGGGAATTCGAATAAAAAAAATTTAAGTAACTTTAACATACACTTTTCCAATATTTAAAAAAAAAAAAACCTAAGTATATTTAAAAAAAATGTGTCTGTTTTGAGGGCTTGGTCCACAGAAAATGAAAATGCCTATATCTCGAGAAGGCGTTTTGATACAACTTTTCTGATGGCAGAATCGTGTTTAAGAGGCTAAAATACTTTAGAAAATGTACTTTAGATAGAAGTCTGTGCAAAAAACTTTGATTTTTTTAGAGAAGTGTAATAAGTTACCAAATTGGAGTACTTTTAATATTTAAAAACTAACTTATTTTTAATTAAAAATTGCATAATTTTTGTTAAGTTTCTGGGAAATTTTGGAGTCAATTAAATTGTAAAATTTAAAAAATGCAAGGGCGAGGAGATATTATTACTTGCAATAGTACACTCAAAAAAAAAATATTGTAAAACTAGCAAAAAAAATGGTTAAAATTAGCAAAAAAAAACTGTAGTTTTGGACGTTGCAAAAATTTTGGTAATATTAGCAAAACCATTTTGCTAATCAAAAAATTAGGAAAAAAAAATGGTAAAATTACAAGAATACCATTTTATTTTTGTAAAAAATCAACCTTGTAAAATTATCAAAAAATATGGTAAAATTACCAAAAAAAAATGGTAAAATTGAAATAGATAAAAAAATTTGTAATTTGGTAAAAAAAACTGTTTTATTTAGTATTTTTTTTTCTCTGATTAGTAGTTGATTTAAAATTTGGTGAATATGCCTGTTTTTGAGCACCACATTCTTTAAATATAGTAATAGCAGCATATTACTTCAGTTGTTGGATGGTTTCTTCGGCTTGATGGTGGCAGCATCTTCTTTTGCCTTCTTCTCAGCAGCTGTAGTTGCAGTAACTGGACTTCCAACAACATCAAAATCCAAAATGATTTTTTTTTCACTTAAACACTTTAAACAAAAAATTTAAAGAACAACACTTCACTTTTTTATTTTTTTTGCGTCATTTTTTTAGCTTAAGTAGAACAAATGAGATTTGCGTAGTAGTCTACACAAGAAATTTCTTACATTTTCAGGTAAAATTTGTAAAAAATTAACAATTTTTTTCGAATTTTTAATTTTTTTCACATGTATTTAAAAAAAAAAATAAAAAAAAAATAAAAAAAAAAAACTTTTGGATATTGAAGATTAGATATCTAACTATGTGTTAAAATTTTAAAAAAATAATTTTTCAAAATTATTAACTTTTTATTAACAATTTAGGTGGCAAATTTTAAAAAATTTTCATATAAAATTAGCAAAAAATATGGTAAAAAATACTAAAAATTATGTAGCCTATTTTTCAGCGCACATGGCTACTTTGCTATGGTGTTGGCAGCATCATCAATCTGCAATGATTTTTTTTCACACTAGAACACTTGAAACAATTTTTTTTTTAAACTAAGAAAAAAAAAATAAAAAGTATTACCATTTCTTTAAGGAAAATACTAATATTTTTGCTAAAATTATAGTAAAATAAAAAAAAAAAAAACTAGCAAGAAAATATAGTAAAAATACCAAAAAATTATTGTATTTTACCAATAGTAAATTGCCAAAAAAAAATGTAAAAGTTAAATTTTTAAAATTTTTTTTGCTAAAGTTTGGTTGAAGTAAATTACGACACCTTTTACTAATATTTTGACTAAGTTATTTTTTTGAGTGTATGTTTTTGCTGGGGATTCTAACTTTGCCAGACCTAGTACTGGTCTTAAAATAGCACTTTTTCAAATTACCTTTCAAAAAACATACACGCATTTTTTAAAGAAGTACTCTTTTGCTTAATTGCCGTGGCTGGCAGTAAGACTGGGAATACCTCTACAGTTTTTAGAATATTTAGATCTCAGAGTCTACATGTGTTGACGTAAAACGTCAGCAGCCACTTACAACCTAAGTATATTTAAAAAAAACATTGAAAATAATGTTAAAAATTCAAATTCCTTGAAATCAGCGAAACTCAAATAGCTCCAAAAACAAAGTTATAATTTTTTGAAGTTTTAATTTAAGAATTAGTGGACTCCAACCATCCCGAATTTTTATATGACAACCTCTGCATTTTCTGTTCACTTTTTAGCACTATGTAATTATTGTTCTTGAATTTTATAAGCCTTCTTAAAAAAAGTATTTTTATTTAAATCTTTCCTTGCGAATTAGCTTTCGGGACAAACGAGGGGATTTAAATTCTTTTTTGGGAATTTTTTGGTTTTTTTTTTTAAGATCGTAATGAGGTAGCGATTTAAAAAAAAAAATCTGGCAGTACCAGCCTTAAGTGAGAACAGTTTTAATTTGTTTTGATCCCAAACTTATGCTTTACTACAACGAGTTTTATATTCTTTTTTATTATTAAATTAAATAGCATACAACTAGGCGTTGCTATGAAAATGAACCGACAATAGAAACTATACCATCATTGCCAGCTTCAATTGTAAGTTGTTACTACAATAAAACAAATGTTTCGTTTCCACACATTCGAACTTTGTGTTATTTTCCTTTCATTATAAAATGAGCTTATTTATCTATGAATGTTTTTTGAATAAATAATTTTCTGTGGCAAAAATAACATCATCTTTAATACTGAAATTCTTTAAGACATCATTGTCATCATCAACATCGTCATCATAAAAACATAATACTAAATAAATATGAATGTTCGCTCTACTGTGGTGTGAAAAATTCCCCAAAGTGTAAATGAGAATAGAGATGATAAACGAACAAAAATTAGGGTGATATTTTTTTTGTATGTGTATTTTTAATACACTCAAAAAATATCTATCTATGCAAATACGATTCAAAAATTTTTAAAACAAAATTTAAAAATTTGTCTGCTTCAGAAAGCTCGAAACAAACATTTATTTAAGCTTACAAGGAGAGTCTCCCTGGTGTCATCCTCTGATCTTCATAAAATTTGGATATGCTGTTTTTTTTTAGCGGCCCAAACTCATTTTTAGGGAGGGTCGATTTGTATGGGGGGAAGTTGACCTTTTTCAGTTTCTTACGATTTAGCCCTATTTACTCAAAATAAGTATAGGTATATTTGGTATCAGATTAAAGGTATTTAAAATACCTATCTCGTGATGCCAACAACGTGCCAAAAAAGTAAATATTTTTCGACTTATTAACAAAAATGTCCTAAAATTTTGTCATTTTACTCAATATGAGGGAAAGTTGTTCATGTTTGAACACGTTCTTAGCACACGAAGATAGGTTTTCCAAAGACCTTTCATTTGGTGTGTAACATGACTAGGTTTGTTCGTATAATATAGGAGATACACGCAAAAAACTGAAAAATTACCTTATCTTCCCCCCTCATTTTCACCCCCTAAATATGAATTTGGGCCGCTAAAAAAAATACGTGTCTCTTTATTTTTCCTGCTCTACAAAATAAAACCAATTCCATAAAGATCGGCGGGTGACACCAGGTAGACCTTCCTTGTTAGCTGAGCCAAATCAGACCATTTTAACCCGTGGAAAATTTTTCTCCTTCAGAAAGCTCGAGACAAACTTTTATTTAAGCTTAACTAAGTCAAATCAGATCATTTTAACCCGTGGATCCCTTCAATTAAAGTTTCGAATTTTGCAAAAACTATCAGCTTTACCACAAGAAAAAAAATAAATTTAAAATGAGCTTTTAATTTTATTTCCATACAAATTGTTTTTGTTTTTAAAATCGACTTTCAAAAAATGTATTGAAAATTTGAAATTTAAAATAAAACTTTTGTTAAAATAGACTTTTTGTTTTCTTGTGATAAGGGCCTATACATATTTCAATAATACTAACCTGGTACACTAAAAAAAAAAAACTGTAAAGTTAGCAAAAAAATGTAGTTAAAGTTAACTAAAAAAAAACCCGATTTTTAACCTACTAAATTTCTAGTTAATTTAACTAAAAATATTTAGTTAACTTTTCGTAGAATGAATGTAGCAAAAAAACCGTAACTTTAACTAAAAATTCAGCTAAAAATTTTGTAACATTTTTATGTACGAATTAACAAAACAATTAGTTAAATTCAGCTACACTTTTTGTAAAAAAATTATAAGTTTGTTAAATATTGATTTTATACAATAACACTTCACTTATTTTTTTCTTTTTTTTCACAACATTAAATGCAGCTTAAGTAGAACTTATGAGATTTGCATAGGAGGCTACACAAGAAATTTCTAACATTTTTTCACTTGACAAATATGTTACGAGAAATCAGTAGTGTCCAAACGAATACACCTTTTTTGGCCGAAGCCAAATATTCGGCCAAACCGAAGCCGAAGCCGAATATTAAAAAAAAAAATATTTATGTATTAAAATCGAGAAAAAAATAAAACTCGACTTGGCGGGATACTCAAATGCATGAGAATGTTGTCTAGAATGATTTTATTTTAAGCAAACAATTTTGTTGGACATTTTTGTAAAAAAATATATTTTAGAGTGTAAATTTTTTTTTCGACCGAAATTGTTTTTTAATGTAAAAAATGTTTTTAGTTGCAAAAACACTTAGTAAAATGTTTTTGTGGCTTACTGATGTAATTCAAAGTTAGTTTAGTCTGTTTTTCAACACGTGAGCACAAATATTATACAATTATTCGGTATTCAGCCTATTATGCCAAAATTGTGGCCGAAGCCGAATAGACACTAGAAATCAGCATATTAATTAATAAAAATTCGTAAACTCAGTTTTAAAGCCAACACAAAAAATTAATTCAAAATTTGTTCAAAACTAGTATTTTTGTAAATGGAACTTAACTAAAAAAGTAGTTAAAACGCTGATTTTAACTAAAAATTTGTTAAAAAGCCAGTAAACTCGAGTTAACAAAAAAAATTTTGGTAACTTAACAGTTTTATTTTTTGAGTGTAAGGTTGGTATTGAATTTTATCGAAATCCATGGGTAAAACCTTGAATTTCTTATGATTTTTTTAGGTACTTGCAAAACTTTGACGATAACGTCTCCATGATAACTCACATAATAATAACACATTGAGTCAGATTGTAGTCTAAAAGATTTTTTTAGTTTAAAATAGCAGTCACCCTAATCTTCTTATTATGACTTTCGGAATGCTATGCAAATTTTTTGACTCTGCGTATGTGTGTGATTGTGAATTGTGGTTCAAGCAAATGAATCCTTATTTGTTATGAAAATCATGTGTGTCTGTGTAAAAATAAATGAATTTGTTTTAAGCTTTGTAGTGGAAAATTGTGTCTTGTTATTTTTTCTCACTTTTGTAGGAGTTTTCCCTAAAGTTACATCATCTAAAAAACAACTGAATGATTGATGTTGTCAGACATTAAAGTTGTCTGGAATTGTGCGTTCCTTTCTATATAGCTTTAAAGTTTAAAATTAAGATGATATAAATATTGAATCTGGCATCTACCCAATAAAAAAATATTAGGTTTTAAGAAGCACTAAAAATAGGAAGCGCATAAAAAAGCGCTTACATTTATAACATCTTACGTATGCAGCAGTAAAAAAGCAGTTATGCTGCTTCGCCGAAGGGGAGAATGGTTTTATGCTTCGGCTCTCGCTTACAGCGAAGCAGCATATAAGCACTAAGAAGTTTCAACGAACTTTCTCGATGTTTTGGACGAAGTTATTAGAAAGTAACTAGTCAGTTTTATCGTTTATTGTGGTGTCAGCGGACGCAGTCGGAAGATAAAAAGTGAAAAAATATATAATTAATAATTAAATAAACATATTAATTAAAAGTGAACGAATCAATGGTAGTAATTAAATAAACATTAAAAACAAAAAAATATTAACAACGTATTAAGTATTTATATTAAAAACGGTATTTTTTTTTTCATTATTTGTGTTGTGTTTTTGCTTTGCGTAAAGTGGTGTACAGTTTTTTGTTGTGTTAAGTTTTGTTTGCGCAAAGTAATTGTGTTTTTTTGTACAACGTTGCAAATTGTGTTTTTAATATTTGGTAATTTGCTGTACATTTTTTTTAAATAATTTAAATTACATTGCACCTTTTTTAAACGTTTGCAGGTTTGTAAGGGAAAAATTCTTGATTCCTCCCTTATAAACCTGCTGCGCAAAGGCATGATTTTATAAATGCGATCTCCCACTTAAAAGCACGTGTTTTTGATCCTAAAAGCGCATTATATGGTTGGTAAGACTTTTCAGGCATAAAATTATTAAATATTGTGCTTAATATATGCTTGAAAAGAGTGATGAATGAAGCGCTTCAAGGAAGCTCTTTTTCATGCATAAAATATTAAAAAATCGTGCTTAATATATGCATGAAAAAAGGGATGAATGAAGCGCTTCAAGGAAGCTCCTTTTCAGGCATGCAATATTTAAAAAAAAAACCTGCATATAATGCGCTTTTTGGATCACAAACAAGTGCTTTTTAGTGGGAGATCGCCTTTATAAAATCATGCCTCCGCGAAGCAGGTTTGTAAGGGAGGAATCGAGAATTTTCACTTACAAATCTGCTTCAGTGTAAGCACAATTTTTTGTTGGGTAGTGATTTAAATTTTATTTTAAAACTCTGTGAAATAGTTTTGACAAAAAAACTGTAAAATTAAAGAATATCTTGTACTCGCTAGATTTTTCTTACGTGACAATCAAAATGCATTAGATTTTCACGTAAGATGTTACTTCGTTCAGTAATCGTTTACATATTGCCATAAAACAAAAACGAACAGCTGATTTGTTACTGCTACTTTTGTTGCGTAACCAGTTGAGTAACGAGCCCATTAGCACTATCTACAGAGAAACTCCTTGTAAATTAACATATACATACGATTTGTAAAATGTATTTGTTGCAACAAAAATTTTTCAGAAAAAATCCTGTTAAATTACAGAATTTAGTTAAATGCATATTATTTTACAATACCGTTTAAGAAAAAATATTTCAACATTGTTTAAAATTTTATAGGTTTCTTAAAGAGATTTTTTAACATGATAATGATTTTAGGCTGGTGTCTAATTTTAAAAGTGATGAAAGACGCCACCTCAGTTTGACTATATAAGCTAACGACTAACAAAAAAGAAAATAAATAGAATTACTGTTTTCATGCCCAATTAGAAATTTTGTCTTTAAGACAATGTCAGTAATGATTCATCAGGTAGAAGTCAGCAAGTGAATACATTTTACTTAAGACAACTTAAGGACATGTCATAATTTTTGTCAGAGCTCCCCAAGTTCTATAAATGTACTGACTTGTCATATATGTTGTCTTATCAATTTAGAAAAATCATGTCTTTAATGCTGACAATTATATAGCAAATCCGACCAATCACTAAAAATTTTTTTCCCGATGTAAAATCGATGTAATTTTGTATAATCCTTTAAAACTCTTTTAGTTTTCTTTGTAATTAAAAAAATAAAATTGAATTGGTCTTAAAACAATAAAAAAAAATAAAAAAAAAAATCCGCGACCGGGGATTGAACCGAGGCCAAAAATCTACAACACGTAAGCTGTCGAACCTGCTAGACAACTAGGCCAATCCCAACTTAAAATTGTTTGTAATAAAATATAATTTGAAATCATAATATTTTCAAATTTGTCAAAACCAAAATAAATTGAATATATCGTCACCTTAATTGTAAAGGGCTCCTGCAATATTATTTTTGTAAATATTTTTTTTTGTTTTGTATAAATAATATTAAAAACAACTAAGATACGCCTAAAAAACTCTAACAAAATCTTGTTAAATAGGATAAAACCAAATTCCAATTAATATTTAAAAAAATGTTATATTTGAGGAAGAAAAATTCATATTGTAGCATTTTTCAATTCAGGTGACGAAATATATATAACAGGACAATTCAAATAATAAATTAATTTAAATTTGTTTTTAAATAAACACATTTATTATCAAAGTTTGGCTAAAGGGGTAAGGTGCTAGACCAGTGAGAAGAAGGTTCTGAGTTCGCGGACCAAGTGAGGCAGATCAAAATAGTAAGTTTTAAAAGATAAAATTTAAGAAATAGACAGATAAAAATAGTAAGTAGTGTAAATTAAAAGACGTGATTAATAAATTTTAAATTTTTGGACGATCTCAGACGTACTATGTACATGTCATAATGTAGTCAGCACTATTGACTACCTGCATACTTGTCGGCGAGGAATTTTGACAAAATACTTGATAAAGTCAGGAGGTGTCATGAGGTTTTTTTGTATGGTCAGAGATTTTTCAGTCAGCAGGTACACTGACATTGTCATAAGGAAGTCTTTGAGATGTCTTAACGACATTTCTAATTGGGTGTTTTTATAACCCAAAAAGTTGGTAACTTGGATTTGCAACTTGGATAATAACTCACCTGCTGGTGAATAAAAAGTTTTACCAGTTGTTAAAAAAAAAAAACGTGACATAATTATTTTTCACAGATTTTTTTTTTCATAAATTTTTCATCAAATTTTATTTTTCATCACACATTTTTTTTTGTTTTCATCAACAATTTTTTCAACAAAAACTTTTTTTTAAACAATTTTTTTATTTTTATTAAAATTATTTTTTCATGCTTTTTTTTTGTTTTCATAAATTTTTGTTTAAATTTTTTTTTATTAATTTTTTTTTATAACTGAAGTTTTTATTTATTTCGGTTTGAGTTAATTATTCTGAGAAATAATTATTTTTGTTGTACAATGAGAAAATCTGAAAAAATTAATTAATTGACAACACAGGCTAAGTGGAGATGTCGACAGCTTTCGGAAGAAGCCCCCTTCCTTCGTCAGCACTCTTCGATTGTCACTGTGGGTGTGTAAGATTAAGATCAGCTATTTAAACGTACATTAAGGCGAAAAAGATGACGGGAATTATATCACATTTCATTACCCATATGTTACGTTTAGCACGAACTTAAGGAATCTATTTTTAACTTTTTCTAACACACTTGTAATTTCTTACACTGTAGTAGATTTTCTCAGAGTTGCAACCCTTAGTAGGACTTTTCAAGTCTTGAAAAATGTCCGTTAGGTTTGAATTTATATTTCGTATTTCTAATTCTTAGAAATATTACTAAATTGCATTGTACCTTATGAGTTGAGTTTTAATTCTGTTTTATATATTGTTGGACTTTATATTTTATAACTGAAGATTTTATTTATTTCGGTTTGAGTCCATATTAATTATTTCTGAGAAATAATAATTTTTGTTGTACAATGAGAAAATCTTTTTTTACCAAATCATTATCATTTTTTTTAATAAATTTTTTTTTATCATCAACAATTTTTTTTTAAACAATTTTTTTTATCAAAAACTTTTTTATCATTTTTGAAACTAAAAGAGATAACCACCCAGCAAAACTTAGATTACCAAATAAGGTATAAAATAAGGTATAGGATTGCTCATTTTATACATTGCAGCATTGATGATTTTAACAGGCGATAAGACTCAAAGTAATGCATCCACTGTTGCCAACTATTTTTAACCAAAAACCTCTAAATTTCGCTAAAAAAGCGCTAGAAACCGCCAAAAATAAATTTAGCGGGGAAAATTTAAAATTCTCCCACTAAATTACGAAAAAAAGCGCTAAAAACCGAAAAACTTGGCATTTTTGATTGACAAAAAAGAAAAATTTAAAAAAAAACCTCCAAATTATTTTTTCTACGAAAATTTACTTTTCACTAAAAACGCGCAAGAAACCGCCGAAAAAAATTTAGCGGGAAAATTTAAAAATCTCCCGCCAAGTTACAAAAAAAAGCGCTAAAACTCGACAAACTTGGCGTTTTCGATTGAAAAAAAAAAGAAAAATTGGAAAAAAACCTCTAAATTGTTCCCACTAAATCCAAACAAAAAGCGCTAGATTTTCCCGCTAAACCACAGTTCCCGCTAAAACCAATTTTCCCCCGCTAAATCCAAACAAAAAGCGCTAGATTTAGCGGGAAAACCTCCAACTTGGCAACAGTGATCCACATTATGATAAAGAATACCAGCAAGGTATAAAATAATTGTTCAAATTTATAGCAAAGCATACGAGTAAGGTATAAAATATAGCATACTAGAACATAATATATAAGTTGTTACGAGTAGTGAAAAAGTAATTTTGTATTAAATTTTTCCGTAATCTACGATAAATTAGCAATTATAATCCGAAAACATGATAAGAAAATTTGGAAAATTAAAAAAGTTGTAAATAAATCAAAATTAATCCAATTAAATTTTAGGATTTAATAAGTCCACTTTGGATTAATTTTGATTTATTTATAACTTTTTTTATTTTCCAAATTTTTTTATAATTTTTTCGGATTATATTTTCTAATTTATCGTAGATTACGAAAAAAAATATTTCAAATTTGTTTCGGCATGTTAAAATATTTATTTTTAACTAAATAAGATTAATCCGAAAATAAATCCACTTATTGAAAAACACAGCATATGTTTTTTGTCATAAATTCTTTTTTCATCAAAAACTTTTTTATAATTTTTTTTTATCAAAATTTTTTTTTTATTAAAATTTTGTTTTATCAAAATTTATTTTTACATAAATTTTTTTTATAAAATTTTTTTTATAAAATTTTTTTAATTGAATTTTTTTTAATCATTTTTTTTCATCAAATTTTATTTTATTTAATATTTTTTTATTCAAATTTTATATTTATTCAAAAATTTCGCCCAATATTTAAAAAAAAATATAATTTTGTATGGGAGCCCCTTAGGAAGTGGAGATACGCGGTAGGTTTGTTCTGAAAATCGGATAATTAACAACAAAATACCTTTTGCCAGGTCACAGTTTTTAATTTGTAACTACACCATTTCCAATTTTACTTCAGAAAATACAAATTATGTTTCAAATTTTTTTTATTAATTTTTATTATTTAGCAAATATAAAAACCCTATACTACAAGTAGCACAAAAAATTTAAATGACAAATCGCTAATGTTCAAACTAAAATATTAATACATATTCGACTATACTGCTATTGGGAATTAGAAGACGATTTTTTTTTTAATTATTTAAAATTTTACTAAAGGCAATAAGAACTGGTCACTGTCTCATCGGCATTCATGCTAAGAATATTAGACTCATCCCAGACGCCAGTTGTAAAAGATGCGCCTCACCAGGAGTGGATGAAACGATAGAAAACATACTTTGTCACTGTCCAGCGGAGGCAAGAAGTCGCCGATCGATTACTGGTCAGATAAGCTTTACCACTTTGGAGGATATAACTCGAATGAATCTTAGAATATTAAAGAGATTCGCAATGACTTTGAACGTGTTTAACTTGCGCCGCTAGCGAAAAAGAAAAAAAGTTTTGTGGTATTGCTATGAACCAAAAGGTGTATGCGAGGTGTAAATCGTACACCGCCACCCTAACCTCACCTCACTAACGGCAAAAAATAAAACAATACATAATTGTTATTAATTATACTAGTCTAAAACTTAACAAGTAAAAAAGTTAAATTCGGCCTTGCCGAATGCAGTGATACCCTCCACAATTTCAAAAAGATTGCAAAAACTTTATTTAAAAGGAAATTACTTAAAAAAAAAAAAAATTTTTTTGAAAAAAAAATTCCGCGAAAAAAAAATTTGGTAAAAAAAAAATCCGCGATTTTTGTCTTTTTTTGTAAAAAAATATGTTCGTACTTGTTTAAATACCATTTGGTGTTCAATTATGTTCACATGTGTCAACCAGAAGCCGAATTAAAGCATTTTGTATTTTTAGGTTATGTTGAATGCACTGAAATTTTTGAGGTGTGCTTACATTTTCGTTCATAACTTTTGAACCGCTGAACCGATATCGCTCAAATGCAATACCAAACTTCTCGGGAGAACTTCCAATAAATATGTTAAGTTTCAGTCATATCTGTGCAATATTATGTCCGCGACAGCATTTTCCACAGACAGACAGACGGACAGACGGACAGACGGACAGACGGACAGACGGACAGACGGACAGACGGACATCGCTAGAATGTCTTAAAATCGATCGGGCATCATAAATATATATACTTTATGGGGTCCCAGATCGATATTTCGATGAGTTACAAACGGAATGACAAACTTATATATACCCTCTATCACGAAGTGGAGGGTATAAAAACAAAATGCGATCCACTATATTTTACATTGGTTTTCGATATCAATATTACGCTTAATTCGAAAACTAACTCACAAAAATTAATAGCAAAACCGTTTTCGAGATATTGCTAAATTTTCAACTTTCAACCACAAATTTCGATTAATAGCATCTAAGGTGATAATTGGTTTAAAAAATGGTAAAACTGATAAATCATTTAATTGAAGGGCTTATTGTAAAAACTCGATAAGCAACATTTCATTTTATGGCGGTTTTTGCCCTAAAACTTGTAAAATAATGTAGAAAATAGAACTTTTGCAGAACTTTAATTCTCAATATACTTATACGAAGGGTTACAGCAGGACTTCTGCCCAAAATCTGTCAATGAAACATCAGCAGAAGGCGAAAAACACAAAAAAATAAAATGTTGCTTATCAATTTCTTGCAGTAAGCCCTTCAATTATTTATCTATATATATAAAAATGGATGTGTGTATGTATGTATGTATGTATGTTCCGTATGGACTCGAAAACGGCTGGACCGATCTTGATGAAATTTTCAGGGAATATTCAGAATAGCCTGGCGAGTAACACTGTCAAGTCGGATTTTTGATTTTCCGTCTGTGGGCGGAGGGGCGTGGCAAAATCCAATTTTTGCATTCCACCACTAATGACATCAATATAGTAAAAACGGATGGACCAATTTTGATGAAATTTATATCAAAGATAGTACTAACTGAGTACTCACTATGTGCCAAATTTGAGCGTTATCGGAAAAAGTAGCGTAAAATGCCATGCAACTTTGTATTGAATTGAAAGTTATTTCAATAATGCAAAAAACGGCTATATGTATGTTCCTTATGGACGCGAAAATGACTGGACCGATCTTGATAAAATTTTTAGGGAATATTCAGAATAGCCTAGGGAGTAACACTGTGCAGTCAGATTTTTAATTTTTTGCGTGTGGGCGGAGGGGCATGGCAAAATCGAATTTTTACATTGCACAACTAATGACATCTATATATAAAAAACGGATGAACGGATTTTGATGAAATTTAAACCAAAGATAGTACTAACCAAGTACTAACTATATGCAAAATTAGAGCGTGATCGGACAAATGGGCGTAAAATGCCATGCTTTTTTGCCAGTGGGCGGAGGGGTGGGCAAAATCGAATTTTACATTGCACCACTAATGACATCTATATATAAAAAACGGCTCGACCGATTTCGATGAAATTTAAACCAACGATAGTACTGACCAAGTACTAACTGCCAAATTAGAGCGTGATCGGACAAATAGGAGTGAAATGCCATGCCCCTTTGTATTAAATTGAATTTTATTTCTGCATGCTCCGCAATAACGCAAAAACTGTTAATTTTAATTAAATTTTCAGTACTGATAGTATTGACCAAGTGCGGAACTATAGGCCATGTTTTACTTCGATTGGAAAAAGGGGCGTAAAATGACACGCCCCTTTGTACTATAATGGACATTGTCTGCCTGTTTCGCATTCACACAAAAAGAGCTGAACCGATTCTCTTGACATTTTCACTACATACAGTGCTAACCAAGTGCATATGTAGGCCATATATGATCGTTATTGGAAAAAGGGATCAAAATTGCAACGCCCTTAGTACTATACTGACCACGATTGAACAAAGAGGCGTAAATGGACAAGCCCCTTAGTTTTATACTGAACGTTATATCTGCCTGTTGTGAAATCACGCAAAAATGATAAGCCGAATCTGTCACTACTAATAGAACTAACCGAGCGGGAACTGTAGGTCATATGTATAGCGCGATTCGGCAAAAGGGTTTACAATATCACTCCCGTTTTTCATAAATAAAAAGTTATTTCCTCCTCTTTCGCAATCACACAAAAACGACAAAACTGATGTCAAGGAAATTTGCATCATACATAGATAGTACTAATCGAGGATGCAGCATGGAACTTTAGACTATCAAGATTCGATAAAAATGCGTTAAATTACATGCCCCTTTGTACTATACTTAACGTTATGTCTGTCTGTTTCGAAATCACGCAAAAACGGCTGAACCGATTTTGTTGAGATTTCTCTATAGAGACTGAGGGTGCAACCAAAGGTTACTAGCAGGGCCAGGACCCGTGCTTTAATTTTGTCCGACACTATATTTAAATTAAGATGCAATATAAAATAGTTTTTTTCTTAGGGCCAGCAACGCGGACCGGGTATAGCTAGTAATATAATAAAATATTTTTGTTTAAGTAAAACCACTTTGTTAAAAAGTTTAAAATTTGAATAAAATAGCAATATCTCTAAAACTGTTCAATTTTTGAAATTTTGGATTTTATTTTCGGATTCAGGGCGAGCCTTTACATTTAAAATAAATGCAAAATATTGTGGATCAAAATTTCTGTAAACAAGTGTTATAATCAAAAATATAAATCTATTCAATACTGTGCTACTACAGTGATATATTTTCACCTTTTTCGGAACTTGTCGTCAAAAAAGGAACACACAGACATTACCCAGAGATCCAATATTTTTTTGTTGTAATATTGACTATAGAAAGCAACTTTTCTGACCCCGATGATTTTGAAATTCGAAGAAATCTAAATTTGCTCCAACCTATTGTGCCGTATATTATATTCTAGTTGTATTTTTTTTTATTTCAGAAAATATTTTAAAAATCTCCTTTGTAAAATATATTAGAAATTTCTATTTATATTTTAGAAATTTCCATTTATGTTTCAGAAATTTTCAATTGTATTTCAGAAAATTTCCATTTCCGTTTGCATTTTGAAGAATTCCATTTAAATTTAAAAATTTTCTAAAGGTTTTTTTTTATATAAGCTAAATAATCAGGCGTGCTAACCTTTTGTTTAAAATTCTGCTATCCTTGTGTTTACAATTCAAAACCAATCAATTTAAAACAAACAACTTTATAAATAGTTTCTTTAAAATCAGGCGCGGATCCAGGGGGGGGGGGGAGAATGGGATTTTTCCACCCCCAAAATGATTTCAAAAAAAGAAAAAAAGAAAGAAAGAAAAGGAAAAAAGAAAGGAGAAGGGAAAGGAAAAAGGAAGGGAAAGGAACAAACATAGAAAGAATATGGCCAGGATGTAAAAAAATCCTTAGGATAGGTATATGTGTGTTGATGACTTACAGCTCACATAGCCTCTATAAAATGTTTCAGAATTAAAGAAATTGCTTATGAGAAACTTAAATGACAGTAGAGTCGTGGGAATTTTCTAACCGAATAACTATCCTAATCATTTAAGGAAAAAGTATTATCTCAAATATTTTTTATAGAAAAATGTCTCAGAATTCTTGACTTTATCTTTAGAAAAAAATTTTAATACTTTTTTGGCTCTGAATGTAAGAATTTTTTTTTTTTAAAGTATATAAAATTTTAGGAAAAATCTCTTTTCTATAGAAAAAATCTTTCAGAAACTGGAAATTTTTCTTTAGAAAAAACGTTTCAGAATCTGACAAGAATATACAGGACAGACGTTTCCGAATCTAAGTTCTTGTATGGAGAAATATGTTTTTTTATTGAAAATTGTGTAGGAATATAAGAATTTCCGTTTTTGAAAAATCTTTTAGAATCTACGAATTTTTTTATAGGAAAAGTTTATCAAAATCTTTGATTCTTTTATCGGGAAAATGTTTAAGCTTTTCTATAGAAAACTATATAAAAACCTGAGATTTTTTTAGTACGAAATATCTCTAAAAATCAGAATTTTTTCAGTTGAAAGATTCTGAGGACTTTTCTATAGGAAACGTGTCTCTAAATACTTATTTTTTTTTTAATGTTTTAGAACCTTAGAAAAAATTAAAGGCTCTATAACCGTAAAATTTTGTATTGAAAGATGCTATAAAATTTAAGGACTTATTTTTAAAAAAAGTGTATCAACATTTTTTCTTAAAATAATTTGGAAACTGATAATTTTCTTTTACAAAAAGGGTCTAAGAATTTTTGAATACGAAAAAGTTTTTAGAATCTAAGAATAACTTTAAAATATAAGAATTATTAATTATCAGAAATTGAAAAATTTTTTATAGAAAAAATGTTTCAGAATCTCAGATTATTGCTATAGAAAAAAGTTTAAAAATCTGAGACATTTTCTATAAGAAAATATTGAATCTGAGAGTTTTTCTGCAGAAAATACTGAGAATTAAAAAAAAAATTACATCGACGGGTTTAAAATCCTAACATTTTTCTAAAGACAAATATCTCAGAAATGGATTATGTTTTTATATGAAAAATATTTTAGAATCTAAGAGTTTTTCCTAAGTAAAAATGTCTTTACATCTGATAAATTTTTTGAAGGAAACATGTTTAAGTGTAATACTTCATTAAATTTTTTTTCGGAATATTGGACTTTTAGTATAATTTTTTATTTTTTAAATAAGAATTCTTATAAAAGCAAATTTTTATGACTGTAAGCCATAATATTAATATTTTCCCATACAAACCTACAACAAAGTTCAAAATTTCCAATTCTCGAGAGCATTTTTAAAAATTTGGAAATACAGTCTAATATTTTTAAATTTTTTGTTTGTTTGTATAAAAAATGTTGATGTTATGACTGTTCAAGCATAAAAATTGGCTTATGACAGTCACAGTAAACGAAATATGACCTTGAGCTTGAATAACACAGTGCACTGAATTTTTCAGTTTTTTTTCAAAGGCGTTGGAAAAAAGTCGAAAAAACTAATGTTAATGTTTTTTTTTAACTTAAAATAGTGTTTGGGTGTCTTCAATAGAATTTTATGGGGAACATTTTTCTAGAGTACGCTAAACCTCTATCTCCCGTTTTAATGGGTCATTTACGTCATTTATTTAAGAAATGGCTCAGAAACCTACTAAGACGTGCGTTTAAAGGGTTAAAATGTTCTACGATTATTTTCATCATCAAATTTCACTAGCGGTTACTGAAGGCAGAAAGTTCGACCGGTATACGAAAAATGCATAAAAAAGGTTAATTGTAAATTATCATTAACTTTTTATATTTTTTCCTATATTTGTTAGTTACAATTGTATACAATTTCTGGCAAAAATATAAAAAAATTAATGACACTTAACAATTTATCTTTTTTCTGCATTTGCCTTATATCAGTCAACCTTTCTGCCTCCAGTAACCCCTAGTGAAATTTGATGCAGAGTATATTCGTAGAATATTTTAACCCTTTAAACGCAAGTTTTGGTAGACTTTTGAGCCATTTCTTAAGAAAACTACTTAAATGACCAATAAATACGGCAGATAAAGGGTTAATATATTCTAGAAAAAAATTTCCCATCAAATTCTATTGAAGATATCCAAACACTATTTAAAGCTCAAAAGAACAGTAACATTATTTTTTTCGACTTTTTTCAAACGCCTTAAAAAAAAATTAAAAATTTAGTGGGCTATAAAAAAAATTTGAGACGTTACAGAGCAAAACCAGACAAGGAAAAACTCCGTACTTTATTAAAATAATGTTTAAATTATTCAAATTTAATTTGGTTTTGAAATAAAACTCTTAAAAATGTTGGTGTTTTATAATTTCAAAAAATAAAACTCTTGAAAATTTTGGAGTTTTATAATTTCAAAAATAAAACTCTCTCAAAAAAAAGAGTTTTAATTTACCTTAAAAATAAAAATAAATTTATTTTGGTATTATTTTTGAAAATAATATGAATATATGTATAGTAGACTTTAGATAAAAATAATGTATCTCATCTTCAATATTTTTATTAAGTTTAAGGGGGGTATAAAGGAAAAAATTAGTCTTAACGTGAGCAATTTTAAAACAGCTATAAAAATATCAATACGCAATATTTTTTAATTCTGTTTTTTTTTTTATTTGGAAGATGAATTATTGTAATATTTTTAAAACTTTATTACACAAAATTTGGTCAACAAGAATTTCCTGGGTTGCCACTCATTTCTTTTTTTTTAAGACAAAATCGGATGCAGTTGTACAGCAAAAACTACTAAACCGATTTTGATGATTTTTTTTTGATTTGTAGATTATTAAATTCTCTAAATAAATTAAATATTGATTTTTGTTGAAATTATGCTAATATAAACTTAAAAAAAAAATAATTAGTTCAAAATGCTAACAAATGTCCACGATAAGTACTAGAGAATTTAATAATATACAAATCAAAAATATTTCATCAAAATCGGTTTAGCACTTTTAGCTGTACAACAGCAGCCGATTTTGTCCCAGCAGCCGATTTCTACAATTAAGTGGAAATTTCAGTTCATCAAATTTTGCACGCAGAAAAAAAACATGGTTGCGGTGATCATGATTTAAGAGCGTCATATTATAATTGGGAATATGATTGTAACAATAATGTTAATATGATTGAAGGCAACAAGGAATGTTGATCATTATATGCATTGGCGTAGGAAGCCAACATTTCTGGGGGGGGGGGCTAAAGCCCCCCCTAGATTTTTTTTATTTTTTTTTTTTAATAGAAAAACCCAGACCTATTCCTGAAGCGTTCCCTTTAACATGCGTCTAATTGTCCTAGAAACGAATGCCCCCCGAAAGCGGTTAAAAATTCATTTTTTTTTTTTTTTAATTTTGATTCTGTAGATTTTTCGGAAATTTAGAACTCCTAGATATGTTTTGAGAACGAAAGATTTTTAATGTTTTTCCTATAGTAAACTCATTAGATTACTTCAATTTTTTTCAAGAAAAAGTTCTGATGATTGCAAAAGTTGATGATTATTAGTCAAAATTCTCAGATTCTTTCTTTCAATAACTTTTGTCTATAAAAAACCCCTTCGAATTTAGAAACTTTTTTAATTCAAAGAAGTTAAAATGTTTTCCTGAATGTAAAACCCTAAGATTCGGTAAAGTTTTTATTACTGACAAAAACATCAGATTCATATAAAAACTTTTTTCAATAATTCAGACTATTTTTCAATGGGAAAATCTATTAGATCTTATATAATAACACCGCTCGACAGTCATTTTCCGGTTTGAATACTGGTGATCAATTTTAGTAGACTTTGATCTCCTGATTCCAAATCTGTACTCCAAATTTTTCCATCACGTCCAGATTTTTAGTTATTCACGGTTAAAAATGCGAAAAATGACAATTTTTGCATTATTTGAAAGCCTGCACAGCAGCCATTGAGTGGAATACAAATCTGGTATAAAGCGCAAAAGTATAATTTGTCTTTGGTCTCCAACATAGAAAACAATTTTTTTCTAATTATTGCGTTTGGTTGGGTTACAATTGCGTTTTAAAATGACTCTGTTAAAATTATCATTTTTGTAAAAAAGATAAGGTAGGTACCTTAGTTTTTTTTGATATTTTTCAAAGAAAAACTAAAAAAAATAAATATTTTACAAATTAAAGTTTTCTGTGTTGTTTTCGTATAAACCGGAAGATATCTTTAATGGGTTTAAAAGTCTGTAAGAAAGAATGAGATTTTGTCTAAATTTTGAGCTCATCACAGTAAAGATTGATCATCTGGTTTTTGTTTTAGAGCCTTTTAAAAATGGTGCTTTTTCTAATTTTTTTCACAGTGTTTTTTTAAAATACGTGTTTGGCCAATAATAGTTCAACAACTTGAAATTTTTTTGATCATATATTTGAGAATATGTATATTCATATGTAGTTCAATTCTACTCTAACGCTTTATACCAGATTTTTATTCCATCCAGAGGCTGCTGTGCAGGCTTTCAAAAAAGGCAAAAATCGCGTTTTTTCGCATTTTCAACCGCGAATAATTAAAATTCTAGATGTGATGGAAAAATTTGGGGCACAGATTTGGAATCAGCGAGTCAAAATCTTTAAAAATTTTGTATCAAACTTCAAACCGGAGTCAAAAACCTTCGATTTGTTGAGCGATGTAATCATTACGAGACTCATTGAATAATCATAACGAGTCCTAAAGACTCATTACATATTATTATATTTATGTTCCAAAAATTAATGAAATCATTAAATTATTAAAAAAAAAATTGTGAATGATTAAAATTCTGGGGGGGGCTAAAATAATTCTGGGGGGGCTAAGCCCCCCCCCCCAGACAGGGCTATCTACGCCTATGATTATATGATTGCGGCAATTATGGCATAAATGTTATATAATTATAATAATATAATTCTAGTTTAATATTTTTTTTTTTTTTTGAAATTGAGAAAATATATTATGCTTTAACACCACATGTTTATAGAAATTCTTCAATACTTTTTTTTTGATAAAGTTCACACCAATAATTTATTTTTTGTTTTTAAATGTTGTTTTTATAAATATGAAACCATTTTTATTAATTTTGGTTCAATTTAGAGGCAACCTGCGTTTTACTTCAATGATGTGCAATAAACTTATGGCATTTTTCTAAAAAAAAATTTCATCAACAATAACATTTTTGTCAGTTAACATTGGATGATTGAATAAACCATTAAGTTATTGACAAAATCATAACATATATGCTACAATCATAACATATTTGTTACAAAATTAAAATTATTGTCAGCAATTATAACACATTCAGCAAACAAAAAATGCAAAAAAAAAACACTTTAATATTTTCGATTATAAGTTTTTATTTAAAACGGAAAGTTATTTTTAAACCGCACAACAAATGAATTATATAAAGTAGATTTGTATTTTATTTCCTTCTGCGTTAATCCAATTTTTTAACTCAAATTGCCTTAAATTTTTTAAAGAACTAATTGTAAGTCGCGTCTTTGCGACTAACTGCTTGCTGGCAAAACACTAAACTGATGATAAACCTGACAATGTTTGCAAAAATCAATTTTCATGAAGTTGTGATTATCTAATGATTGTTATAATCATAAAATGTTCAAATTTTTGGTGTGTCGAGAATATCATTAACTATAACATTGTTGCAACAACCATATTGTACTTTTGGATGTAGCAATTATTTTTTCATGATTGAAGCGACTATTAAATGTCTAAAACAACCATATAAATGTTTAACTAAATTTTTAAAAAGAAAAACGTGATTGCTGCAATCATAACTGGGTTTAGAGATCATAGTATAGTTGCCGTGATCATGTCGCAACCATATTTTTTCTCTGCGTGTGTGTTATAAAATTTTTGAAATAAATTAAAAAATGTTGCGTATTTATTTTTTATAGCTGCTTAAAAAATCACATGAAGGTTGTTTATTTTTTATTTAAACCCCCCTTAATAACAAAATTTAAATCTTCGTTTTATTGGTTTTTGGAACAGTTACGCTGAACCTTTTGCTCAAGATTAGCGAATTATTAGATACTGACACTGTGCGTCTGTATCCATTACTTTTCTCACTAGTGGTCATTGCTTAAATTTGTTTAAAGTATTTATTTCCAGTCTCTAATATTTCGAAAATGGATCGAAATAATCTGGGTTCAGGAGGTCTATTTACTACCCATAAAATTATCCGGTTCCAATTTTCGAATAAGTTAGAGTGGAACTACAGAAAGTACTAAATTAGCGGTTCGAATCTTCAAACGCGAATATCTTAAAAACGGTAAGCGCTAGAAATATTAAAAGCAGATTTGGAATAAGGATGGCAAAATCTATTTAGTTCATTCATTTAATTTTGCAGAGTGTTTTTTTTTTTAAGTTTATACGCGATTTTTGCAAAAATATTTTTTATGCAAAAAACCAACAAAATATTAAGAGAACACTTTTTAAGTGCAATATTTCGCTAATAGAAAGTTTTTTTCACAAATAAGAGTTCTATTAGGAGTATTAATAAATTTAAATAAGATGAACTTAATTTCAACTAATTTTACTATTTCGTGAGCTCATATTTTATCATATTATCAACTATTTTACATAAAAATGTTAAAAACCAAAAACATTTTTTGTTTACTTAAAATAAAATTAATTGTATGAAAATAAAACTCCTTTTATTTCGGAGTTTTATTTTTAAAACTCGGTACCGAGTTTTGTTTTAAAATTGTAGGAAATTTATTTAAAAATCGAATTAAATTTTTTTGAAAAAAATACTTTTGGTTTTTTTTCATTGAAGAGTTTTAAGTTTTACACTTTTCCCTTGTCTGAGCAAAACCCATTGGGGGTTTAACTACTACACACAAGTACTTTCAAACTGTCTTGGTTTGGTTGAGGCCCTAAGAAATGACCCTTCAATTGTGTCACAGTGTAATCTTTCTCAAAATAAAATTTTAAATGTCGAATAAAACATAATTTTTATTAATTTAAAAGTTAAAACAGAATTTTTGTAATTGAAAACTTTTAAAATAAAATTGTAAATTTTTGAAACTTAAAAGAAAATTTCTGAAATATAATTGAACATTTTTTAAATACATTTGAAAATTTCTGAAATATAATTGGCACTTTTAAAAAACAATTTGTGTTGTCTGAAATAAAATTGAAAATGTTGTAGTTTAGTACGCGATCAATTTTAGATTTCCTATTAATGTTTCATAAATTGTTAACTTTTTTTAAATGAATTCAATCAACTTTCAATTATTGATTTGTAAGTGGGCGTCTTTTTACAGCATACTGATGACAACTAAGGTGACAACTAACATATATTTAATTCACATAAAAAAAATGTAAAACCAATTTGTAACTCATAAAAAATGCAGCTATAGCGGCATTTATTAAATTAATTTGCAATAATTCATTAACAACTTAAAAATCTATGCCGTTCACATATAATTTCTTTTGACGTTTAGATTGTTTCAGCAACACTGTTTATATAAGTATGATAAGATCTTGTCTGAGACAAGGTCTTTAAGTTTTGTGATTAAAAATTTTTAAATTTCTCCAACTTTTGTCACTCAACGAAGACAGTATGTCACTGGTCTTACCTTATTTAACAGTAAGGCGAGTACAATGATAAGGGATTGGCTTGTTATTGATGTGGTATCTAGGGATCGCAATTTCCCGCACTTTTCCATTTCCCGGGAAAACGGGAAAAAATTTTGAATTTCCCGGGATTCCCGGGATCCCGCACTAAAAACCAATAATAATATTTCTTTTTTAATTTTTAACAATTTTTTTTATATATTTTTGTTTGCGAAATTGGTACGTCTAACAAGGCCAATACATAACATACAGTGTAATAAAACAAAAACAACAAATTATGCAAAAAACTATATTAAAAAAAAATAAGCAATGTCCTGTTAAGTTTTTTTTTTTAATCTTAAAACAGTTTAAAAAATGTTTGTTTTTGCTTATTTTTCAGATTTTTACGAAAATGCTTATTTTTTCTTATTTCGTTATAGATAAGAAAACTGGAAATATTACACAAATTTAAATATAAATTAAAAGTAATCGAAAAGAAGTTTTATAGAGGTATAATTTATGTTTAAAAAATATTTGTGTTGTACAAAAGTAAATGCATAGTATTAATGAACTACTTCTTAAGAGTTTATTAACTTTTTCATAATATTTATGAACATTTTCATAGTATTTATGAATAATTCTTAATACGTGGAATTGAAAAATATAATAATTTTTTTGATGAATAAAAAAGTTCAAAGAATTTATGAAAGGCTTATACATTTTTAAGAATTTGTTCATAAATACTATGAAAATATTTTTTTAATTATACAATTTTTTAACTTAAAAATCTTCAACTTCTGTGTCGGTACAAGGTCATAAACTTCATATGTTTTGCTTTTAGTAAAACCTTTTCTTATGAAAAACAATTTTTTAATTGTTTTTATTAAATATTTTCGAATTTTTAGTGCATATTTTTGATTTTTAAGTACTTATTCTAAACACATATTTTCAATTTTGTAGTGAGCGAAAATCCGAGCACTTATATTTAAACATTTATTCACCTTAATACAGCAGATAACTTGCTTATGTACACTTTTTAAAATTCCCGGGAATCCCGCACAAATTTCCCGGGAATGCGGGAAATGAAAAATGACGAATTTCCCGGGAATCCCGGGACGGGAAATCCCGGGATGCATTCTCTAGTGGTATCATTATCGGGTCACCGCTACATCGAGTTTAGGCTTGGTATTGACAAACCGACAACTTCACAAGGCCGCAACACTCGAAAAGCGGTTTGGGAAGGCTTTTAGGAATTATACATCGAAGATTTCATCTCGTCCCAATACCGAGTATTATAGAGTCGGTTAAAGTGGAGTCTAAGAAATTGGGTGAAACTTTTACTAACCGCTATGAGACTTCATTTCCGTTAAGGAAACACAGACCACTCAGTCCCTTGGTGGAGGTTAGGTTAGGTTAGGGTGGCGGTGCCAGATGGGCACTCCGCATAGACCAATTGGTCCATAGCGATACCACAAAACTTTTTCCGCTTATCGATGTAAACTAAATACATTGACCTTCATTGCGAATTGTTTCAAGCTCTTCAGGTCTATCCTCGTAATTTCCTCCAAAGTCTCGAACTTTGAACTTCCTATAATTGATAGTCGAGTTCGTGCCAAAGCCGGGCAGTGACACAGGATGTGTTCAATGGTCTCTTCGACGTCTGGTGTCTCGCACCTTTTACAGTTTGCGTCCGTAATAAGATTCATGTTCTTGGCATGTTTTCCGACAAGACAGTATCCCGTTATTAAACCTGTCAACATACGACATTCTATTCTCGTAAGTGTAAGTAAGAATTTAGTTCTTCCTAAATCCCTTGGTGGAACTAAGTACAAAAATTTTAAGATAAAAAAAGCTTCTCAATGCTGCTTTGAAATTTCGAAAGAAGGCTGACTGAAACATTTACCACCTCGTGCAGAAGAAATATAAAACAAAGAACGGGATACTAAACTTGAATTTATTTTTTTAAGAGGATAAAAAGGGCACGAAGGATAAAATAAGAAAATTGTAAAATCCTTAGAAAATGTAGTGCAGCCAAGCTTGACTCCATCAGGAAGTCAGATGGTACACTCAAAAAAAAAAAACTGTAAAGTTAGCAAAAAATTTAGTTAAATTTAACTAAAAAAACACCTGATTTTGAACCTACTAAATTTCTAGTTAATTTAACTAAAAATATTTAGTTAACTTCTCGTAGAATGAATGTAGCAAAAAAAACGTAACTTTAACTAAAAATTCAGCTGAAAATTTCGTAACATTTTTTTGCACGTATTAACAAAAAAAAAATAGTTAAATTCAGCTAAACTTTTTGTAAAAAAATGTAAGTTTGTTAAATATTGATTTTATACACTAACACTTCACATATTTTTTCCTTTTTTTCACAGCATTAAGTTCAGCTTAAGTAGAACTTATGGGATTCGCATAGGAGGCTACACAAGAAATTTCTAACATTTTTTCACTTGACAAATATGTTACGAGAAATCAGCAAATTAATTAATAAAAATTCGTACACTCAGTTTTAAGGTCAACAAAAAAAATTAATTCAAAATTTGTTCAAAACTTGTATTTTCGTAAATTGAACTTAACTAAAAAAGTAGTTAAAACGCTGATTTTAACTAAAAATTTGCTAAAAAGCCAGTAAACTGGAGTTAACAAAAAAAAAAAAAAATGTTAACTTTACAGTTTTATTTTTTTGAGTGTACCTACACTCAAAATAAATTCTCTGTCAGCAGAAAAACCTTCTGAAAATACACCCATATTGAGCCATATGAGAAATCTGCTGATTTAAGCAGACGCAGTTTGCTAAATATCTGTCTTGATTATCTAGGTGAAATCAACAGAGAAATCTGTCGAGACAGTAGAAAAATCTGCAGATCACAAATAAATACAAGAAAATGTTCTAAGTTTTTTTTTAGGATTTTAAATTTTATAAAAATTAAAAAAAATACATCTTAAGAAAATTAGAAAATTTTTTGAAAAAAAAAAATCAACATACATTTTCTATAAGATAACAAAATAATATGCTAAAAATCTTCACAAAAATATTTTGAAATTCACCAAACAGAATGTTGAAAACCCATCAACGAAACGTCGAGAAAAATGATGAAATAAATTTGTTTTTTATTTTATAAATTACCTGACTAAAATTAGCCCAATAACAAAATAATAAATATTTACGAAAAATTGGTCATTAAATAAAATTGCTAAAAATTTTCTGTTATTTTCTAAAACTGAATGACAGAGTATTTGCTTAAAATATCTATTTCAGTAGAAAAATCTGCTAAAAGTTTGCTAATTCATTTTACAGAGCTTTTCTAACAATTAACAGGAGGTCATTGACATTCTATTGCCTACTCACTTTCCAGGATGTAAAGTAACAACGATGAGTACAGATATTATTGAAAGACCTATTGGTAGTACTGGTATTTAGCATCAAGTGCTGTTTCCGAGGAATCGAATTTTCGTCCTTTGATAACTATGAGTCCCCTGACCCATATGATATATATCATGAAATCCAGCAAAGATTTTATAAAATCTGACCGAGGGTCTTCAAATTTATCAAATTTTTTGTACACATGTGCTCTATAGAGCCAATTAAACATATCCATTTTCAGTTTTTTATATTTAAAATAAATCGCGATTTTTTCGCGAATTTAATTTTCTTCAAAAATTGAAAAAATCAAAAAAGTATGCTACTTTGAATAGCCATATCTTCGGAAGTATCTATCGGATTTCTTCAATTCAAAAAGCATTCGATTCAGACGATAGTCTTACTTTATATTAATGTAATAAAAAATATTTTTAAAAAAAAGTGCATTTTTGATGCAAATGCATTTTTTGGATGCATTTTTTTAAACTTTCTCCCCCTTCAATTTATTTTAAACCTACATAAATCGAAAATATAGCATTTTTTTCACAAAATTGCGTACCGCTTTTTTTGTGACGGAGTTTCGTAAAAATTTTGTAATTTTTTTAAAAATACCTTATTGGTTTTTCCATACAATTTTTTCATAAAATTCATAAAATAACAAAAAAAAATTTTAGTCTAAGGAAAAACTACATAAGCATTTTTTAAAAAAATCACGAAAATTTTGTGAAACGCCGTCACAAAAAAAAATGTACCCAATTTTATGTAAAAAATGCTATATTTTCGATTTATGCAGGTTTCAAACAAATTGAAGGGGGAGAAAGTTTTAAAAAATGCATCCAAAAATTGCATTTGCATCAAAAATGCATTTTTTTAAAAAAATATTTTTTGTTAGTGCATTGCTATAAAAACGGATAATCAGTTGAATCGAATGCTTTTTGAGTCGTAGAAATCCGATAGATACTTTCGAAGAAATGGCCTTTTAAAGTTACATACTTTTTTGATAAAATTGCAAAATAAACATTAAATTGATTTTTTGTATGGAAAAAATCAAATAAGTAGTTTCAAAAATATCACGAAAATTTTTTGAAACGCTGTCACAAAAAAAACAGTACTCAATTTTGTGTAAAAAATGCCATATTTTTGAATTATGCAGGTTTCAAAAAAATTGAAGGGGAGAAAGTTTTAAAAAATGCATCCAAAAATTGCATTTGCATCAAAAATGCACTTTTTTTGGAAAAACGTTTTTTTTATTGCATTGGTATAAAAAAGGACGAACGTTTGAATCAAATGCTTTTTGAATCGTAGAAATCCGATAAATACTTTAGAAGATATGGCTCTTCAAATTAACATACTTTTTTGATTTTTTAAATTTTTGAAGAAAATTACATTCGCGAAAAAATCGCGATTTTTTTAAAATTAAAAAAACTGAAAATGGATATGTTTTATTGGCTTTATTGAGAATGCATACCGTTAATATAAAGAAAATCGAAAGACCTAAGGTCAGAAAATAGCATTTTTTATATGTTTTCTGGTGGATTTTGTGATATGCTATAATGCAGAACATTGGTGGAGATATCCTTGTGAAGATTCTAAACAGTTGACTCAAAAAAAAATTAGTAAAAAAAGTCTCATAAAATATTTTTTTGCTACCGCCTATTTTACGAGAATTCCTAGCAAAAATTACGAGTTTATTGGTAAAAAGCTTGTAAAATTACAAAAAATTTACAAGATTTTTACCAATAAAATTGTAAATTTACAACTTTTTTGACCCGATAAAAATTACTCAGACTTCTCGTGACTTTACTAAATTTGGTGCTGCCTGCTATTTTACGAGAATTTTTGGTAAAAATTACGAGCTTTTTTTGTAATTTTACAAGCTTTTTACCAATAGAATTGTAAATTGACAACTTTTTTGATGCGATAATACTTACAAGGAATTCTCGTGACTTAACTAGATTTTTTTTTTGGAAAATTTCATTGGAAATTTGAACATTTACGGGAAAAATAATGAAATTACAAAAAAAAAAAATTAAATTTCGATTGATTTTTTTTTTTAATAAGGAAAAATGTCAAATATTTGTAAAATGGGATTACGGGACTTTTTCTAGTAATTTGTCAAGTTTTTTTTTGAGTGTATCTTCAGAGCCAGTTTATGGGTATGTTTCATCATATTGGTGATATGCCAAGGTTGTTTCTATTCCCAAACCTGGGAAAGAGGACTACACCTTTGGCGGAAAGTTTTAGAACAATCAGATTATCATCCTTTATGCTGAAGAGTCTTGGACGCATGGTTGAGAAAGTAGCATTAATAAATTGTCAGCAACATGCGTATCAGAGTGGTTGATATTGTGAGTCGGCATTTCTTGTTTTCAATATTCAAAGGGGCAATGAGACAGACACAAGACAATACTCTGGTTGTTTTATTCTATGATTTTATGAAATTGCATCGGCTGAATTGCATGGTGTGAATAGGGTTTTAGTTAAATGGATTAATTTTATGCTCTGTTGGTGATTATGGACGGCTGGAGGTGTGTGGGGAGAAAAGTCACGGTAGAGGTTAGCAAGAAGCTGCAATCCGTTATTATTTAACCGTCTAATCGGTATATCTAGCCCTCTATTTGGTTTTAAGTTTTAATTGGCATCACTAACAGACAAGAGTGTGTTCGATTTTGAAACCTACACTGAAAAAATACCATGTCAAATTACAAGAAAAAGTCTCGTAATCCCATTTTACCATTAAATTTTTTTTTTGTTTTGGTCGATCGAAATTTGCGTATTTTTTTTTTGTAATTTGACAATTTTTTTGTAAAGGTCCAAATTTTTAAGGTAACACGGAGGAACAAAATTTAAGATATTTGATGCTTATAGAATGCCGTACATGATTTTTAGTAGATTTTGGTATGCTGATTCCGAATCTGTGCTCCAAATGTCAAAGTTAGTTTTAGTTTTTGAGATATTCGCAAATTATTTTTTTTGATAAATTCAGGTCATTTAATTTTTTTTTTGCAAATTAGCATTAAGTTGGAGACCGTTACAATTTTTGTTAAATTGTGTTTAATCTACAGACTATATCATTGAGGCTTAATTTCAAAATGGTAAGTTCTACGATACTCATTTGACATGCATTGGAATGTAAAAATTGTTTTTTTTTTAGAAATCGCAAAAATTTGCACTTCTAATAAGAGATTGTTTAAACTTTGGACGTGAACCTTTAGTTAACATCTTATATTAGTTATTTCAGGATAAAAATTGGTTACTTAATGTTTCCTCTTTTTTTTAATGCAAACGGAAGTTGAAAAATGTGGACAAAAATTTAAAATTTTGTGAAATGGGTTTTCATCAAAATACACGTAGGAAAACAAAAATGATTATGTCTTGCGACACAACTTTTCTAAGAGTTTTAAGGACGTAGATTACGAATAAGGACACCAAATTTATAAATTAGCCTTAGTTTTGGAGATAATTGAATTTATTTTTTTTTTTAATCTGCTTTTTTATATTTTGTTATGAATTCTTGTTAAGAACTGCTAATGTTTCTATTTAGGGAATTATAAACCTTTTTAACATACACTGAAATTTTGTTTACTATTTTAAAAGCATGTTTACCTTAATTTAAGATAAGTCGGGTATGCAAGGTCTTCAAAGAAAATAAAAAAAAAACATTTGTTAAAAAAAAATTTCTGCAAAAATTACTCACTACCTATTCAGTATCACTTATTTATACAAAAGACCGTTAATATTTTAAAAATCAGACGACTGGTTCCTTTGATATTAACAAAAATGCAAAAAAAAACTGAAATTTTCCAAAAAATTCGCAATATTTTTTTTTTGCATTACACAAATTTCGTTACATGCTAATTATAATGCCCAAGGTCCGTACTTAAAAATAATACATATAAAGTGAGAGTAACATTTTAAAAGAGTTCGCAAGTTATTAAAAAAAAATTTGAAAAAAGTGGATTTTTCCATAAAAATTAATTTGCAAATATCTCAAAAACTAAAGCTAACTTTGAAATTTAGTGTGCAGATTCGTAATATACGCCCCAAAAATTATTAGAAAAGTTGGGTCGCAAGTCTGAGCATTTTTTGTGTTCCTCCATGTAATTTTACAAAAAAAATCTAGTAAAATTTTATTGGTAAAATTTTATTGGTAAAATTTAATCGGTAAAAAGATTGGTATATGGAATAAACAGGCGCTGATCCAAGGGAGTGGGGGGGGGGGGGGGGGGTGGAGAATGAAATGGAAAATGATTTAAAAGAAAAAAATAAAGAAATGGAATAAGAAAGAGAAAACAGGGGGAAAGGAACAAAAAAACTAAAAGGAAATGAACAGGATATAAAAAAATTCGTAGGAAAGGTGTATGTGTGCTGATGCTTTACGTCAGCACACGTCAGTTTCTGTACTTTGGAAGTTTTTAAAATCCAAAGGATAAAATATTTTCGAATCAAAGAAATCGCATATGAAAGACTAAAATGGCATTAGAGTGGAGGAAATTTTCTAAGTGAATCTGATAACTTTGCTTTATTTTTTATAAAAAAATGTCTCAAAATTCCTGACTATACATTTAGAAAATGCTTTGATACTTATGTAAAATTTCTTTAACAAAAACAATTATCTCAAATTTTAAGATTATTTTTTAGGAAAATAACTAACAATAAGAACCTTACAATTTTTTTATAGAAAAAATTGAGAATTTTTCATTCGAAAAAATTTTTGAGAAATTTTTTTGCAAAGAGAATTTATATAAATCCTATAATTTTTCTATAAAAAAAAACGTTTCAGAATTATTGACTTTTTCTGTGGGGAGTTATCGACGGCTCCATTCTAAAACATGCTAAGTCTAAAAAGCTAGTTTTGAGATAATCGCCTTCAAAGTTTTTTGACGATATCTCGGGAACGGTATGAGATAGAACCTTGAGACCTACTGTGTTCGAATCACAATTGTAATAGAATTTATTGAAAAATGTATAAATTTGTAGTAGATTAAATTAGCTTGCAATGATATTCTAAGTTCAGATAGCATGTTTTAGTTTGGAAAAAATTTAATATTGAAGTTATTTTTTACTACTAACAATAAGAAAGAACACTTAGCATAAAACAAATAAAATTAAAAAATCTAAACCTATCATGCTAAGTACACTCAAAAAAATAAAACTGTAAAGTTAACAAATTTTTTTTTGTTAACTCGAGTTTACTGGCATTTTAGCAAATTTTTAGTTAAAATCAGCGTTTTAACTACTTTTTCTAGTTAAGTTCAATTTACGAAAATACTAGTTTTGTACAAATTTTGAATTAATTTTTTTTGTTGACTTTAAAACTGAGTTTACGAATTTTTACTAATTAATTTGCTGATTTTTTGTAACATTTTTGTCAAGTAAAAATTTTTAAACATTTCTTGTGTAGCCTCCTATGCAAATCTCACAAGTCCTACTTAAGCTGAACTTAATGCTGTGAAAAAAAAAGAAAAAATAAGTGAAGTGTTAGTGTTTAAAACCAATATTTACCAAACTTAAAACTTTTTACAAAAAGTTTAGCTGAATTCAACTACTTAAAAATGTTACGAAATTTTCAGCTGAATTTTTAGTTAAAATTACGGTTTTTTTGCTACATTCATTCTACGAAAAGTAAACTAAATATTTTTTGTTAAATTAACTAGAAATTTAGTAGGTTCAAAATCAGGTGTTTTTTTAGTTAAATTTAACAAAATTTTTTGCTAACTTTACAGTTTTATTTTTTTGAGTGTATACTTAAAATATTTACTAAGGAAGTTTTTTAAACTTTTTAAATTATACATAGTACATTTGTGCTTATAACTTTTGATAGGATCCGATCAATACCAAAATTTTACAGAATCTAAGTTAAGAAACGACGAATTTAGAAATGCTACTCCCAGCAAAACATGTTATGTCGACTTAGCATGTTATGGAATGGGGCCGTCGATATTACAGAATCTCAGAATTTTTGTTAATAAGAACCCAATAAGCACTTTTACAATTCAAGTGCAAATCAAGTATAAAACAAGTGTAAATCAAGCCCTAAATTCAAGCCCCTGCTTGATTTATACTTGAACTACACTTGAATTCAATAGCATACTCCAGCAAAACGGACACTGGAATTCAAGCCCTGTTTTTACAGCCTCATCACTGTTTTTACAGTGTAAAAACAGCGCTTGAATTCAAGTATCCGTTTTGCTGGAGAATGCTATTGAATTCAAGTGTAATTCAAGTATAATTCAAGCATAGACTAGAAATAAGGGCTTGATTTACACTTGATTTATACTTGATTTGCACTTGAATTTTGAAATTGCTTATTGGGAAGCAAAAGTTTAACAAAAAAAAGTCTCACAATTAAGATTTTTTTTTATAAAAAATTTAAATTCACTAAAAAGGTTCTTCTACCCAATCCTAAAGCTGAATCTTCGCTTTAAAACAGTGATGGGCATTTTTGTAATTCCTATTTCGCTGTCCACACACGTACACTATAAAATTCTGTTGCTTGAGCAAATTTGTTGACTTTTCGCTTGCTACTACCCACACAAGAATAAATGTTATAGTATGTGTGTGCGCACCACTGCTTTAAAACAACGAAACATAGAATTCTTGTCTTTTTTTGTAGACATATCAACAAAAAATATTTGTATGTACGTACATATATTTTGGATTATTGAATTTAAATGCATGTTCATATTAACCTTGTATTACAACATTTTTACAACTATTTTCAATGATTTTTAAAAATTTGCATATCTCTTTTGTCAGTTTTTTGTCGAAATTTATTTCAAATGGTTTGCAATGCAAATTTCATTCTTTCTTTTCTTTTTTTCTGTGAATGGCAAAAATATAAACAAAAATATATATAACTTTAGAAAGAAAATCTCTACTAAGATTTGTACACTCAAAAGAAAAGTCTGTACGAAAATTTTAATTCGAATTTCAACAAGCAGCAGGCGAATTAAAGAATTTTATTTGAGGTTAAGTGGTTAAACAGAATTTTCAAATGGTCCTTACATTTTTGTTTATAAATTTTAAATACAATCACAGAAAAATAAGATTGCAATATTAGATATTTTTAATTAAAGCGTTGTTGTACTAACTAACAAACAATTGAATTGTATTGAAAAAAATAATTGAGTTTTTATTTAACAACACTATTAAATTGTTGTTTAATACAACAACGTTTTAATTGAAAATGAGCCAAAAACATAATTTTTCTCTGTGAATATAATAAAATACAATACCAAACCTCTCGAAGCAGCGGCAAGTATTTTTGTGTCATAGTTTGGCCGTAATTGCCATTTCAGATTTTTTAACTGAAATCTGAAGATTTCACTGCTGATTCAATAGAACCCTTTTTTGAGTGTATATTAAACATGAAGTAATATTGCAAGTTGGCACAAGCCCCGTTTTGCTGTTTCTTGGGAATTCATTGAAGTTACAAGTACAACAACGGATGCTACTACAACAATATGACTGCAACCACGTGAAAAAAAGAGACACAAAAAATCAATATACGAGTATGCAAATGCATCTGTCAATGGAAACATCAATCTATCGATCGATCAGAAAGTCAGTTAAAGTATGGTAAGATGTCAAATGTTTTGTTTTTCACATGCACTTTCTAGCAAAAGTTTTTATATGTTTTTGGTAAAAATAAATGTCTGTCACAAAGTACAACTTTATTTTATAAATTTGCAATAAAGCAGTTTGAAGTTATTTATGTGTGTATAATATTTTACAACATTGTAATTTAATTTGTTTCCAAAATAGAAATAACTCCCATTTTAAATAGACTCTTTACTTCTAGGGGTGCTCGGAAATTTTTATTTAAATTAGGCTGAGTTGAAAATTCGTTGTGAACAAAAAACGAATAGGTCGCTGACGTGAAAATTTTTTTCTTTGATCGTTTTCATCTAATCTTTAAACCGGACGACACCAGATTGACTTTCATTTTTAACATGATAATGGGTTTAGGTGTCTAATTTTAAAAAAGTTGCAGGACGATACCTCAGCTATAAATTAACGAAAAAGAAAACAAGAATTACTATTTTCATTTTCTTAAAACCAAAAATTTTAATAACTTGGGTTTGTAACTTGGATAATAATTCACCTCGGGGTGAATAAAACCGTTTTTCACCAGTTGGTGAATAAAAAGTAACACAATTATTTTTCAACAAAAAAAAAATTTTTTTTTTGTTTTTTAAAAAATGTATGCCAAAAGTTGCGCAATATAGAGTACATTCCTGGAAAAATATTAATAAAATTTCCATGGAGTAATTTTGGTGCAGCGTTGCATCTTAAAGATGAAAAGTGTGACTTAAAATTTTTTTATTTTTTCTTTTAAGCTAAATTGGTCTCAAACCCTGCGCAAAAAAGATCACATTCGTTAAAACTGTCAAAGCAGATTTTGAGACTAATTTAGCTTAAAAGAAAGAAAAAGTAAAAATTAAGTACACCTTTTGATCTTTGAGATGCAACGCTGTACCAAAATTACTCCATGGAAATTTTATTAATATGTTTCCTCAAATGTACTCTGTATTGCGCAACTTTTGGCGTCAAAATTTTGGACAACAAAAAAATTTTTTTTTTCAAAATGCACTAAGATTGCAATCTTTAGCTGCTGATAGCCAACTGGTTTTTTGTCCAAACATTTTTTTGTTATTTTTCCCGTAAAATGGTCCTAAATCCCCATCGTTAAAGGGGACATGCTAAAAAAATTTGAATTCTGGACGCGCTACTATCGGTGTCTAAAAAAATTTTACTAAAAACAAAAATTCTGATCCCATTTTCTTAAAATCTAGTCGTAAATTTTAAAGCCCCATGAAAAAATTGATTATATTTTATCTGATCTGTAAAATCTAATTATATCAATTGTATCTGATAAAATCTATTAGATACGAGATTCGTCTCCAATTTGTCTCCGTAATTGCATCTGATCAAATTTTCTATCAAACTTCCTATGCATTTTTTACATAAAAAAATTACAATCCCTTAAAAGAACTTCCAGAATTTTTTTGCATTTCGGAGGGTATTATTTAAAAAAAAAATTCCGCTTTTTAGATCAAAATCCCACTTTTTCAACATTATGATCCCGCTTTTCAGTCAAAAGCAGTTGGTCAGGTTATCCTAGACCCACTTTTAAGTATACCGATCGACTCAGAATCACTTTTTGAGTCGATTTAACGATGTCCGTCCGTCCGTCTGTCCGTGTAAACGGTGTAAACACGATACAGGTCGCAATTTTAAATCAATTGACTTAAAATTTGAGACCTAAGCCTCTTTTGGCCAAAGAACGAAGCCTATTGAAATTGGAAAAAATGTTTAAACCCAGCTCCCATACAAAGGTCCCCTTTAGTTTTGACTTAAATGACTATAATAACCGCATTGAAATATTATCGTTTCGGAATTTGGCATGGAATTTTAGTTAAATCGATTTTATGAGTAAAACTTCTCTGCTTCAAAAGCATTAAAATTTTGTTAAATTTTACCGCTTTAATGCTTCCAAATTGCAAATTTAATTTTTTATTTTTGTGAATATTATGCAGTGATTAAAAAACTGAAATTCATTACACATTTTTAATTTTCACTTCCAGTCAAGTTGTCAATAATTTAAAAAAAATACTGCAACCCGCCAGTCCAGTTTACATTTCTAACAAAACAGTCCAGTCACTTTTTTGCTGCTGAACTTTTTTGTGTTGTGCTGATGGTGGTTGATTTAAAAAAAAAACAAATACTGACAAACCAGCAACAGTAAAAAAATTAGGCAGCACACAAACAGCACAAACGTTGTTTTGAGAAATCCACTGCAAGTTACAATTCAAAAAGTGGTGAGCTGCTGACAAGCAAATAAATATAAACGAAAATAAACTCGTACATTGTAACGAGAGAACTTCTTGTATACATAAGAAGAAAAAAGGTTTAATAAATAAAAAAAATGCAAGGTTCATTAAAAAAAAAAATCTTTTTAATTCAATTAATTTATATCAGTAAAAAATCAATATTTTTTATATAAATAAATAAATTAATGCGTAGTTGAAAAAAATTATAAAAAATAAACTTCAAGTCTAAAATAATAGCACAGTAGGTATTCTAAAGTTCAAATAAAAAAAAAATTTTTGAAATATTTTTAGAGTTACAGAGATGGAAAGTTTTCATTTTTATGCACCGATCATTTCATTTTTATGCACAGATCATTTGGTTGAATTTTTATTGACACTTTGATGCGATAAAAATTTATTTTAAAAAACGAATTTTAAAGGATTTTTGACAACCTTTTCAATGGCATTGTTGGTTTTTTAAAAAAATATAAATTTGACCTTAAAATTCAAGGTCAAATTATTAAAAAAATGTAAATTATAAAGCGCCTATTTTGATATTATTTTAACTGAGTTTTTACATTTAAAAATAATTGTTTTGTATAAAATAACACTCAAAAAGTAAGAATACCGCGTGTATAAAAACAAATGAAAAAATATTTTCGCAATAAGGAACACTCGATCCATTTTTTAAAAATGTTTTTAAATGAAAAAACGTCAGGCTTTTTCAAAAAAATCTCAAAATAAGCGCTTTATAAGATAATTTTTTTTTAATAATTTTACCTTGAAATTTAAGTTAAAATGTTTATTTTTTTTAAAAAACCACCAATGCCAGTGAAAAGGTCGTCAAAAATACTTTAAAATTCGTTTTTTAAAAATAAATTTTTATCGCATCAAAGTGTCAATAAAAATTCAACCAAATATGATCTTTGCAAAAAAATGAAAACTTCCCATCTCTATAACTCTAAAAATATTTCAAGAAAAAAAATTTTATTTGCACTTATTTATTATAATATTTTGGTATAATTATATCTAAATCGGTTTTTTGGTGTGACCGTTAACGCGTTTCAGACCATATTTAACTTTTTGTTTTCATCATATTAGTTTTCGTTAGTTAGTAAAAAAACAGTTGTGTCTGACACTTATTTTAAAAAATTTTATGGAACTTGGAATTTTGGATCTGTTAATAAAACACTTCAAACCAAATTTTCAAAAAATTTTCTTAATAAAGTAAAAAAAAAAAATTGTGTTTTAAAAAAATTTTCAAATAAAAATTTTGGCACTTAAATTTTTTTTTATTTGTTTACTTCAAATATTTTCCAAAAAATTTTGGAACCTAAAATTTTTTTTTAAGCATTTTTAATGAAACTTTATACCGTTAAAACTTACTTAGAACTTAGAAAATTTTAAAACTTTTTTTTAAAATAATTTTTAGTTAAATTTAAAAAATTTTCAAAACATTAGAAAAATTTCTTAACATTTTTGTTAAAGCATTATCTTTACGTTTGAAACATTATTCTTAATTATATAATACAACATTCCATTACTTGTACAAAGAAATATCTTCTTATAAGTACGTTCATTTAATTTTCAGCAGCCAAATAAAAAAAAATGCATGCTGACGAGTCGGGTTCAATTTTTATTTTCCATGCTGCAAGTCCCGTACAACAAACATAACTTGTGCAGCGCAGTTACCAGACAATTCAGTCGTGTGTGCTGTTTTTTGTTTTTTTAAACTGAAGCTGAACTGTGTGCTGGCAAGTTTGTCAATTTCAAAAAAAAAACTTTTACTGTACTGCTGCTGAAGAAAATTGACAATTTTTAACAGCTCAGTTCTTGACTGCTGTTTTGTTTTGATAATGTTTATGCTGACAAAACAGTACAAATTATGTGTTTTTGCTGAAAATCTAGGCAGTATTTTCAACACTGATATTATGAGTTTTTAACAAGTAACTCCAATTTTACACGTCATCCTCGTAAAATTACCAGTTGTTATTGTAATTTAAGACACTTTTTAAAAGGGGGGTTTAGTTTTTTGAAGTGATTTTTATTTTTACAGAGCAATAAGTAAAATTACAAATGAAATTTAGTATTTTGGTTACGAGAAAAAAACAAAGTATTTTTCTAAAATTCGTATTTTAACAAAAAAACTGTTTATTATCTGTAAAATAGAGATTACAAAGTAAAAAGTAAAATTACAGGTAAAAATTTGTTTTTCGGTCACAAGAAAATACAAAGTATTTTCTTAAAATCTGTATTTCGACAGATAACTTGTCAAATATTTGTCGAATTGAGATTACAGTCATTTTACAGAGTATTTAACGGAGTAATTATTTTGAGTGTGTATGTCAAACACGTACTTTAATTAGCTTATCAAATCTGATTATTATCGGACCATTTTTGAACTCTTGCCCCATGTGAAAGTTTCGCCCGATATTCAGTTAAAGCAGTTTATTGTCAACAAAAAGAAGCCTATTTCCATCAAATTTGATTTGTGAGTGTTTTTTACGCTTATTAAAGAGTTGACAAAATACAGATCTAATCGGTCCATGTTTCAAATTGTGACCCATTTTCCGGGAAACTGTGGTTTAGGTATTATATGGTCGGTCTTGACCGACTATAATTTTCTTACTTGTTTTTATATGTAATACAATGCAGGAAAAAAACACACACACGCGCACATACGGAAAAAAACAACTAAGTGAAGCTAAAAATTTAATTAAACATTTAATTATATTAATTTAATTATTTATTAATTTTTAATTTAAAAATATTTAAAATGTTAATTAAAATAAAGTTAAAAATTTAATTAAACAGTTAATTATATTAATTAAAAATTTAATTAATATTAAATTAAAAAACAATTAAAATTTTAATTAAAATAATATATACGATATTATTTTCTGTGCAGTATCGGAAAAAAATAAAATTTTCCCCATTCAAATGGCTATAAATCGGAAGTTACACTCCAAAAAAAAACCTTGTAAAGTTACCAAAAAATCTCGTGATTTTACGAGGCTATTCTCGTCAAATATGACGTAGGTAAAATTCTCGTAAAATTACGAGGATTTCCTCGTAATTTTGAATGCGCCATAAATTTGTAAAATAACCAATTTTATTGGTAAAAATATTGTTATAAAACCGGAAAAATAAAAAAAAATAAAATGTTAAACTTACAAGAAAAAATGGTAAATATATTTAAAAAAATGGTAACCAAAATGGTAAATTTACAATTTTTTTTTTTGTTAAACAACATAAATCCTCGTAATAAAATCATTTTTGTAAAATAACTGTTTTTTGTAAATTAACTAGAATCCTCGTAATCAATTTTTCAAAATTTTGTCAACTTTTTTAAAAATATTTTTCAATAAAAAAAAAAAAATTACAAAAAAAAACAGTTTTTTTGTAATTCAACTAGAATCCTCGTAATAAAAACTTTGTTGTAAAATTACAGTTTTTTTTTGTAAAATAACCTTTCAAAATTGTAGAATACAATTACAAAAATAAACTTGTAAAATTACCAATAAAACTGTAGTTATCGTTTGGGCAAAGTACAAGATTTTTTGTGAAAAAACAAGGAAAATTGTTAAATATTGGTAGAACGGGATTACAAGGCTTTTTACCAGGCGTTTTACCAGTTTATTTTTTTGAGTGTAAAAGAGATAACGACTACTTCAAGAAGGTTTTTTTAAGGTATTTATTAGCGCTATAAAAAAACATTTTTTTTTGAAAAAAAGTCAAAATAATCCGCTTAAAGTTTGCACAAAAATATTTCGAAATTGAGCAAACAGATTCAGTAAAGTTGCAGAGAAATTTGTGATATTTTCTAAAACTGAATGACAGAGAATTTACTTAAAATATTTATTTCAGAAAAAAAAAAAAATTGATAAATGGTTGCTAATTCAAATTGAAAGTCATTTTACAGATTTTTTGATTGAAAAATCGGTGTGTAACGTTTAGGATAGTTTCAGGGTAAGATTCTAAAATATTTATTTATTGAAATTTTTAACATAACCGAGACGGGTGACAATGGCCATTGTCTTTTTGTAGCGAAACAGAACAAGGGCTCTGGTGGAAATCGAATTTACGACCCCCAGACTCATAGTCTAGCACGTAACCAACTAGCTTAGGTTAGGTTGTGAAGGATGACGCTGGCGGAAACCAGCGTCCATATAGGCCTCGTGATGGCCCATTATGATTCCTTTAATTCTTTTCCCTCTTCTCTGTTTAGTCCTAAGTTGTTCGCCTTATGTGTCCCATTTTGATGCTTTAATAAACGCCAGTAGAGACCAAGGATTTGTGCCCCAAAGTTCTGATAAATTCTGAAAAATATAAGAACCAAAAATTTTAAATCTTCTAAATGATAGTGCAGGGCATTCGCATAAGAAATGGTAGGTGTCTTCTACGGATTCCCTGCACCATCTACATGTATCATCATTTCTTATTCTAATTGTTACCAACCAACTAGCTTACTTGGGCTAAACTATCAGATACTTAATTTTTTTCCTGTTAAAAATTTACCTACTTGTGAATTTTTTTTTTCCCCCAGAAAAATACTTGGCCGATTCTGAAACATTTTTTCGAAAAAAAACTCTTAGTTCCTAAGGAAACTATTGAAAAGTTATAAGATTCTTAAACATTTTTCATACAGAATCCATGGATCCGCGACAGCTCTTGCTTCTAACTTAGGAACAATACTTACTATACTTATATTCGGCAAGGAAAACAGTATTATTTATAACCAAAACACATGGAAAAATATTTTAAAACAATTTATTAATATCACTTAATATAACTCAAAAAATAAATGCATAAAATGGCTTTAAGCCTAAGTAATGAAATGCAAAAAAAAAAACAAATTTGACATTCTTTCGTTTACTGAATAACTTTAAGAGATTTGCCAACTTCAGTAAAGGCAGCAATAGCATGATCAATATCATCTTTGGTATGAGCAGCAGAAATTTGTACACGAATACGAGCTTTGCCCTTGGGAACAACTGGGAAACTAAAGCCAATCACATAAATACCACGTTCTAAAAGAAATCAAGAAGAAAGAAAATTTTGTAAATGTGGATTTAAATTATTTGGAAATAACTTCAAAAATTCTTACTTAACATTTCATCAGCAAATATCGAAGCTAAACGTGCATCACCCAACATAACTGGACAAATTGGATGATTTTCACCGGAAATAGTGAAACCAGCCTTTGTCATGGCATCTCTGAAATGTTTGGTATTTGTTTGTACCTTTTCAGTCAATTCACTAGATTTCAACAACATGTCGATTACTTTTGTCCCGGTAGCTACAACAGCTGGTGGCAAGGTATTCGAAAATAGATATGGACGAGATTTTTGTCTCAAGAAGGAAATAAGCTCTTTAGGACCTGTGGTATAACCGCCAGCAGCACCACCTAAGGCCTTACCCAATGTTGAGTTAATGATGTCAACACTGCCCATAATATCGTAGTACTCCTCTGTTCCACGACCAGTTTTACCAAAGAAACCGGTAGCATGACATTCATCAATAAATGTCAATGCATTGTATTGTTTGGCCAAAGCAACAATATCTTTTAAGGGAGCAATGTTGCCATCCATAGAGAATACACCATCGGTAACAATTAATTTAATGCGAGCATTTGATGATTTCAATTGACTTTCCAAATCTGTAATGGGAAAAAGAAGTTGAATAATAACACTGCGGAACACTAAAAAATAAACAAGAGTTACGACCATCATTTCGATATATTTCGCACATGCTGATTCGAATGGCGTACTCCGTTTTTCGATGTATGGTTCAGTTTTCTTGCAAAATGTCGTTAAAGATTTGCTGATTTCGAGCCAGTTTTTTAACTAAAAAATTTGCAAAGTAAATGGTTTATAAATTTTATGACATGGAACAAGTGTTTGGGAATTCCCGGACTTTTCAATTTCCCGGGAAACGGGAAAAAAATAATTTATTTCCCGGGATTCCCGGGAATCTCGGGAAATTTTCATTATTAATATAAGTCATAAAAAACATTAAAATTTGATCAACTTTTTATTAAAAACAGTTTTATTAGAGATAAACAATTAATTAAAACAAAAAAAAATCAAAAAATAAAAGTTAAAAGTTAAAAAACTTGAAATACAATAAAACAAAAAAAATATTGCAACTTTTTTACCCACAAAAAATCGCAAAAAATAGCTAAAAATCGCAAAAAAAAAATTTAAAACTGCGTTATTCGAGCAAAAACTAATATTGTTGGCAGCACTTTTAATATTTGGTCTGGAAATTTAATTCTGGGTTCAGAATTTTTATATTTTTTTGACAGTCTTAGCAGAATTATCATCAACCGATGTATATTTTTTGGCTTTTTAAGTTTTTTCATGATATTGTCACAGACTATTATTATTCTGTGATATTTTCATACTTTTTACACTTGGTCACTCTTCCTATAAACATATATTTGCACTGTTCTTCTAATAGAAAAAAATACAAAAAATTTTTTTTTTTTTTTATATACACTTTATTTTGGCTATTATTGAATCGCCTTTCTTAGGCCTAACAATAAGTATTTAAATCTTAAAACTCTAACTTAAAATAGTAGACACTCCAAAGGAGCCATTTTGTGATATGGGCCTCATAGTTACAAGGGCGGCAAGTCTGCACGACGCAGTCTTGAATGTCCCTGAGTTCGTGTCAAGACCCTAGCCAAGGGGTTTGGGTGATTTTCCAGTTTATCAGCATATCTTGTCCTTATTGTGATAAACTCATCCTTCACAAATGGTATGTTAAGATCCCTGTGTATATTCTCGTTGCGAATAAACCATGGCGCGCCGGTCATAGTTCTAAGAATTTTTGATTGTGCCCTCTGTATAAGTTCTATATTGGATGCGCTTGCAGTACCATAAAGTTGGATACCATAGGTCCAAATTGGTTTTAATATACAGTTATACAGGATGACTTTTGAGTCAAGGCTAAGTTTGGAATATTTGTTAATTAACCAGTGTAAATTGCTGGATTTCAGCTTCATTTGAAGCCTCTTGGCTTCTATGTGCTTCCGCCATGTTAATCGCCTGTCCAAATGAATGCCAAGGTATGTTACATTCTCAGATTGTGGGATATGTTCTCCATTTAGGGAGACAGGAGGACAAGTTCCTGTTCTTAGTGTAAAAGTAACGTGCTTGCTTTTCAGAGCATTGACTTTTATTCGCCAATTTTTAAACCACGTCTCCACAATTCTAAGATGGTTATTAAGTTCAATTGATGCAACGGATGGATTGGTGTGTGTACTAATAATTGCTGTATCGTCTGCAAAAGTTGACGTTAGCAGACGGTCGTTAGTCGGTAAATCTGATGTAAAAATCAAATATAAAATAGGACCAAGTACACTTCCCTGCGGAACTCCAGCTTTCATTTCAAAATCTCCAGATGTAGTATCCTTATATTTTACCCTGAATTTTCGGTTAAGAAGATAGGATTCAAGTAGCTTATGAGTACAGGTGGGTAAAAGACCTTTTACCTTAATTAATAGACCCTCGTGCCAGACTTTGTCGAAAGCCTGTGCGACGTCAAGAAAAATCGCTGAACAATATTTCTTTTCCTCGTAGGCCTTTCTTATCTCGCTTGTAATGCGGTTTACTTGTTCTATTGTTCCATGCTTTTCGCGGAAACCAAACTGGTGAGCAGGAATAACGTTACAGTTTTCCAGGGAAGGCATAATTTTTTTAAGAAAAACTTTCTCAAATAATTTCGACAGACACGGAAGCAAGCTAATAGGTCTATATGATGAAGGTAAAGTTAAATCTTTTCCTGGCTTGGATATCATTTTAATTTCAGAAATTTTCCACATATCTGGAAAATATCCTTGAAGCAAGATCGCGTTAAACAGTTTTGTGAGGGTTATAACTGCTATGAATGGTAGGTTTCTTATCATTCTCGGCGTGACTAGGTCACATCCAGGAGCTTTTTTAGGATTTAAATTATCCTTAATTATAGTCTCAACCTCGTAAGGGTTGATTATAAAATTAGTCATATCAGCTCTGATAGGCGGTTCAGGGAGCGTAAAGTCATGATCCGGTGGATTTGGTTCAAAGACTGAACATAAATGTTCGGCGAAGGTGCACGCTTTGTCTTCATCACTCCGTGCCCAGTTTCCACTTTTATTTCTAAGTGGTGGCTCGCCCTCTACCGGTGTTTTCATATTTTTTGCAGCCTTCCACAACGAATAATTGGTGGAGCTTGAATTTTCTAGTCCCTCTATATAAGACATATTTCTACGATCCTCTTCTAAATGAAGGGCTTCTCTCAGTTTTCTTGTAGCCTCTGACAGCCTCTGCTTTGCAGCAGGTGATCTACAATTTTGCCATGCTCTTCTCAGTTTTCGTTTTTGCGTTATAAGTTTTTCAATCTCAGAATTTGATAGATATGATTCACGTTTTGAAGTTATTTCACTCTGAAGAGTCGAGTGTTCAGCTGCTGACCTCATAATGAACGTTAAGTCCTGTACGCATTCTTCAATATCCCCCTCACACTCCAATGTTGGATCAGTGTGGATGTGACTACTTATATATTTCTTATATTTTAACCAATTGGTTCTATAAGACGTTAATACACAGGGTTTTTTCAGCTCCTTAGGATCATTATAATAATTTACTATGACAGGAGAATGGTCGGAAGAGAGGCCGCATGATGTTTCAACTGATACTTTATTTCTATCAATATTCTTGGAGACTCCAAAATCTATAAGATCTGGGATTTTCCTAGGATCAGAAGGCCAATATGTTGGTTTACCAGGTGATATAATATCGAACCTGTTTTTACGATCAACTATCAAGTAGTAAAGCTGTCTTCCCCTGGGGTTTATAAGACGTGATCCCCAATAGGTGTGCTTAGCATTATAATCCCCGCAAGCCAAGAAGCGATTTCCAAGTGTTTTAAAGAACTCGTCGAATTGGTTTTGTGTAACCGAAAAACGTGGTGGGCAGTATATTGCCGATAGAGTAAGGCCACCATGTCCACAATAAATGTGAATTGATGTAGCCTGAAGGTAGTTCTTGGAAAAGTCTTCTAAAGCATGATGTTTAATTCTATTTCTAATAAGAATACCAGAGCCACCATGTGCCTTACCGTCAGGGTGATTTGTTTTATGGAATGTATATCCGGGAATGTTAAAGCAATATCTATTTGTCAGATGTGTTTCTGAAAGTAGCAACACATCTATATTTTCACGCGATAGAAAACTAGATATCTCAGCCTTATGCTGGGTTACGCCGTTAGCATTCCAAAAACATATTTTCAAGAAACTCATTTTTGTGCCAGTAGGGTGAGCAAATTATTATTTTGCTCTTTTAGTTCTTGCATTGTAGTTTGCATAGATACCATGAAGGCATTCATCGAATTTTGCATGGATGATACAATTGTATTCATGGTCTGCATTAGGGCGTAGAACATCGATTCCAACCCTCCCGCATTCGGGGGACTACTGGGCTGCTGAGAACCCGATCTTAGTGTATTTGCATACGAAGAACCCGAAGTAGGTTGTGCTTGCTGTACCGTTGGCGGTACTGAGGATGTTTCAGTTAATGGTACTGATTGAGGGCGCAAGGTGGGTTGCACAGGTGGCGCAGAAATGTTTACATTCTGCTTAGCCAAGGCTGGTCCGGAACCTGTATATGAAACTGATGATGTTTCAGAAGATGGTACTGATCGAGAACCCCTAGGTTGTTGCACTACTGGTGCTGATAAGTTATCATTCTGGTTATCTAAGGTTGGCCTGTATTCTACTATATTGCCCCTGGCCTGTTGCCGTTTTTGCCTAAGTTTCAGCTGAAGTTCCTTGTATATGGGGCAGCCCCGATATTTAGATGAGTGGTCATTTCCACAATTTCCACACTTTTTATTGCCATCGCCATTTTTAATGATGGGGCATTGAATGGCTGGATGCAGATCCCCACATACTGGGCAAACCGTACTGTGGGTACAGTAGGTTCTAGTGTGCCCAAACTCCTGGCAGTTTGAGCATTGGACAGGACCACTTCGCTTAAGCGGCTCTTCTACTGATACTCTACGATGGAGAACATATCTCTCAGAGTAAATCGGATGAGTTTCGTTTTTTTTCAATTTCCTGTTTTCAGGCTCCAACTCAACTCTAAACATTGGTTGGGGAACTTTATTCTTATTAAAAATATTTACTACTACCTTGATTTTGTAGCCCTTTTCTTCTAGAGCCTCCTTGATTTCAATAGGGTCTACACTGGATTCAATTCCCTTAATAACCACGCTTAACCCCTTACTACTTTTAAGCTGGTAGGTATAGTAACTTTTTTCGTTGTCACGTAAGAACTTTTCTATTACTCTATAGTTCTTCTCAGTGTAGACCTGAATTTTCGTCTCGTATATTTTACCTTTATGGATCGGAATAATATGAAATATATTCTTACCAATAAGTCCGGTAAAATCAGACACCAATTTATTGGAGCTACGCTCACGAAGGAAGATTGGCGGAGGTCTATAATTGACCTCTTTACGGGCACTACTCGGATTCTCTGGATTTATATCCTGTTCTCCAAGAAGTGCAAAACGATTATTTATCAAGGGATCTTTATTTTCATTGTTGTTAGCTACTTTCTGTTTTTTTTCATTATGGTTTCCTTTTTGTGGACTTCTAACTCTTTTGATATTAAAATAGCGGTCTAAGCCAGTCTGTATTGCTGGTTGCTTACTTGATTCTGCTTTTTTATTTGTAGTATTTGGAATTTGTTGTGTACTTACTTGTGTGTGTACCATACTTACAGAAATCTCTTCGGTTTTATTGTTTGTAGGATAAAGAGAGGAAGAGCTAGTATTGACTACTTTGTTAGTCTCTAAATTTGTGTGTTTATTTATATTTTTTGGCGGGATATTATTCTCATTTAAGAGCAAGGCTGGTGAACAAGATTGCACTCTTTCAAATGGTCTGGGACTCAAATAATTTTTATTTAGTTGGGGATCATAATTTTTTGATTTATTATTATTATTTTCCTCATTAAAAGAGAAATATGCATTTCTACTGCTATTAACACTGAGCCTACGCTCCTTTGATTTTACATCTAATTCACTCATACACTCTTTTACTAATAAATTTTTAATAAAAGGAAGAAGAAGAAAAAAAAAAAATACACAAAGCAAAGATTAAAATCTTTATGGTGTTTATTTATGCATTTATATTTGTTTATTAAACGAAATAGCACTGGTGTTTATGGGGCATTCCATGCCAAATCACTCACTTTTAGGCCCGACCCCCTTCGATTAATTTTATTTTTGGATATGTTTTAGTACGTATTAAATGCAACTTGCAGCCAAATTTTTAGCCTTTTATACCAAGGTGGTGTTGAGTAATCAATTTTTCAAAATGGCGATTTTTTCCAAAAAATGAAAAAATTTAAATTTTCAATAAATTTTGACCAGTAAAAAATATAGATATTTTAAAAAAAGTTGGACAACGTTTTGTTGATATTTAAATGTAGTTTTAGAAAAAAAATGTGAAAAAATTATTCGAAGTAATTATCACTTGTTTTTTATCGTATAAAAATTAAAATCGACTTTTTGAAAAAGTCCGAAACCTTCGATTTTTTTTTAAAAATGTCAAAAAATTCTACTCTAAATTACGCAACTTTTAAGTCATAATTCGAGATGTGATCGTAATTCGTTCTATTTTTATTCAAATTTTGAAAATTGCACTTTTTTTTTTTTGACTCTGGTTTATTTTATATGGTGCTCCAAAAAAAATAATTTGGTAAATATTGACCGTAACTTCCCCTAGATATATTAACTTGGGTGTAAAAATACGTCTCAGAAAATTTTAGGATGATCGGACATGGGTAAGGCGTGCCGCATCGGTTTTGAAGTTTGAAAATCGGATTACAAGGGAAAATATGCATTTTTTTCTGTTTTCTTAATTTTTTTGGTATTTTTAGTTAATTTTGAATTCAAATGGTTACAGAATTGAAATGTAGAGTAAAATGTCTCTCTATTAAGGTCATAAAAACCGAAATCGGTTTAAAATCAGCCAAGTTATTACAACTTCCCCAGGCATCTAACGTGTGGCAGACAACTTGATTAATCACTACAATCCGATTTTTGAAAATCATTGAAATTTTCTACTGTAATAACATTTTTTTATTCTTCAAGTTCAAATGTTATTAGATGACAAGTATTTTTCATATTGTGTTTTGCTAACATTTTTTAAATTAGTGCTAAAAATGCCTGCATTTTCCACACCCTTTTGAAATCTCTATTTAAAAAAAAAAAATTTTTTTTTGTTTTAAAATTTGGAAAAGTCAAAAAAATATTACACTGAAACATGAATAATGAAAAAATGTTATTACAGTAGAAAATTTCAATAAATTTAAAAAAAGGGCCTCGTATTTTTTAATCAAGTTGTATGGCACACGCTAGATGCCTGGGGAAGTTGTAATAACTTGGCTGATTTTCAACCGATTTTAGTTTTTAGTACCTTATTAGAAAGGCATTTTACTTCATTTACATCATAATTCTGTAATCACTTGAATTAAAACTTAACTTAAAATACCAAAGAAATTGCGAAAACAGAAAAAAAATCATATTTTTCCTTGTAATCCGTTTTTTAAACTTCAAGGACCATGCTAAGCGCCTTACACATGTCCGATCGTCCCAAATTTTTGTGAGACGTATATTTACCTCCAAATGAATATATTTAGGGTAAGTTAGGGTCAGTATCTACCATTTTTTTTTTTTTTTTGGAGCTCCATATAAAATAAATCAGAGCCAAAACATAAAAGGTGCAATTTTAAAAATTAAAAAAAAAATAGAAAGAATTGTGATCACATCTCGAGTTATGGCTTAAAAGTTGCATAATTTAGAGTAGAATTCTTATAGTTTTTTACAAAAAAATCGAAGGTTTCGGACTTTTTCAAAAAGTCGATTTTAATTTTTAAACGTCAAAAAATAAGTGATAATTACTTCGAAAAATTTTTTCACATTTTTTTTCTAAAACTACATTTAAATACCAACAAAACGTTGTCCAACTTTTTTTAAAATATCTATATTTTTTACTGGTCAAAATTGATTGAAAATTTAAATTTTTTCATTTTTTGGAAAAAATCGCCATTTTGAAAAATTGATTACTCAACACCACCTTGGTATAAAAGGCTGAAAATTTGGCTGCAAGTTGCATTTAATACGTACTAAAACATATCCAAAAATAAAATTAATCGAAGGGGATCGGGCCTAAAAGTGAGTGATTTGGCATGGAATGCCCCTTATATATTTATGTTAAATCACAATAATGTTTATTATTTGGTAGCGTCTTTTCGCAATAATAATTTATTTAATCACTTTAAACCGGATAATTTTAATAAAAAACACGGACCAAGTTGAAATCACGTCTCCAAATACAAAAAATAGCAAATGTAATTATACCTGTATGTAAAAAAATATTAAAAATTAAATTAAAATAAACGTTTTTTATGTAAAATGGTTTATCTTATAAAATTCCCGGATTTCCCGGGAAAAATTAAAGAAATTCCCGGGAATTCCCGTCAGTCTTTTCCCGGGAATTCCCGGGAAATCCGACCCGGGAATTCCCGGACCCCAAACACTACATGGAACACAAAGATATGACTTGTAGCAACATTTCTTATGCAAATTTGGTTTAAAGCTTTTCAATTTAAGCCCTTAAATTCGCGAATTTCTTCATTTTTTAAGGTTTTCGCGAAATTAACAACCAAATTGGACTTTGATAAAAAAACTTGCTTTTAATGAATCAAAAATGCATCCCTAACAATACGAATAGTGGACAAAAAACAGCTACGTTATATGGACCATCATGATGAAAATTGCGAAAAACCGTTTTTTTGTATATGCCAGCATCACTTTACGAGATGATTTAAGGTTCCATCTTTTAGTATATAATGTGGGAACCCTAAACAACTAACTGACCAAAAATTCGGCCAAAAAAGTTTTCATTTGCAAAAGTTATCTTAACAAAAACTATTATTTCAGTGTTTGCGATACAATAATTATAGTTTTTGTTAAGATAACTTTCGCAAATGAACACTTTTTTGGACAAATTTTGGGTCAGTTTATTGTTTTAGGTTCCCACATTATATACTAAAATATGAAGCCTAAAATCATCTCCTAAAGTGATGCTGCCATACACAAAAAAAAAAACGGTTTTTCGTGATTTTCATCATGATGGTGTATATAACATAGATGTTTTTTGTCCACTATTCGTAGTGTCATGGACGCCTTTATGATTCACAAAATGCAAGTTTTTTATCAGAGACTAATTTAGCGATTAATTTCGCGAAAACTTAAAAAAATTAAGAAATCCGCGAATTTAAGGGCTTAAGATGAAAAGCTTTAAACCAAATTTATATTAGAAATATTGCTACAAGTTATATCTTTGTTTCCATGCCATAAAATTTAAAAATCATTAGCTTTGGATTTTTTTTGTTAAAAAAGCAGCTGAAAATCAGCCAATCTTTAATGACATTTTACAAGAAAACTGTACCATATATGACAAACGGAGTACGCCATTCGATTCAGCATGTCCGAAATACATTGAAATGATTGTCGTACCTCTTTTTTTCTAAAATAGTGGTTGGTTTTGTCACGCAGTGTAATTTAATTTATTTAATTTATTAATGAGCGAGTGTTTCGAATTTATATTGTCCTCCATCATATTTATAAAAAGAAAAATTGGAGTTGACACCTCTACGCTTGGTTGGAGCAGTAGAAGATATTTACAGATTGGAAAATTGCATTAAAATTTTTTTGAAAAATCGAAAAAAAAAATTTGTATAATTGATAGAACTAAAAAAAATCAAAGAGTACAAACAGATAGAAATTAAAAAAATCAAAGAGTACAAACAGTTTTAAAAATGAGATTTTAATTTTAATACATAAAGGCTGGATTACTCAATGCTCCGTCATAAAATAACTCTCCGTTAAATTTAACTTTTTCATACAAATTTTGACATAAGGCTCCGTTAAATCGGCAGTTAGCAGCTAACTTTTCATTAAGTAATCCGCCCTAAAAGTGAATATTAGAACATTTATAAAATTTTTTTAAAAAATTATCTTAAAACAAGTGAGAGTGTAAAATTTGTCTGTGCCGAATCTTTTATACTCTCCAAAATGTAAAAAACAAATTCAGGGGCGTATTTTTTGGCGGGGGAGGGAGGGGGGGTTTGATGCTTGGTTGGAAACATTGGGGGACACCTTTCCGTTGCGATAGATGTTATCAAATGGATTTAATATGATTCTTGCAATTATTTAATCCAATTAAACATTATTAAAATACATTTTTTATATCCACGCCCACAAAAGGGGCGGGTCAAACTTTTTTTATCCGCTGGGTCCACATGCAGGGTTTTGAGCTTCCTCTGACATAAAAATGTTGCATTTGCTTAAAAAAATACTAAAAAACCCTGCAAAATAATACCGTTTTTTAGAGGTTGGTTTAGTTCTCCAAGGGGGAACATTTTTCCCCTTGGTCCGATTTTGCCCATTTCCGAACTTAACCTGCCTAGGAATATAAGACATATTCGTGCGAAACTTCGAAAGTCTATCTCTTTTATTTTGGACTGCATCGTGTCCTCAATAGACGGACGGACATCGCTAGTATGTCTTAGAATCGATTACTGATCAATAAAATGCATGCTTTATGGGGTCCTAGACCGATATTTCGATGCGTTACACACGGAATGACAAAGTGAGTATACCCCCATACTGTGGTTGGAGGGTATAAAAATTATATTTTGTCCGTGTAAAACTTTAAATTGTACACTCAAAATAATAACTCTTTTAAATTACAGAAAAACTCTGCTAATTTAACAGAGTACACCATACTATTCCAGCTAACAACATTTTTTGGTAATTTTACTAAAAAACTCTGTAAAATGATTTTGACAGAAAAAAACTGTTAATTTACAAAGTTTATAGTAAAATATTGGTGAAATATTAAAGCTTTTTGACAGAGAAAACTCTGTAATTTAACTGTAAAACTCTGTAAAATGATTTGGACAAAAAAACTGTTAATTTACAGAGTTTTTAGTAAAATATTGGTTAAATAAACCACCATTTAGCAAAGAAAACTATGTAAATTTACATATATTTGTAAAATGCATTTGATGCAAAAAAAAATACAGAAAAAACTCTGTAAATTTACAGAGTTTAGTTATATTCATGTTATTTTGTAAAATTTTTTTAAGATTTCTGAAAAAAAAAATTTTGTAAATTTTTTTTGCTACTTTTTTAACTTTATCTCAAAAAAAAAGATACACAGATAAAATTTTTGATGTTTGGTAACAAAAACAAAAACTACTCAAAACAGTTAACTTTTTTGGTTATAAAAAAATACGAAGTATTTTGCTTAGATCAGTATTTTAGCAGAAAACTCTGTTAATTATCTGTAAAATTAAGATTACAAAGTAAAAAGTAATATAACAGACGAAACTTTGGCCCTTGTGGAGATCGACATCTGAACATACACAACACAGCGAGTAGAAAGAGAGCAGAACCAAAGTACATAACTAGTTTACTAGAAATAAGTCAGTCTTGTGTTAGTATTAGTGTTTGGGAATTCCCGGACTTATCAATTTCCCGGGAAACGGGGAAAAAATAATTTATTTCCCGGGATTCATTATTAATATAAATCATAAAAAACAATAAAATTTTACCAACTTTCTATTAAAAACAGTTTTATTAGAGATAAACAATTAATTAAAACATAAAAAATCAAAAAATAAAAGTTAAAAGTCATGAAATACAATAAAACAGAACAAAAAAATAATGCAACTTTTTCCCCCACAAAAAAAAAACGCAAAAAATAGCTAAAAATCGCAAAAAAATTTAAAACTGCGTTATTCGAGCAAAAACTAATAAAGTTGACAGCACTTTTAATATTTGTTCTGGAAATTTAAATTCTAGGTTTAAAATTTTTATATTTTTTTGACAGTCTTAGCAAAATTATCATTAACCGTTGTAATTTTTTTGAATTTTTGAAGTTTTTTCATGATATTGTCATACTTTTTACACTTGGTCAGTTTTCCTATGAATATATATTAGCACTGTTCTTCCAAATAGAAAAAATACAAAAAATAGCAAATGTAATTATACCTGTATGTAAAAAAGATATTAAAAATTAAATTAAAATAAACCTTTTTTATGTAAAATGGTTTATTTTATAAAATTCCCGGATTTCCCGGGAAAAATTAAAAAAATTCCCGGGAATTCCCGTCAGTCTTTTCCCGGGAATTCCCGGGTAATACGACCCGGGAATTCCCGGACCCCAAACACTAGTTAGTATTCAACGAGTTAAGTTGTGTCCGTAATAAAATATACTTAAACATACTTAAGCTGTTTTATTTATAAAGTTGTGAAACGGTAGGTTGTTACAGCCCTTACCACAAGAAAACAAAAAGTCTATTTTAACAAAAGTTTTATTTTAAATTTCAAATTTTCAATACATTTTTTGAAAGTCGATTTTAAAAACAAAAACAATTTGTATGGAAATAAAATTAAAAAGCTCATTTTAAATTTATTTTATTTTCTTGTGGTAAGGCTGTTTGTTTTTTTGTCACCACAAAATACAAAGAATTTTCTTTAAATCTGTATTTTAACAGAAAACTCTGTCAAATATCTGTTGAATTGAGATTACAGTCATTTTACAGAGTATTTTACAGAGTTATTATTTTGAGTGTAAATGATAAAATTATCCATAAATTATCCAAAAATGTAATTATCCAACGAGTATCAAAAAAATTTTAAATTATCAATTTTTTGGATAATTATCCAAGAAGTGGCAACAATGACCGTGATATTATGAAAGGAATATTATATTACATTCAACACAGTCGGATGTAGCTCCCTCACTTGTTTTTGCTTAATGAATTGTATCAATTAGGGCTAAAAATTTAATTAATTTTAAAATACATACCACTTAAATCACGATGCCTATAACGACTTTTCTGTGCCTTACATAAACGAATACCATCAATTATAGAGGCATGATTAAGTTCATCAGAAAATACAGCATCTTCTGGTGTTAGGATAGCTTCAAAGAGACCAGCATTGGCATCAAAGCACGAAGCATAGAGTATTGTATCTTCACGGCCATGAAATTGGGCAAGTTTCTTTTCTAAATTTTTATGAATATCCTGAGTACCACAAATAAAACGTACAGAACTTAAGCCAGCACCATATTTTTTCAAAATTTCACCTGAATATTTCACCACTTCAGGGTTATTCTTTAAAGAAACCACAAAACACAAACAGACACAGAATGTAATTTTAAATTGTATTAAAATCTGATTCCAATCAATCCAATTAAACTTACAGCTAAACCCAAATAGTTATTAGCACAAAAGTTCAATAGTTGCTTATTACTGCCTTCCACTGTAATTTGTGTACTTTGAGATGAAGTGATAATGCGTTCCGATTTAAATGTGCCAGCATCTTTAATCGATTTTATTTGATCGGAGAGTATATCACGAAATTGAGTATTAGCGGGTGTAGATGAATAACAGCGGCGTAAAGTGCATTTTAAAAATTGATTTTCAATTCCTAAAGAATATGAAAAATATATGTATTTATTTATGTAGTATACTTAAATGCACAGTAAATTATATAATTTTTTTTAATCATTAAAAATTATTTTTCTTTCACTTTATTTGCATAATTGACAGTACGTATAAATTTAGTATGTATGCTTTTGGTTTTTCATATGTGTGATGTATTCACCTCTTAACTGCACAAGTTTTGAAAAATTTGGCATTTTTCCCTACAAAATTTATTTTTATTTAGAAAATCTACAACGCGCAAAAAAAAAACTCGCACGATTGACACACCCTCACGTATTTCCAGCTAAATTAAACTAAAAGACTGTTTTTTATTATGATGCCATAGAAACCCCATGTCGCGTTAAAGCGACGCGTATCTTTCTTTCATGTGTGTTTGTGTTCTAAAGACAACAGCTGATTTTTTCATTCTAATTTGAACTAAATTGTTTATTTTTTTTCTAACTGCCGCATTTATTTGTATTTATGCATTAATTTCTAAATTAGGGTGGTTCTACATTAGACGGATCCATTTTGTTTTCCGAATTACTGGTTGTCAGCTCAGAATCAAAGTCTTTTTCTATAAGAAAAATATCTCAGAATCTGAGACTTTTTCTATCGGAAAAATGTCTCAGAATCTGAGACGTTTTCTACATGAAAGAAGTCTCAGAATTTGAGATAGTTTTTGTAGGAAAAATGTTTCGATATCAGAGAATTTTTGTATAGAAACCTTTTCTTAGAATCTAAGACTTTTCTATAGAAACAATTTCTCAGAATCTGATCTTACTTGAAAAATTTCTCAATATCTAATAATAAACCTTTTTCTATACTCAAAAAACAGACTTAACTTAAACTTTGGAAATATTTTCTTCGAAATAGTTTATAAATTTTCCCTGAATTTAGTTTAATTTAACTAAAAGTTGGGAAATTTTCTTAACTGTTAGGAACAAATTTTAGTTCATGTTCTGTTGAATAGTCCATAATTTTCCTAAAATGGAATTCCCTAATACATGGATGAAATTCTTACCATCAAAGAAATTTTCCCTAGATATATGAAAAAAAAAAAATATTTTTAAGACATAAGTATTAATTAAAACAGATATTAGTTCAAAAAGTTCAATTTTAGGACGTAATTTACTTACAACTAGTTCATCATATTTATCTTCTTTAATATGAGAAAGTTTTCTCGACTATTTTAGTAAGTTTTTCACAAGTTTGGAAAATATTGTTTTATTTTTTTTTTTTGTCATGCTTACTTGTGTAGTTCACATTTGGTTTATTATTTAAAGTATATGAATTGATCTTGTATCAGGGATGGAAAAGTTAGTACTTTAGTACTTTTTTCAGTACTTTTTCACTCTCAAAAATACCGTAGTACCCCCGCGACTGATTTAGTACCATTTCTATACCAGACGATTTCATACATTTTTCAACCAAATCTAAAAAATAAATCCGAAAATCGACCGATTTTCATTGGAAAAATGTTTCAAAAGCTTTAAATAAATGAAATTTGTGATTTTAACCAACCTTTATTGAAGTTTTCTCTAAAAAATAAATAAATGAATAAGGATGTCCTTAATTTAAGAACTTTTCTATTGAATTATGCCTAGTTTCTTCTTATTCGTCGCAGACGAACGGAGTTTGTCGTACCGAAACTGGACTTTAATTTTTTTTAGTACCGGCGAGGGCGAAAAAGTACTTTTTTGGTTGAGCTCCAGTACCATTTCAAAATTCCGATTTTCCATCCCTGTCTTGTATAACAAGTAATAAATTTAATGTTTACATATTTTCTACACATGTATGTGTTAGAGAAAAATAATATTTAAATCAAAATAAAGCCTAGGCTTTGACGTGTTTTCCAATAGTCTGGGAACAAAGGTCAAATACAAAGTCTTTTTTGTAATCTATATAAATAAAAATCAATTGTCGTTCGTTGGTAACAGCATCAGTTGAGAACGGCTTGACCGATTTGGACAATTTTTTTTTTGAAATGTTCGTCATAGTCCAACTTAGGTTTTTACGTAATGAAAAATTGGCCACGCCCACTTTTACGCCCACTTTTTTCGATTTATCTAAAATCGGAAAATGGCTGCACCGATTTGGGTATTTTTTATTTAAATGTTCGTAGTAATCCAATTTAAGTTTTTACTGAAAGAAAAATCGACCACGCCCAATTTTACTCCCACTTTTTCATTTTACCTAAAATCTGATAATGACTGGACCGATTTGACTAATTTTTTTTATGAATTTTCATCATATTCCAACTTTGGGTTTAATGAAAAAAGAAATTTACTACCCCCAATTTAGCTAATTTTTGTTAAAAATTTTCGTCATAATTCAACTAAGGTCTTTACGGATAGTAAAATTTCCCACACCCACTTTTTTCTATGTATCGAAAGAACTATAACGGCTAGACCGATTTCGTTATAGTCCGCAGAAGATTTTTAAGGAAAGACAAATTGTCCACGCCTACTTTTACACTCACTTTTCCCGATATATATATTTTAAATCATGGAATGTCTGGATCAATCCAACTCAGGTTTTTCTGAAAAAACAATTTCACATTTCTACGCCCACTTTTGAATGGATGGACCGAGTTGGTTTAATTCAAATAAGGTTATTACGGTAATAAAAGTTGAAACCCACTCTTTTTTTTTCAATATACATACATAAAATTTGCTCCATAGACAAATAAAATATCGAACAATAAAACATTAATAAAAATCAAATGTAGTTCGTTGGTAATCGCATCACTTGAGAACTGACCGATTTGGATAATGTTTTTTTAAATGTTCGTCTTACTTTTTTTTAATGTTCGTCTTAGGGTTTTTTCGGAAAACAAATTAATCACGCCCACTTTTAAGCCTCTCTTTCAAACTTCGATTTGACTAAACTTTTTTTATAATGTTCGTCATGTCATAGTCCAACTTTTATTTAAACGGAAATAAAAATTTTTCACGCAAACTCTTATTTCTATGCATCTTTAATAGTAGAACGGCAGGGCCGATTTGGCTATTAAGCTGTGTTTACATCATTGGATTTTCGGTATGATTTCACGAACTATCGTCGATGTTTTGCATGTGTACCGAGAGAAAATCATACCGAAAATCCTATGATGTAAACACAGCTTTAGTAGCATTTGTTGACGTTCGTGATAGTACAACTAAGGTTTTTACGGAAAGAAAAATTGTCCACTCCCACTTTTTTCAATAGATTTAAAATAGTAGATCGACTGGCCTGATTTGGGAAATTTTTTCCTTAATGATCGTCATAGTCCAAGTAAGGATTTTATGGAAATAGTTATTGTTCTCCCCCACTTCAAAGCCAACTTTTTTCAATATCCTTAAAATTTGCAGCACTTGAGAACGCCTGGACCGATTTGGCTATTTTTTTTGTTTTAAATGTTCGTAATAGTCCATATAACTGTTCGGAAAGAAATTTTTTTACTCCGATTCGATCTATTAAAAAAATATTTCTTAATAGATTCCGTTTAAACTTGGTACAAATGTTTTTAAATCCTTCGGTATTTTTAACATATGTACAAGTTTAACTTAAAACACAAATTTTAACGCCCACCGGACCGATTTTTTGAGCAATTTATTTCTGTGTTGTTCTTAATGATACAAAAGAAGTTTTAAATTTGTACAGTTCGCAAAGTCGAAGACATGATAATATTTTTTTTAGTTCCTAAATTATAATTTGGAGATGATTACCTGTCTTATCGGGTCTTTAAAACCACGCCCACAAATTTTTCTAAGCCAAGAAATTCATTGCATTTTTTGCAGGGCTATATATTTGAAGCGAGACGAAATATAACACTGATCTTATATTTGGGCCAGCAACGCGGACCGGGCCAGCTAGTTTAACTATAAAAACTAATGAAATTTCTTACTTAACTATAAGAAACAAAAGTTTTTTTATGTGTATAATAAAATATGTACTCAATGAGAATTATGTGTATTCACATGATATTCTATAAATAAACCATTAAAAAATATAAATATATGAAGACGTAATAATTCTAAAAAAATGATTCCAATTCTATAGTTTTGTAAATCAAGTGTCAGAACAAATTAACCTACTGAACATTTAAAAAAAACTTAATACGACTGGAACACAAATCTGGTCTCCAATCTTTTCCATCACATCACGTTTTTGAAAAAATTTAGGAAAATCGCCGTTTTGGGCATTTTTGCCAATTCATAGCAGATGACCCCGATGTGATAGCGACTTAAAAATAAGTCTAAATAAGGGTATAGCTTAAACATTGTTCTAAAGGATGCTAACTTATTTGGTTAGTAGCCTTTAGAAATGGGCGCGTGAGTGAATTTTGACTCACGCACGCTCACGCTCACGAAATAAAAATATTACTCACGCACGACCACGCACGAAATTATTTTTTCTGCTCACGTTCACGCACGCTCACGTGAGTAACTAAAATTTTTCTCACGCTCACGAAGACTCACGAAATTAAAATTAGCAAATTTTTATTTTACGTCTTTCGATTTCTTGCACAAAAAGTGTTGAATTTCCTTAAAACAATAATAAAAATCACAATTTTTAATTAATTACCCTTTAACTTCAATATAATGACGATTTTTTACTCGTTTTCTGTTTCAAACAGCACAAAACAATCACGCAAACTCACGAAACAAAAATTACTCACGCACGCTCACGCACGAAACTATTTTTTTTAATCACGCGCACTCACGATCACGTGAGTAAAAATAAATTTTCCTCACGATCACGCGTGATTCACGCGTGAATCACGTGAATCACGAAAAATTCGTGTCACGCGCGCATCTCTAGTAGCCTTAACCCTTAAGGCATCAATTGTCCTTGAATAATGTCTTATTCCCCTAAAATGATTTTTTTCGCTACTAATCATGTAAAAAAAGCTTGATGCGAATGGAATGGCATGTTATACACATGATTACAATTATTCTCCTGGTCATTAACCCGGTCACCAAACTTTTCCATTACATCAAGTTTTTGAGATATTTGAAATTCCAAAAAAACGCGATTTGGACATATTTTAACAACTCACAGCGAATGAACCCGATGTACCGACAACTTAAGAATAAGGCAAGGGAAAAGCTTAAACATTGCTCTTTAATATGTATAACTCATTTGATCAGCCGCTTTAACCGCTGGAGCACCAATTGTCTTTTAATAAGGCTTTTTCCCCAAAAACTGTTTTTTTCGATACTGGGGAATAAGACATCATTGAAAAACAATTGGTACTTTAAGGGTTAATGCGACTGACCATATAAGTTCTGCATCTTATAGAACAATGGTTTCCAACCTTTTTTGCACCATGCCCCAAGGAAGCAAACGAGAATCAAAGGGTTAGAACCATTGTTATAGAGTAATTATAAAGCTTTACCCTCGACTTATTTTTAAATCGCTAGTACATCGAGTTTATCTGCTATGAATCGCCAAAAATGCCAAAAACTGCGATGATTTTTGAACTTTGACCTCATTTTTTTCAAAAACTTGAAGTGATAGAAAAGTTTGGAAACCGGATTTTTGACCAGCAGAACAGTTCTAATAAAGTGTATAAGATCGCGTCCCAGTCGCATTTTCGATGTTTAGTAGTGTTATCATTAGATGTTTATTTATTATGTGCAACCCTAATGTGCGTTCAATTATGTACACAGCTTTTATTATGAAATATTTTCATGTGTCCGTGACAACGAAATTGAAATTGATTTAATTTAGAATGAAATTTACTTTCATCTATTTGCACTGACAGAAATTTTTTTTTTTTTGCATTTGAATATCATGCCATTACACAGAAAAAAAGGAAGAAATTAATAGTCGGAGATTGTCGGAAAATGGGCGCCCAGTCAAAACATGAACCAATAAAATCTATAATTGAACAGAAACCAAATTTGAGACAATTTGGCCATCGATTTCAAGCACAGATGCATATTTAGACAAAATTCCTCATAAAAACATTCGCTTCCACTTTAAAGTGACTCAAACAACCGTACAATAGGTATCTTTTTGAAATTTGGCATGTCAACGTATTTTGTATTCAAAAATCATCATTCCAAATTATAAAAAAATCGGACCAGTTCTAATTGTAGTCGACATCTAACAAGGGAAGTCTTCCTGGTGTCACCCTCCGATCTTCATGAAATTTGGATATGTTGTTAAGAACGAAAATTAATTCGACACGTATTTTTTTTTAGCGGCCCAAACTCATTTTTAGGGGGGGTTGATTTGTATGGGGGGAAATTTACCTTTTTCAGTTTTTTACGATTTCCGTCTATTTATACAAAATTAATATAGGCATGTGTGGTATCAGATTAAAGGTATTAAAAATACCTATCTGGTGCTAACAACGGGCCAATGAAGTTAATATTTTTCGATTTATTAACAAAAATGTCCTAAAATTTTGGCATTTTACTCAATATGACGAAAAGTTGTGCATGTTTGGACACGTTCTTAGCACACGTAGATAGGTTTTCCAAAGACCTTTCATATGGTATGTAACATGACTAGGTTTCTTTGCATAATATAGGAGATAAACGAAAAAAACGGAAAAATGGCCTTGTCTTCCCCCCTCCTTTTTACCCACTAAATATGAATTTGGGCCGCTATAAAAAAATACGTGTCCCTTTATTTTTTCTGATCTACAAAATAAAACCAATTCCATAAAGATCCGCGGGTGACACTAGGGAGACTTCCCTTGTAAGCCACCTTCCAAATATTTAAATAAATATTTTAAAATTCTTGAAAATAGTAAATATTTTATTAACATGGTAACCTTATCAAATCTAATATTTGAACCAAAAAAGAAAAAACGTCTCAGATTTGGAAACAATTTTTCAAATTCTAAAGGCGCGTTCACACGAGAAAGAAATCTCGATAGAAAAATCGAAAATTTGTCATTCGAAAATATCATCTCTAAAGAAAATTAATTTTGTTTTCGTTATAATATTTTTATTATACAAAATACAGACTTCAAATCAAAAATAATAAAATAATTTTCCAAAAATCTATAACATTATTAAAAAAAAGGTAAGTAACATTGACTACCTTGGAAAAGGAAGAACCACCAACAGCGACTATTACATAGCGTTATTGTACCGTTTGAAGAACGAAATCGCCGGATAACAGCCGCATTTGAAGAAATTCCCGCATTTTTTAAGCGTCAGAAAAAAAGGAGAAGAAATTTTCTGATTTCAGCGATCAGTAGAAAAATCTACTGCTTCATTAAAAATTGTTATTGATGTAGAAGTGAATATAAGTTTCCATAGTGCTATAGAACTTAAGCGGGAGAAATATAGTTCACTATTTTCGTTCATACACTTAAAATACTATCTCCGTCCAATCAGCAGAAAAATCTGCTGAAAACAAACCCATATTGAGCCCAATGCTGTTTATTTGCCAAGACAGCATAAAAATCTGCTGATTTTTGCAGAAAATTCTGCTGATTTCAGATAAACAATTTAAACATCTAAAATGTATTTTATTTATGTTAAGAAGACTTTTTAAAAAAAGTATACATTTTATCTAAAACTTATAAAAAAGCAATTGTAATTTTTTTACGAAAATTTTCAGTTTTTTTTTTCAAAAATATGCTAAAAGTGTGATAATTCAAACTGAAAGTTGTTTAACAAGTTTTTCCTCAGAGTTTTTTGTCTACATGTAGACTAAAAAGAGAAAAACATATCGTCGGTGCGCCAACCAGAACCGCTATGTGTATTTTAAAATTTTTTGAAGAGACTTTAATAACAGCTAAATTTGGTATTTTGAGCTTTTTTTTTTAAATTTTAAATTAATGTAAATAGAAAATATGCAATATTATTTAAATGTTAATGAATGCAATATTGTGTTAAAGCACCGCGAAAGGTCAAAATAAAGCTGATTTGTAAGCCTCTTCAAACAATTTTGACAATAACATATAACGGTTTGGTTGGCGCACCGACGATATATTGGGGAAAAAGTAAAATGGACGATATTATGCACTACTTTTGTCCCGCCAAATTTTTGAAATCTCGCCATTTTTTTTTTTTTTTGTGTTTGTCCCGCTTTTTGAAAATAAATTTCTGGCAACCCTAATTCTGAATATAGTTTGGTATTGGTATGAAAAACACGTCGCGGACATGTTTGTGAGGGGACTTAATTCCGGTTAACCGATTTGCAAAAAAATTAAACTTTTTAGAGAAAAAACGAGGTTTCGTTTAACCGGTTTAAAAACAATAGATTAATGTGAATATCAGGAGGGTGCTTCATATGGAACTAGAAGTTAATAAGACCAATTGTGGAAAAAATTGGAATTGTGATTTATGAATACAATTTTTTTTAGTAGTAATATTTTAAAAGGTAACTACTTCAATACGGTCATATATGCTAAATTTGAAGGGGTCGTTTATGAAGAGGCTAGGTCTAAACATATACCAAATTTCCATTTTCATTAGGTTGGTTTCTTTTTGGGACGAAGATAAGCTTAAGTTTCCCATTTCAGTTTAATTAATTATTGCAAACCACTGAAATCACCGGGATCTATGCAGTTGCGTTGAATATCAAAATACTACACCTTAATAGCTTCATAATCAGATCCTTAGGGACTTAGAATAATGTCTTTTGGTTCCATGGTATTACAACGGACTCAATAGTATATGTGGGCTAGCGCATACCAAGGGAAGTAACATTCATTTTAAATAATCAGACATTCTTCAGTGGTGGTTTTGATTCATATCTTGAACTTGTTTTTTAGTAAGCAATACCCAAAATACTGAAAATAGTATCCAAAGTTTTTATTGGTTGCAATCTAATAGTACTGTGTGAACTTTCTGCTAGATGTTGCATTGTTGCAAGCTGTCAAATGGATCCATGGTATCTACAATAAAAGGGCTGCCTCATTATCATATCAAACTTGAACCTTTGATTCGCATTAGTTTCCATTAAAAGAGTTTATATTAAGGATCGATTTCTTTTGAATTCCAATTGATCTAAAACATGATAATTCAATAAGATAAATTGTTTGTACGCATTAGTCTGTTTATCTTAATCATTATTTCAACAACACGTACTACAAATGGAAACCCACATGAAATTCCTTATTCCTATTTGTTTTCTTTCTTTTTGTTTTAGTTGTAACTAAAAGAAGCCATGAAGTTTTAACAAATAAGTACATACGTAGGTCGTATAGTAAATGTTAAGCTAATGTCTGCTAAAGCTGTATTACAAAAGATGCAATTGTCCTAGGTAACAGCAAGGAGGTTGGCGAAAAAGAATCTAATTGAATAATTTTCTCAATGATCTCGATTACTTACTTTTTCAACTTGGCTTTGGGGCATTCAGCAGAGGTTCACGTAGTGTATACAGTTTCTGACTGTCATTCACGTTTCTGACCGTCATTTTTTGCCACGTAATGATTCCTCAGTTTGACTGTCCAAACAGCTCATTACTTCCTATCCTAGACCAAGTATTTCCCATACAATGGCTTTTCAGCTTCTGCTAAAAGCTAATTTGAGTGAGGAGGCATCCAGTAATGTAGTCTGAATGGTTACAGTAGGTAGAAAATAAATAAACGTTCGCTGAAGAATGGATGCAAAGATAGCAGACTTATTCTCAATTTGAGAAAGGAAGACTAGTAACACACTTTTTCGAAATCAGTCTTGCTAACGAATCGGCAAAGAAACAGCCCTACGAAATCTTTAATGACGACCCTTGAATATCGGACTATGATTGGCTACTGGAATATTAGAACTCTAAGGGGCAGCGACAACACCAGCTCTTATATGAACTCCAAAAACCTGCAGGTAGAGTTTCTTTCTGGCTGCCATTCACGTTTCTGACCATCATTTGCACCCCAAAATGATTCCTCAGTATGAATGTCCAAACAGCTCACTACTTCCGATCCTAGACCAAGTATTTCCCGTGCAATGGCTTTCCAGCTTCCAGTAATATAGTCTGAATTGTCACAGTTAATGCAGACGTCTTGGGCAACTAGGTAGAAATAAATAAACGTTCACTGAAGCATGACTTCAATGTGGCTTATCAATAGCAGACTTATCCCCAATTTGAGAAAAAATGTCTAGCAACACACGTTTCAAAATCAGTCATGCTAACAAATATCCAAAGAAACGGCCCCTAGATGAAAATCCGAAACCTTTGATGATGACTTTTGCATGTCGGACTATGATTGCATACTTAAATGTTAGACCTCTAAGGGACAGCAAAAACATCACCTCTAATATGAGCTCCAAATACCTGCAGGTGAGCGTGAAATGAGTAAGTATGGGATTACTATTTTGGATTAAGTGAGGTACGATAAAGGGACTCAGGAGCATTTTTTACCCTATTCACAAACAACCATGTTGTAGTCCGGAAATCAGATTGGTTGTAACCACGAATCTGGTGTCGGATTGATTCCTACTTGAAATGGTAGGAAAACTAAATTGACAAAGATGACGTGAAGAATTCCTTTTATAACCTGTTAAATGAAACATCCGACACTATTAAACATGATGATATAATTATTGTAAAGTGAATGCTAAAATTGGTTCCGATAATGAATCATTGGAGCATATTATGGGTAGGCATGGCCTCTGCACCCGAAACGATAACATCACTGGTGCTCTTCGTACTACACCTACGGCTGCATTAGAAATCCTCCTTCACCTGATACCATTGGACATATTGGTGGGCAGTATGCCGCAACGTCGGCAATTTGACTTAATAGCACACTGCAATGGAGGAACTGCGATTGTGGCCATAGGACGATTTTTAAGAAGATAACAATACCACAAAATGTGGAATGTGTCCCCTCTATGAGCCTTTTTGAGCGCCACTTTACCACTATGATACCATCCAGGGAGTCTTGGATGAGGGACATTCCGGGTAGTGGAGCTTCCATAATTTTTTACACGGATGGATCGAGGCTGCATGAACAAGTGGGCTTTGGAGTCTATTCGGAGGAGCTTGGGTTGAGCCTGGCTCGCAAATTGCCAAATCATTCCAGTGTTTACCAGGCAGAGATTCTGACAATAAAGGAAGTTGCTGACTGGTTGAGTTGCAATGTATTGTCACAACAGCAGTCAACATGTATGGTCAGAGACTTGCTTCACTGGGATCTAGGGAGCTGCACGATCTTTCTGATTTTTAAGATGTCAAAATTCAATATCTCAGGAGTTTCATAAGAAGCTCAAATTGAAACCTATTGCAGTCCCGTGGGATCACAATGGACCTCAGAGTCTATGTGTGAAGACGTTTTATGTCAGCAGCCACTTACAACCTAACCTACAACCTAACCTACAACCTAAGCCTCTTTTATCGAAAATTTCCCAAAAATTCACCTCTGTAAAGCATCGTTCCAGAAACGGTCAAACAATATGCGATATAAAAACTACGATATTAATAACATCAATGTCAAAAATGACTTTACAAAACAGTTACGCGGTGCACTATCCAGATCAAATGTCTTTCTACAGTCACTAAATAGGACCACATTAAAAACTTAAAAAAATCCACTGCCGACCGTGTAATCTGACCAGCACCCACTGATAAAAAAGAATAGATGACCGATGAATCGTGGAATATATTTTTTTTTTTTTAACAATTTTTTTTTCTGTTTTAATGAATCTTTCTCTTAAGGAATTTACAATAAGTGAACAAATCTTAAATCTATTTTCTTAATGGTTAACTGCCAGCGCAGTCAAGCCAATTTTTGTGAGCAGGAGTGTATGAATATGTTAGCTTCGAGCAATGTCCAAGGTGTCTAATCTTCTTAGACGTTGATGCCCTGGATATGTAAGTAAATTTTGAGCTAAGCGGTTAGGATGAGTGGTTAGTTTAGATACGTATTTGATTCTATGCGTTTTAATTTCGTCACGGACTACAGGGATATTTAGATCTTTGTGGATATTAGAATTACGTATGAACCATGGGGCACCAGTGATAAATCTTAATAATTTTGATTGTTTTCTTTGTAGTTTTTCTATGTTCGAGGCTGAGGCTGTTCCCCAGAGTTGAATGCCGTATGTCCAAATGGGTTTTATTATGACTTCATATATAATCACTTTAAAGTCCAAACGAAGAGTAGAGTATTTATTAGGGTATTCAATTAATCGAGGTTCTTGTTTAATCGGTTAATCGAGCAAATAATTAATCGGGGTTGAGATTTAATCGGTTAATAATCGGTTAAATTTCAATTATTCGATTAACCGAATAATATCAATTTAAAGTTTAAATTGAATATAAAACCACGAATTGTATGTACTTTTAAAAATCTTATTATAAACAAGTAAGAAATCTATATCCGCTATACCAAAACTTCGAATCCCCCAACAATCTCAGCCCAAGTAAAGAATGACACCATCGTGAAAAATATCACATCATGATTAAATGTCAAATTTGGACCCAATGTGAAAAAATGCAAAAAAAAAAATAACGTTTTTTTTTTATAAAAAAGAAAAATTGTCTAAAAATATTTAAAAAAATTGTTTGGTTTCCGAATTTGTTTTCTTTTATTATATTATATTTTCTTTTATTTATATAATTTCATCGGTCAATATTAAAAAATATATCTTTTTTTTTTTTTTCATCCCTTTTTATTTACACCTGTCTTTATATGACAATTAGTAATTAGTTTTAAGGTTTGGGTATTAATTATCTTAAATCAACACTTAAGATAGCTTATTTTTAGTGTTAGTAAAATTTTATTTTTGTTAAGTTTTATAAAATACATTGCGCCAAATTACAAGAATCGGGCATATAGCTCCGATGGAGTGCATCGCTTTAGTCTTTTTGAACCTGAGAGCTCATTATTGGGTAGTTGTCTGATTTCATTGTTAGAATGAGATGTAAGCTTGATTGTATGTTTTAGGCTGGAGTTTTTTATTACCGCTTGGATAGTACTGACGTTAAGATCACGATGTATACTTTCATTGGATATGTACCATTCGGCGTTTATAATAGTTCTCAGTATTTTTGATTGAGCTCGCTGGATGATTTTTATATTTGAGTTGCTTGCAGTACCCCAGAGTTCTGCGCCATATTTCCATATAGGAGCTATTATGGTTTTGTATATGAGTAGTTTGTTTTGTGTAGATAAAGTTGAATCCTTTCCTAAGAGCCAGTAAAGTTGTCCAAATTTGTACTTTACTTCATTTTTTTTACGGATAATATGATCTTTCCAGATTAGTTTAGAGTCAATTATCATGCCAAGATATTTAGCTTTATTATCATTTTGAATTGGAGTGTTGTTTATTGTAATTGCTTGATGGTCACTTATCTTTCTGTTAGTGTAAGTCACTTGTACTGTTTTTTCGCCATTTACTAAGATACCCCAGATTTTAAACCAGTTTAAAGTATTGTCCAACAATTGTTGAAGGTTTGATATGGCCATAGTTATATCTTTATTTGATGATAATAGGATTGTGTCGTCTGCAAATGTTGCTATCATATCGGTGTTTCTTGTTGGGATAGGAATGTCTGCTGTGTACAGAAGGTATAGGATTGGGCCAAGGACACTACCTTGCGGAACTCCCGCTTCCATTTTAATTATGCTTGAACATTCGTCTTTATATTTAACATAAAAGTGTCTGTCAGTTAAATAACTTTGTAGAATAAGAAAGAAATCCATTGGTAGATTTTTTTCTAATTTATAAAGTAGGCCAGCATGCCATACACTGTCAAACGCTTTCGCTACATCAAGATATGTAGCCACACAAAAATTTTTCCTATCAATTTCAGATGAAATTTTGTTAGTGACTCTATGAATTTGCTGGATCGTGGAGTGCATGGGTCTAAAACCAAACTGATGCTCTGGAATAAGATTTCTTTCTCTTAGTATTGGTTCTAATCTATCAAAAATAAGTTTTTCAAATAATTTCGATAAAAGTGGTAATAGACTTATTGGCCTGTACGAAGTAGCCCTTGTGGCATCCTTGTTGGGCTTTGCAATGGCAATTATTTCTGCAACTTTCCATACTTTAGGAAAATATTTCATTGCTATTATAACGTTAAAAATATTTCTTATGTAGATAAGTCCCTTCTTTGGTAGTTCTTTTAAAAGTTTGCCTGTTACTCTGTCATACCCAGGGGATTTGTTGGCATTAATTCTTGTTTTAATAGTATTTCGAACTTCATGTAGAGAAATATTTTTGATGTGACAGTTTGTGGTTGGAATGATATTTGGCAGAGTAAAATATTGTTTGTCCATTTGATTAGAAAAAGTTGTGTAAAAATGATCAGCTAATACCTTAGCCTTTTCACTATGGTTTCTGGCCCACGTCGAGTCAGATTTTCGGATTGGTGGTTGATGGATAATTGCATTGTTAATTTTTCTTGTGGCCTTCCATAATGAGTAGTTTGTGGTCGTGGTTGAATATAGGTTTTCAAGATAACTTTTCAGTTTATCTTGTTTGTCCTTATTCAAAAGATCCTTTAATTCCTTGGTGAGTTTGTTAAGGATTTTTTTATCTAAGGGTGATCTTGTTGATTGCCATTTTTTTCTTTGTTTACGTTTTGCCTTAATCTTTTCTTTGATAGATGACGATACACTATATTTGTTCTGTTTTTGGGTTATTATAGGTGAAGAATCTATTGCAGCATACATTAGTGTGTCATTAAAATATGCTATGGAACTGTCCACTTCATCTTTGGTTTTTAATGATATCTGTGTATCAAGTTTATTTTCAATTATTTCTCTAAAGCACTCCCAGTCTGTTTTTTTGTTGTAAGAAAATTTGCTTTGGGTCGCAAGAAGAACATTTCTTTTAAATTTAAGTATTATGGGTGAGTGATCGGATGATAGTTCGAAGCACGATTCTATCTTTAAATGTTCATGTTTTATATTTTTCGTGATAAAGAAGTCAATTAAATCAGGTTTTTTGTTTAAATTAGTTGGCCAGTAAGTAGGCTCACCAGTGCTTAAAATTTTGCTATTAGTTTCCCTAATTGCTTCAAGTAAATGTCTGCCCTTTGTAAGGGTTATTCTCGAGCCCCAGCATGTGTTTTTGGAGTTGAAGTCTCCTCCAGCAATAAAACGGTTACCAATTGATTTTAAAAATTTAATATATTCGATTTTAGTATTATTGTGTTTAGGTGGACAATATACAGCAGACAATACAAGTGGGCCGAATAAGTCTTCAATTATTATTGAGGTAGCTTGAAGGTAATCTTTTCTGAAACTTTCTAGTTCAGTACATTTAATTGAGTTTTTTATAATTATTGCTGTACCCCCATGGGCGGTATTGTCAGGATGATTTGTGTTGTATATTGTAAAGTTAGGTATACTTACGTAACTTTTTTCTGTGAAGTGTGTCTCAGATACTAATAATATATCTACAGAGTTTTCAATTATAAAAGTTTTTAGTTCAAGGATGTGTTGACCTAGACCGTTCGAATTCCAAAGGATAATCTTTAAATCATTTTGTCTGCCCATCAATTTTTGAAAGTAGTACTGTGATTATATTCATCATATTAGATACTTGCGTTATAAGCTGTTTCATCATATCTTTGATATCTTGCATATCATTATTTGATTGTGGAATATTAGAACTAGATGCGGAGTTATCATTATTTGATTGTTGAATATTAGGGGTAAATTCGAAACTAGATGCAGAGTTATTTGTTGTGTTTGTATTACAATTTAAAGTAGAACTTGTTGTGGGTATATTTGTTGTATTAGCTGTATTGTTAGCTTTTATTGCTTGGGCGTATGTAAAAATATGACCAGGGTTATTTTTAGATTGTTCTTGTGCTTTATTGTTTTGATTTGTTTGATGTATTTCATTGTGTTCTTGAGCTTCACTTGTTGTGGGCTGATTTTCTTTCTTTCTTAGAGGGGGGAATTTTTTTACTCTGAGTTCTTTGTAAACCATGCAACCTTTATAGTTTGCAGTATGTTTTTCGCCACATAGGGCACATTTGATATGATCACTCTTTTGTTTTATTAGGCACTGAATAGTTTTATGATTTCCCGCACATTTGACGCAAACAGGACTTTTTGTGCAAAAGTTTTTTGTGTGTCCATATTTCTGACAATTGGTACATTGGGGTAAGGATCTTTTTTGGTGTGGAGGCTCAAAATTAATTTTACAATGTAAAAGGTGAGTGATGGAATATATATCTTTATTGTTTTTATTTGTTTTTAGTTCGATTGCGAACAATGATAAGGGTTTTTTTGTACCTGACTGTAGTACATTTTGCACGTGAATAACTTCGTGACCAAGTTCACAGAGTTCTTTTTTTATTTGCTCTTTGTCTGTTGAATAATGCATATTTCTTAGCATTACTTTAAACCCTTTTTGGTCTTGCGGTTTGTATGTGTAATATTGAGTTTCTTTGTTTTTTAAAAGTTTAACTATTTCTGTGTAATGAAAAGATTCTAGAGGTTGGATTTTGACCTCATTATCTTTAAGAACTTTAAGTTCGTAATTGCAGTTGGGTAGTGTACTTAGTGCTTCGTTCAGATTATCAATAAATAGAACGTTTTGTACGTATATTGGTGGAGGCTTTCGATTTTTTGGCTTTGCTTTTTGTTGATTAGGAGATTTATTATGGGTTTCATGCTCATTTTCTACTTGTAATATTTCATCATTTTCTATCTGTGACAGAATTTCAAATCTGTTTGCATTTGAAGGTTGGCTTAACCAGTAAGATTTTAAAGTTTTTTGGGTTTGCTCTTTAGTTTTTTGTTTTTTGGTACTATTTGTATTGTTAGGTGAATTACGGGACCTTTTTGAGGTACTATTAGTTTCTTTGTTGTTTTTCTCTTTATTTAAGGGAGTTTTTACTTGGCTTGGTACGTATGTAGACATTATCGGCATAAGAGAAGATATTGTCGATGTAGACATAGTGTGCAATTACAATTCTGGCGTTGGCCTTGAATTTTGCTCGTTCCCATACATTTTGTATGTAGAACAAAATTCAAAGCCAACGCTAGCGTTTCAAAGCCAGAATAGAATCAATTCTATTTTCTTGGCTTTGCTCTCTCGTGAGTATTTTTTTCTTGCTCTGGCGTTGCCAGTCTTTTACAAAAAAGGGTTGATTTTGTGATGTGTTTCATATCTTGTTTATGAAACACATCTGTGTATTGGAAAATTAGAAGAAAAGTACATATAAAAGAAAGTGAAAATATAATTTACCGCCAATTATTATAAAAAAAAAAAACAAGTATCAAAAAAATATCAATAACAAAACCAAAGGAGTTTTATGTTTCACCGAAAAAAAATTATTTTCAGGAAAAATTTATTTTTCTTCCACCAAATAATTATATTTCTGTTCTTCTTTGTGTGTGTATACAAACACACGCCAGAACAAAATTCAAAGCCAAAGCCAAAGCCTTTGTTTAAATCAAACGCCCTCTCTTTACACAAAATTCAAAGTCAACGCCAGAATTGTAATTGCACACATAGTTGTAGTTGTCGCTGCAAGAGTTGTAATAGTGGAGTATGAAGTAGTACTTGTTGTTGTTGTGGGAGCGAATGAAGTAATTGATGTGTATGTATTTGAGAGAGTATTAGTTGGAGATAGATTTGTTACAGTTGAGGATGTAGTTGTAGGTTGAAATAGGTAAATATTATTTGTTGTTGTTGTTAGGTTGGGAGTTGCACACTGTGAACTCCACGAAAGCGGAGTTAACTGCGCATGTGCCATGAGAGGATTTGATTTATTATTTTTGGCGGGTGAGAGACTTGATCTTGATTCTATGTCTTGTTCGTTTACACTTGCACTACTTAAATCATTTAAAGTTCTATAACAACTAGAGTTTAGATTTTGCATTTGTTTTTGAGGGAGGAAATTCTCCTGAGGGGGGGAGTGCCCAACAGGCATTATTTTTATATTGTTATCTTGTACGTATTTTTAAATATTTTGTTTATGAATTCATTAAACAAAACAAAAAGAAAACAGTCGCCCGTGAACATCTGTTTATACTTATTTGCTTTAGGCGTCTTTTCGCAATTTGTTTATATTTTTTTATGCACTTTATAATATTAATTAGGCCGGTAATCACGGAACGAATATAAAAACACGTCCGCACATCACTGTATTACAAACTATTAATGAAAAAATATATCTGAATTAAAAAAGATATCTGAAGGATTCCAAAAGTATTTTATAAGATATGCTAAATTATTTGTCACATCAAAAAATATTTCGCGGTTTTATAGGGTCCCAAACATTGCGAAAATCTGAGTTTATTCACACTCTAATTAAAATGATTTCAGTTTCCTACTATAAATTGGGTAAATTTACACAAATTGCGTAATTCTACATAAAATTATTGAAAAATTAAACAATTTATAGTAGTAAATTATTTGAATTTGTTTAAATTTACCTAATTTATAATTGGAAACTGTGCTCACTTTTTTAGAGCTCAGTATTGTAAATTGAAATCCTAAAGATCTCAAGATGAGATAGATCAGTTCTAAGGCCTGATTCGGATTACTCGTATAAAAAACTATTAGAAAAATCGATTGTGCTGGAAATGTATAACAAATTGGTTAATTTTTTTAAGCCGAAATAATTTTTTAGTGCCTCGATAAAATATTTTCTTAACGACAATTTTACACATTGATAAAAGTGAGTTTGATTATTTTTTTATAGCTAAACTCCTTTAAGCAGAACCGTAATTTGCAGAACCTTAAACAGCAAAAAAATAACCAAACGTACTAAAAAAAGAAATTTCGGTTAATCGGTTAATCGACACAAATTAATCGGTTTATTTGTTATTTGAAAATTGGCAATTTTAAATTATTCGAACAGTTAATCGACCCAAATTAATCGGTTAACCGATTAACGGTTAATCGATTGAATACCCTTGTTTAAGTTATAAGAAAACTTTATTGAAATTTCAATTTTATTTCAATATAAGTATAATGAAGAAAAACGCACCTAATATGTTTTAAATTTTGATGTAAAAATGTGGTTTATTTAAATTTACCAATTGATGTGTTCTGTTCACCAGTTTAATAACAAAAGGGACGAACGAAACAATTTTACAATATACAAAGCTATTAATATTTGAATATTTAGTTTTTATATATTATTGTTCTAAAGTTTCTATATAATGAGAATAATTCTAACCCGTTATTCTCACTGCATTTAAATGACCTGCTAATATCATGTGTGAGCATGTTACTAGCCTGTCATTAAATTGAGTGACATTTAATAACGAGTTATTATTGGATATTATAAATTTATAATGTGAGTATCTCATTAGAAAGAGAGTATGAGCATTAAGTAAGTTACAGTGGCACACTTGTAAGCGGGTACATGTAGTTAGCAATAAAGATAATGAGATTATGTTTAGTATAATTTCATTATTATATTTCTCATTAAAAAGAGAGTATAATAATAAAATAACTACAGTGGTACCTCCACAAGTGGCTCATATGTATAATAATGATAAAAATGAAAATGTTAATGATCATTTACTAATTATGTTTAAATTATAATTATTACAAATAATTATAATGCGATTAGTAAATATTGATGATATATTACATTATTTTATAATAATTATTAATTTATAAATGACATTATTTTTAATAAAATAAAAAGTAAAACAGAATTTAAATACAGAAATTTTAATAAAGCCAATAGATGTAAATTTGGTTGGGGAAATAGTAATTTCCGCCAACATACTCCCCCCTGAAGAACACAAGTTCTTAAGTGTTGTAGAATTTTGGAAAGGACGGCCTAACGGTGGGAGTGATTTGGTTTAGTCTGTAGACTTCGCTGTGCTCCGACTCACAGCGTCAGAAATAGGCTCCATCCCTCCATCAGCACATGTAGAACTGGGTATAGGTGTAGAATCATCAAGAGTAGAATCTGTAGGTAAAAAACAAATTTTAGAAATTGGTCTTTTGATAATTTTATTATGTTTTGTTAAAACAGATACGACTCGAACACGACCATCAGAGCCTGGGTGGACTTCACGTATACGACCTAAAAGCCATTGACCTGGGGTACATCTCTCGTCAGCAATCAGCACCAAATCACCAACTTTTGCATCTGGTTTCGATTTTAACCATTTTGGTCGAGCTTGTACTCTAAATCGATTTATGTACTCTAAATACCATCGTTTCCAGAAATGTTGCTTTAGATTTTGAACTGCCTTCCAACGGGTTAGGTGATTAATGTTGTGATCCAGTAAATTTTCCTCTTGGATACAATTGGTTGGTTCACCTATAAGAAAGTGCGCTGGAGTCAACGCGTCGATGTCGGACGGATCAGAGGATAACGGACATAACGGACGAGAATTTAGGCAACTTTCTATTTGACAAAGTAAAGTTGTAAGTTTTTCAAAACTTAGTATTCTTTCATTTATAATTCGTTTCAAATGATATTTAACAGATTTAACCCCTGCTTCCCAAAGGCCTCCAAAATTGGGTGAAGCAGGAGGAATAAAGTGCCAATCTGTGCCATTTGTCGCTAGATTTGCTCGTAGATCTTCAGGTAGTGATTTTTGGCTTTTATTTAGAAGAGCCTGGAGCTCTTTTGAGGCTCCGACAAAATTTGTGCCACAATCTGAATAAATGTCAGTACAATCTGAATAAATGTCAGTACGTGAGACAAAACGCCTAAAGGCGGCTAAAAATGCATTGGTTGTTAGATCAGAAACTGCCTCTAAATGAATGGCCTTGGTGACCATGCACACGAATAGACAAATATATCCTTTAGATGTTACAGCAGACCTGAGAGTGGAGTTCTTGACGGACAGAGGACCTGCATAATCAACACCACTGTGTTTAAAGGGTCTGGTAACACTTAAACGGACAGACGGCAAATTTCCCATTAGTTGTCCTGAAGCCTTAGCAGTGTACTTAAAGCAAATCATACAACTGTTAATAATATTTTTTGCTAATTGATTTCCAGATATTATCCAGTATTTTCTGTTAACATAAGACATTGTTAAGGTGATACCACCATGTAAGGTTTTTTCGTGAGAATCTCTTATTATGAGCTTAGAAATAGGGTTACTTTTAGCCAACAGAATTGGATGCTTGACCATATAAGGCAGAGTTGAGTTTTGTAAACGACCGCCCACACGAATGAGTCCATCCTTATCTATAAATGGCATAAGTTTCTGTAGGGCACGATTTTTAGCTTCACCCTTCGATATGAGCGTTTTAATGTCTTCTGTAAAATCAATCGCTTGCGTAATTTTAAGTAGTTTACATAGTGTGCTCTCCAATGTAGAGACTTTTAAAGGACCAAACTCCATTAGTTCTGAGTTTGTGGTATGATTTTTGGCATTGTGGCAATACCGGAAGCAAAGTGATATTGATTTTAGTAATAGTGAAAGCTTGGAAGCCCTTAAAAGAAAATATGGGTAAGGGGAAGTTTTTTCCCTTAGATAACTAAAATCAACTTTTTCAGAAGTTTCAGCTAAGGTATGTGAAGAGACTTTAGGTTCTGAAATTTTAGGTAAATTAGAAGTTTTAGGTTTTCTTTGCTCCTCAGAGCTTTCAAAATTAGAAAGGGGTTTAGGCCATGAGCACGGCGAATTATATAAAAATTGGGGACCAAACCACCATGTTTGACATTCAACTAGTTCATTAGGAAAAATACCTCTTGAGGCACAATCTGCTGGATTTAAGGCAGATGGAACATATTTCCACTGAAGAGGGCTACTTAGCCGCTGGATTTCAGCGACTCTATTGGCCACATATACTGTCCAATGCGAAGATGGTTTCCTAATCCAGCTTAGAACAGTGGAACTGTCACTCCAAAAAAAAATATTTTCTATTTTTAAGTCAGTAAATGAGTCCTGCACCTTTTTTACTAGTTTCACTAAAAGGGTAGCAGCACAGAGCTCAAGCCGTGGTATAGAGACAGTCTTTATAGGAGATACTTTAGATTTTGCTTGAAGAAGGTTAATAAAAATTCCGTCTGGGGTCTTCACTCTTGCGTAAACTGCTGCAGCGTAAGCTACAGAGGAGGCATCACAAAACCCGTGAAGGGAAATATTAAAGTCTCCGCAACAATAGATCCATCTTGGGATTTTTAAATCCGAAAATGAGTGCAAAGCGGATCTGTACTGAAGCCATTAATGTTCGATTTCCTTAGGAATTTGACTATCCCAATCTATACCATTTTCCCATAATTGTTTAAATATTGACTTTGCGACTACTGTGCAAGGTGTCAACCAACCTAAAGGATCATATACACGTGCTGTGTCTGACAAAATAGTTCGTTTAGAAACATGAAGTGACTGTTCAAGGTTAATCTTGAAAGAAAATGAGTCACTACTGGTATTCCACTGTATCCCAAGTGTTTTTACTACATTATCACGGTCAAAATTGAGGGTTAGAGATTTTTCTCTGTGTTCTTCAGGAATTTTGTCCAGTAACTCTTTTGAGTTAGTTATCCACTTTCTTAAATTGCAACCACCTTTGTTAAGAAGAGCGCATAAATTTTTCTGTAGATCAACAGCCTTTTCTGTTGTCTCAGCACCAGAAATAACGTCATCGACATATGAGTCCGAAATCAACACTTGCGATGCGTTAGGAAAATCGGATTCGTAATCTTCGGCAAGTTGCCTAAGCACACGAATGGAAAGATATGGCGCACAGGTAGTACCATACGTTACAGTATTTAACTGGTATATCGAAATTTCATCACAAGAATTAAATCGCCATAAAATTTGCTGAAAGGCACGGTGTTCAGGACAGACCTCAATCTGCCGGAACATTTTTTCAATGTCAGCACTAAAGGCAATTTTATGGATTCTCCATTTAGTCATAATTTGTGGAAGATCGTTTTGTAAAGCGGGACCTGGAGAAAGTTCTTCATTAAGTGAATGGTGACCATCTATATGGCTACTACCATCAAAAACGACCCTTAATTTTGTAGTAGTACTATCTTCTTTAAAAACGCCGTGATGTGGCAAAAAGTTTTCCTGAATATCTGCTGGATATGTGCCAATCTTTGACATGTGACCTAAGGTTTCATATTCCTTCATGAAATTTTTATAAGTTTCTGCGAACAGGGGACGTTTGGAGAAAGAAGTTTCCAACTGGTTGAAGCGTTTAAGAGCACCGATCATATTATGATGCAGTTTAGGAAAAGAACCATCGGTTAAGTACGATTTAAAGGGTAGATCTACAATGTAACGACCGGAAGACGTTCTTTTGGTAGTTGCCTTGAAAAGTTTTTCACAAGCTAATTCTTCCTCGGTCAGATCTCTTTTGTAGGAACCTTCCTCTTGTTCCCAAAACGACTTTAAAATGTTTTCCAAATTAATATGATGAAAATGAACAATGTTTGTTGAAACGGACTCGGACATACCAGAAAATACCCATCCGAAAACGGTATTTTGAAAGAACAAATCATTGTGTATGAATGATTCGGAAGGTATCTTAATTTTGGAACAAATATCAGATCCAAGAATCATGTCAATGGAGTCTGATTTATAATAAAACGGATCAGCTAAACTGTCCTTATCAAGTTTAGGTAACACTAAGCTCCTTGAGGAAGGGTTAGGAGTATAAGATGAAATACCAGGTAAAACCAGGGCAGAGCACGATAAGATTGGTTGACATTTACGAGACCATAAGTCCAACTGGACGGTAAATTTGGATACATTTTCATTTCCACACCCAACACCGACAACTCTACAATGCGTTTTATGTTTTTGAAGCCGCAATAGTTGAGCAGCAGATTCAGAAATAAGGCTACCTTGGGATCCTGGATCCAGAAGAGCTCGCAGTGGATGTAATCCACTATTTGTATGCACAAATAGGCGAATGGTGTACAATAATACATTTTGGAATGTATGAGCACCATGAGAAGCAAGCTGGCAGTCTTCTGTATTATCAGAATAAGCAATTGTAGTGTTTCGAGCAGAAACCGTTTCGTCAACATGCAAGATTGAGTGATGTGGTTCTCTGCACGTTGCACATCTGTAAGGGGAAGAACAATTGTCCTCGATGTGTCCAGAAGATAAGCAGTTTTTGCAAATTTTCCTATTAGTAAGAAATTCAAGCTTTGCTTTTAATGACAAAGCTAAGAACTTATAACATTTCGAAATGAAATGATTCTTCTGGCAAAACAAACAAGAAGCTAATTTCTGAGGCAAACTGCCATTATTACATGAAACCCTTTTGTTAGATTTAAAAGTGCTTGGTTTTGGAAGTCTATGACTAGAAGAAGGGACAGGGTCATCTAGTGATTCAAGTGTTCTGAAAGTTTTTCCTAGAAAAGAAAACATTTCAGTAATACTTGGCACATCTGTAGATGTCAACGACTGCATCCATTCCTTTTTTGTTTGTGGGTCAAGTTTATTGTTAATCAAGTGCATCAAAAATGGATCTGAAGAATCAGTTTTTATGTCTAAATTCGCCAAGGAGGAGAGGCATTCTTGAGTGGTATCAAGAATAGTCTTAATACCGTGCACACTACCATCGGAGTTTGGAATATTAAATATCTTAGATACTAGTGATTCCACAATAATTTTTTTATTGTGGTATCTAGCTTCTAAGGTATTCCAAGCAGTGTTGTAGTTTGCATCAGTGGCAGAAATTGTTTTTATAAGACTGGCTGCCTCTCCAGAAAGAGTACCCTTTAAATAATAAAATTTTTGAATATTAGAAAGTGACGGGTTTTGATGGACTAATGACACGTAAATATCCCTGAATGGGATCCACTCCATGTAGTCTCCCGAAAATTTTGGAAGGGAGATTTTAGGAAGTTTTGTGTCAACGCATGTTGAGAGGTCTGCTTGACTAGAGGGCATGACGAATGTACTACTGAATGGTGATTGAAAAGTTTCGTTTGATGGAAGACTATCTACGATGTTACCCTTAAAAGTCAAGTACATCTCCAAAAAATCAAAATAGCAGCCGTCTGACATATATGGAACATGATCAGCTTCTAATTCCGTTTCACGAATAACTCGTAAAATCTCATCATGCTGATATTTAAAATGTTGAAAATAAGTTTCAAGTTCCTGCATGAGGCTACCGAGATAGCCTCGAGTTTTCTCCGAATTAGTTTTCGACTGAAACCTTCCATGTAATGTTTCAATGGTCGATATCAAGGAACGTTGGGATGCAATTAGAGTTTCTAAATCACTCATTGTTCGTACGAATTGTTAAATTTTCGTAATATAAATTATATTCGTATGAATTAAATGTTTTTAAATATAAAATTCAAGATTTAAAATCAAATAATTTCGTGGACCGCTTAAAATATCTCGGTGTCCACTTTAATAAACTAATGAAATTTAACGAAAATGCCAAAATATTTTTAACTAAGGCTTACAAAATTAAAGGATCTTTTGGAAGACTGTTTCACAACAAATATCTTCCATGTGAAACTAAACTTTTGATTTATAAAACGTGTATTCGTCCAGTTCTGGTATATGGTTTTCCAATTTGGTTTAGTATTTCACCTACAATTATGAGAAAAATCGAAATTCTTGAACGTAAAGTCCTTAGGCTATGCGTTAATAAAAATTTTGAGACCGATACAAAGCGGTTCTCAAATAATGTAATTTATGAGTCTGCTAATGTTACACCATTCGCCATTTATGCGATGGAATTGTTGAAGAGATTTAACGAAAGACTACCCGGTCACACAAATTCCTTAATACTCAACGTATTATTGGATCAAAGAGGATTAGATTGGAATAACTCCAATTATTTATCACCACTAGGTTTAGTAGACACTACAGACAACACATTAATGTTGCCAACTTTTTATATTACTGCTACCCCTGGTACTCACCAGTGTTGCCATAAGAGAATTTTGAAAAAATGCTAAATGGCAGAAAAAAAAGTGCTAAAATGATCTACAGACCAAAAAAAAAGTGCTAGATTTTTTTTTTCATTTATTAAATTAACAAGTAATGATTTTTAACAATAACTCTAGTTTACAACGAAAATGCGCACTAACTGCGTCTACATATTTTTTTTGACCGCTAAACTTAAAAATATTATCGAAAAAAATACTTCTAATAATTTTTTTGCGTTTTTTGGAGTTATTTTCACTGTTTTCCCTATATCTTGAGTAATGTACCTCCGATCTACTCGTGATAAAAACCAAGTTAAAGTTAATCAAATTTGCAACAAACTTTATACAAGTTACTTTCCCATCTGTTCAATAGTTTACGCGCGATAGACAAATATATTGTAAAAATTAATTTTTTTATCAAAAAAATTCATTTGTTGATCAAAAAACTAATTTTTATTTTTTTTTTAACGAATCGTTGCAAATTAACAAGTTTTTTTATTTACCTTAAAAGCTTGAACATATACAAATATAACAAAATGGGTTTCATAAAAATCAATGGGCAATCTCCAAAGTTATAATGAATTTTTTGAAACTACGCATAAAAATTTTCTAAATTTTTTTTTGTATTTAAAATACAAGAATAAGAACTGGGTTAAATACCACACTCAAAAAAAAAGTGAACTAAAATCTGGGAAAATTAACTCAATTTTGAGAAAAAGAGGGAATGATTTGGCTCCAAAGATTTTTTTTCTTGGTTTTAGTTCATAATTTTCCCAAAAATAAGGAAAACAAAGTTATTTAATTTTAAGCCAATTTTAACTAGAAAATGGGAAAAATTATACTTCACATTTTAGAAATAGATTTGGTCTAGACCCTGGACCCATGGGTTCGGACCTCATTTAACTCGAGACCCCGTTGGCTCCTTTAAGGGTCCCCATAGATTTTGAACCAAAACTTGTGTCCGTTTCGCTCTAACTTGCTTAGTTTTAGAGATACGGTAATAAGGGGCCTGATAGGGTCTTGAGAATCTTAAAAACCGGATAACTCAAAAACTATTAATCGGAGGACTTTCGGGTATTTTGCGGAAGTGTTCTACGAGTCAAGAGCTACAAAAATGCCGTTGGACCTTTTCTCGTGTTGGCAGTATTTACCGAGATATGTGCATATATAAAATCTCGGGAATTTAAAATTTTAGATCTAAAATTAGGGTCTTGAGACCCCGACAGATATGCAGAGCTAGGCTATTCCATATTTTTCTTTGTAGTCTTTCTTTTGAAAATTTCATCCGTTTCGCTCTATCTCGCTTAGTTTTCGAGATATCGCCATTTTGAATTTTTAACTAAATTCTAAGAAGTTATTTACTAAATTCTCAGAAGTCATTAACTAAATTCTAAGAGGTACACTTCCTCAATTCAAAGAAGAGAAATACGATGATGTTTTTTTTAGTAAATTTTAACTAAACTTGAACTAAATTGTTTTTTAAGAAATATGTCTTAAAAATAAAGATACGATTCTTAGATTTGTGGAAAATTTCTTTGGCAGTAAGAATTTTTTTCCTATTATTAAAAAAATCCATTTAAAGAAAACTATGAACTAATTATAAGTAAATGAACTAAAATTTTTTCCTCATAGTTAAGAAAATTTCTCATTTTTAAGTTAAATTTAACTAAATTTTAGGAAAATTCATGATAAATTTTCAAAGACATTTTTTCCTTAATTTTAGTTATGTCTTTTTTTTCAGTGCATAGTGTTTTTTGTGTGTATTTTCAAATAATAAGTCATAACTTCGGTGATAACCCATAGATTTTCATCAAACCGACTTTGTTATCTTACTTAAGGATCAGGCTTAAAAAAAAACCATAACAAATTTTTTTGTTACGGTTTCAAAATTTTTTTTTTTTTTTGTAAACTAGTGTAACCGGTACATATATTTTCTTGATTTCAATATGGTTTTTTGAGCTTTAATTTTTTTCTAAATTTCGATTGCGTTTTCTTAATTTAAACTGGGTTTTCTGAATTTCAATTGGGATTTTTGAATTTCAATTAAAATCTTCTTAATTACAATATGGATTTCTAAATTTCCAATGATTTTCTTGATTTTGATTGGATTTTCTGAATTTCAAAAAGGTTTTCTGTTTTTCAATTGGGTTTTCTAAATTTAAATAGGTTTTTCTCAATTTCATTTTTCTAAATTTCGACTAGGTTTTCTAAATTTCAATTGGGTTTTCTGAATTTCAATTGGTATTTTTAAATTTCAATCTTTTCTTAATTTCTATCTGGATTTTCAAATTTCAATTGGGTTTTCTGAATTTTAACTGGGATTTCTAAATTTTAATTTATATTTTCTAAATTTTTGAATTTCAATTTATACTTTTTTAATTTCTTAGGATTTCTGATTTTCAATTAGGCGCCATCTAATAAGTCCCAAGAAAAAACATTAAATAAATTCCATACGATTTGGGAGTAATTTCATTATACAGGTGCAAAGAAAGCGCAGCAGCAAACAATTTTTACAAGAGATTTAAAAAAACAAATTAAAATGTAAAAAAAATGCTAAAAATGCAAAAAAATTTTAAAAAAGTGCTAACTTAGCACTTGGCACTTTTTTCCAAAACTTTAGTGCTAAGTCCAAATAAAAAGTGCTAGATCTAGCACTAAAAGTGCTAAAATGGCATCACTGGTACTCACAGAGGTTAATTTTTTGTTTGTTTTTATCTTTATTTAATATATTCTCGGTTAGTCTTAAGTTATAGTTATAAGTTAGTTATAAGTTAATTTTAAGAATAATTATTTTTATAAAGTGTGAGTAAGTGGATGAGTTGGCATATCTGCGTTGTAGAGAATATAAAGCAATGGACCCAGTATACTACCTTGGGGAACTCCAGCACAAATTGTCCTACTTGATGATTGACAATTTTTAGATTTTACTATGAACGATCTTTGTGAAAGATAACCTTTTAGTAGTTTGTGGATGGCAACAGAGTTATCCCTATTAATATTATAAATCTGATTGTTGGTTTGTCTGTCTGTCTGTCTGTCTGTCTGTCTGTCTGTCTGTCTGTCTGTCTGTCTGTCTGTCTGTCTGTCTGTCTGTCTGTCTGTCTGTCTGTCTGTCTGTCTGTCTGTCTGTCTGTCTGTCTGTCTGTCTGTCTGTCTGTCTGTCTGTCTTTCTGTCTGTCTGTCTGTCTGTCTGTCTGTCTGTTCCGCAATAAGTACAGAACGGCTTAACCGATTTTCATGAAATTTTCACCACAGATAGTACTAACCGAGGCGGGAACTATAGGCCATATACGACCGCGATCGGACAAAGGGGCGTAAAATGCCACTCCCCTTTGTACCATGGTGAAGCTATATCTGCCTGTTCCGCAATAATTAAAGAACGGCTTATCCCATTTTCATAAAATTTTCACCACAGATAGTACTAACTGAGGCGGGAACTATAGGCCATAAGAGACCGCGATCGGACAAAGGGGCGTAAAATGCCACGCCCCTTTGTACCATGCTGAAACTATATCTGCCTGTCCGGCAATATCAGAAAAACGGCTTAACCGATTTTCATGAAATTTTCACCACGGATAGTACTAACCGAGGCGGGAACTATAGGCCATAAGCGACCGCGATCGGAAAAAGGGGCGTAAAATGCCACGCCCCTTTGTACCATGCTAAAGCCATATCTGCCTGTCAGACAATAACGGAAAAACGGCTGAACCGATTTTCATGAAATTTTCACAACAGATAGTACTAACCAAAGCGGTAACTATAGGCCTTAAGCGACCGCGATCGGAAAAAGGGGCGTAAAATTCCACGCCCCTTTGTACCATTCTAAAGCTATATCTGTCTGTCCTGCAATAACGGAAAAACGGCTGAACCGATTTTCATGAAATTTTCACCACAGATAGTACAAACCGAGGCGGGAACTATAGGTCAGAAAAATCTGCGATCGGAAAAATGGGCGTAAAATGCCACGCCCCTTTGTACTAATCAAAGACTATGTCTGCCTGTTCCGCAATCACTGAAAAGTGATTTAACCGATTTCACTGAAATTTTTACCACAGATACTACTAACAGAGGCGAAAACTATGAGCCACTATAGAGGGCGATCGAAAAAAGGGGCGTAAAATGCCACGCCTCTTTTTGTTACACTGAAAGCTATTTCTGCCTTTTCCGCAATTACGCTTAAACAGCTAACTTGATTTTTAAGAAATTTTTAAGTATTATCCACAAAAGAGGGCGATCAAAGAAAGGGGGCGTAAAATGCCACGCCCCTTTTTACTATACTGAAAGTTTTTTCTGCATGTTTCGTAATCATGCTTAAACAACCATACCGATTTAAAAAATAAATAAAATAACACGCCCCTTTTTATTCAATTGAATGCTATTTGTGTCTGTTCCGTAATCTAGCATAAACTGCTAAACCGATTAGAATGAAATTTTTACCGCAGGTAGTAAGTACTTACCGAGGCGGCAACAATAGATTAAAATAGAGCGCGTTTGGACAAAGGGGCGTAAATTGACACGCGCCTTTGTACTATATTGAAAGTGTTTCTGCCTGTTCCTTAATAACGCTTAAACGACTGAACCGATTTTAACAACATTTTTTCCATAGATAGTACTAACAGAGGAGGGCACTTTAGTATGTGTCAACTGCCACGCCTTTTGCAATGTACTGAAATTTTATTCTACCTTTCCATAATCACGCTTAAACAACGAACCCGATGTTGTTATAATTTTCACCACAGTAAGTAATTATTGAGGCGGAAACTATAGACACCACCAGACAAAGGCGTGAATGAACACGCCCCTTTGTAATACATTAAAATTTATTTTTGCCTGATCCATACTCACGCGTTAACGGTAAAACCAATTTTAGGCAAATTTTCATCCCAGTTGGTACTTACCGCGGCGATCGGTCAAAGGGGCTTAAAATGCCGCACGCTTTTGTATTAAATTAAAAAATATTTTTTTCCTGTTTCGTAACTATATGCCATATAAAATGCGATGAGACAAATTAAAGTTAAATGCCACATCAATTTGTAATATACAGAACGTTATTTCTAGCTTATTTGCTATCATGCAAAAACGGCTTAACCAATTCCTTTAAACACTACTGCCATATTAGAACCTGAAAACAGTTAAGCCGATTTCAATGAAATTTTCAACACAAATAGTGCGATAGGCAATATTAAACAGCGATTGATAAAAAAGGCATATAATGGCACGCACCTTTGTACTTTAGAGAGAGTTGTGTCTGCCAGTTCCGCAAAGCCATTAAAGAAATACATTAATATTGGGGTGGGGCGATTATTCGTTTTTTCTATTTCGCTTTGCGTCGGGGTCGTAACAGTTGCCTTTTATGGTCAACATTAACTCAGAAAAGTATTGCATCTGCTGGGCAATGTCTTTGGGTTTCTTTTTTGATTTGAAATCGGGAAGTTCCAAACAAGGTGCAAAAAAACGTTTTGTTTTTTTTTTTTGTTAAAAAAAACGTTTTTGATTTTTTTTTTTGTTAAAAAAGGTTTTTATGATGGTCAAATAACTTTTTTTTAACGGCCCGCATCACATACTCCACCCAACCAAGAAGGTTTGTTCCCATGACGGAAGAACACGTACGCACAATGTTCCCAACGCTAAGCAAAGTCGAAAAAAATCGACAAACCTCAGGAATAGGTTTATATTCACCAGTGAAAAGTCATGAAGCAGTAGATAAACTGACGAATAAAAAACTCATTCATTATATAATATTTTTTTTAACCCGGGCAACGCCGGGTGCAAAACAGCTAGTTATTTTATATATAAGACCGTCATGCCATACTCTGTCGAATGCTTGAGAAATGTCTATAAATAGAGCTGAGCAGTATTGTTTGGCTTCAAATGTCATCCTAATGAGAGTAACAATGCGGTGGACTTGTTCTATCGTGCTATGTTTTTTTTTTTTTAAAACCAAATTGATGCATGGGAATTAATTTATGTACCTCTATGGAATATAATTGAAGATCAAAGGTTAACATTAAAAACAAATAACCTTGACCTGCATAAAACAGTACAACAAGCGGTCACATCCCTCTTCAAGCAAGTTTAGGTTGTGTTAAAATGGTGATAAAATCGTTTAATGGCATTTGACTCCTTCTGTTTTCGAGTTATTGCTAAGTAATTAGCAAATTCGACAACAAAAACTTCCCAGTGAAATATCCAACCGTTTCCTATAGATTTTGCTCTCCTGAATCCAAATCTGCCATCCAATTTTTTTCTCGCACGTACCATTTTGGAGATATTCGCTGTTAAAAAGTCAAAAAACCAATAATTTTTTCCACCTTAGTTTAGAATTATTTCACAGGGGTTCCTTTTTTTTTGGCAACCACTGGTGTAGGATATAATATGATCAGTTTTTGCCGACCATAATCTATCGACTATCGAAAACAACATGCATGGAGTTTAAGTGTTTTTATCGGCGCATGCCATTTCTGTTTGTTATTAAGGGTTTGTGATTGAAGAAGAAAACATTGTATTTCCAAAGATTATTTTTAATGTGCATTTATTCCAGACCATGGTTTCTGTAGCCACCTCTACGTCATCAGTGGAGAAAATTACATTAGATTTAAATTGTTTGATTTTTGTAAGACTGTTTTTTCTATATGTTTTTTCATCAACAGACTTAACTCTGATTGGAATAGAACCCACGTTCTTCAAATTTTCCATCAGTTTGCAAAGCAAGTACTCACCATCTGAGCTATCGCCCTGCTTGGAGTTTTCGGTCCCACTAATTAGCAAACATTCTACGTAAAAGTAAATATGTATAGTATGTCTGTGCATACATGTATTTATACTTAATTGTACAATGTACACACATACGGTCAAACTATATATCATTTTCAAGTTAATTAGTATTAAATAAAAAGAAATAAGGAAAATTAAATTAATATTCGTTTTCTAGTTAAACAACAAAACCCTTTTTTTCCTACACATCATTGGCATTTTGTTCTTGTGCCTAATATGGTTTTATTGCACAAATCTAGGATCTACAATGTTGTCTGGACTTGAACTTATGAGAAGACGAAGCAAATGTGTAGAAAAAAAAAACTCAGTACATCTCTGTGGTAATGTGAAAACACTGACGTCGCACATTGGGTTCAAATGGTACCAAAGTGGCGATTAATTGAAATTTATAAATGAAGTTTTTGTTATAAGTTTTGGTATGGGGTAAAAGTAGATAAAATTCTGCAACGCTAGTTATCAAAATCAATAAACTAAGTTGTTTACCTTTTTTTCGGTGAGCTGTCAAAGTTAGCAAATTATTGCGTCTTTGAAAAAAGTAAAAAAATAAAATTTTTTACGATTCAAGCGATTATTAGTAGTATTAAATCTTTTAAAAGAAAATCTTTTATAATGGAACCTTAAACAACAGGTATTAAACTAAATTGCAAAATTTTTTTTGTTTATAAAAATTGGGTCTTAACATTTTTAATAATTTTTTTAAAAAGGACCCGAAATTGGG